>CM035435.1:2105000-2545000 GCA_020310875.1 Ceratopteris richardii | reverse complement strand
ATACTATCCTTCACTATACCCATACATATACACTAGACCTTAAGCTATAGCGTCCAACAAAATTATAATATTTAATTTTTTATTATTGTATATATAATACTTTAAATTTTCAATATTTTTTGTGCTAGACGTATGATATCACATATGATATTTTTGAAAAGATTCCATGCTTTTTTCATACTTCCATACCCGTATGCGTTTGCCGTATGGTTCACGTATGGAAAAGCTATGGTCATAATTTAGAATCAATTCAAGACAGACTTCTAGCACGAAGTGTGCTCTACCATACATGAGTGCTGGTGTAACCAAAGTGTCAAAGAGCCACCTCTTTGTGTGGGGCTCCTAAAAATATGCTTGGTGGTAGTGTCTCTCCATCAAAGTTAGTGCTGTGTACCCACGCATGATGCGATCACGGGCTCCTTGAGACATGGAGAAAACCCCAGAACCTGCTTTGAATGTCACTCCCAAGTAGACATATGATCCGACTACCTCGATCAGTCCCCCTGCTGCAAAGAAGTGTCTCTCCTCACCTGTGCTGATGTATGGAAGATCATAACCTTCGTTTTACCAAGGTTCACAAATAGCCCTCTATGTATGTAGAAGTCATCTAGGCCATGTAGGTGGTGCTGTAGACCTTTTGCAGACTCTCTAAAACCAGCACAATATCATCAGCATATAAAAGAATATGGACAGAGGTTCCTCGTACCTCAATGCCCTCCCCTCCCTGCCTCTGTATAAAGTCCACAATCTCATCAATGTACAGAACAAAGAGGGTACGTGAAAGAGGGCATCCTTGTTTCACCCCGATGGTGCTAGCAAGAGAGTCCGATAAGCCATCGGGAACCATTTACTCTCTCATATAAGGCATAGATCCCCCATATCATCTCCTTTGGAGCCCCGACATTGAGTAGACGTTTGAAGAGCCGTTCATAGTACAAGAAGAGGTTTAAAAACAAGATTTAAATCGAGGTTTCAATCATTCAAATCGTAGAGGTTTATAAAATTTAAAATAAAAATCGGGGTTTTTATTCACTTTGAAAGATTTTTATATTTGGAAACATAAAGCTATGTACCAATGCATATTTAACACCTTTTTGATATACCCGACATGAATAACATATAAAATCACCTTCCGGCATTCAAATAAAGGAGTTAACATCATACATGAAAGTGAACAGTGGAACAATGGACATAATCATCTACCAATCAGTCAATGACTCAAGTCAATGAGTCATGCTATACATAATACAACTGTCAGTAATGTCAGTGATCAGTGATCATACAAAACAAACATGTAGATACTAAAAAGTAAACAAGCATCAAAATATAATGTCCATCATCCATGGTAGTGCCGTGTGTAATATCAAAGATCATATGACATATATGCCACTGTCCAAGATCCAACTCCAAGAGTAGGTGAATTCTAAAGACTAAGAAGACTCTCCAATGTCAAATGTAGACTCATTATCTATGGTATCATCATCTGCATCAAATGCACTAGCCCATGATGATCTACTATCGGACTTTGAATGAGGGTCTGTGCTACAATCTTGTGAAAGAATCCGCAATGCCAATTTTCTCTGCATTGAGAAATTATTCATCATTCATCATTCAATGAATCGTGATCATTCATAAATTGATATAAATATAAAATCAACTTTAAATGCCCACTTACCAACAAAGGGTACTCACTCCATACAGCTCCCACCGTGTCACGGGTGTAATCTGGTTCTCTCTTAAACATGCAGTGGGCTACCCAAAGTACAAAATTGAAGCCTTTCGCTCTCCCGCTGCGTGTGCAAAGTCATATCTCCACTTGTCCATCTTTTTAACCTCAAGCTCAGTGTCAGTATATTGTTGCTCTGTTCTCCACAATGGACGGAGAATGTGAGCAACAACATGGATTGGTCTATGAAACCAATCCCATCTCCTCTTCACAGCATCACATAAGGCTGTCTATCTATTGAGAAATTAAACAAAACTTTGTGAATTGAATCATTTATGTAAAGTTTAAATTGTAGAATCTAATATAGAAAAACAAATTTACAAAAGCACCGACTCATCATCAGAAAGACCTTGTACTTTTTGAATGCATTCTTGTTTACGGTCAATGTACTCGTATACAAGTCCAAGTGTGCTTCCCTCCATATCCATGATGCGAAGTACAATATACAATGGCTGAAGAGCAGATATTGACACCTCGGCCTTTGACCAAAATGCCTCATCCCCCATGACAATGGATGAGAACTGTGTGAATAAAGGATCAGCCGCTTTCACCTCTTTCACCTCAAAGATCTGGTACCATTCCTCTATCACTATAGTACGCAAAAGCCCTTTCTTGACCCTCAATACTCTATCAACAACTATGAACATGTAACAAAACAGAGTGACAGAGGGCTTTTGAAAATGCAAATGGCTATGGGCACGAAAGATGTTGAGAACTTTAGGCCGACTCGTGACAAATTTGACAATGAATTTTGCCTTGTCTAAAATTTGGCGCACCCATGGCATGTGACCTATATCTTCCATTATGAGATCAAGACTATGTGATGCACATGGTGTCCAAGTGATCTTAGGATACAACTCTTCAACCATGCGTCCCATGGAAAAACAATTCCACCCATTATTGGTCACCACCTGCACAACATTATCAACACCCACATCTTCTATGACCTTTTTTACATGTGAAAAGATAAATTCGCCAGTCATAATTGTGCCTGGTGAATGTGCAAGTATGACACGTAAGAACATAGTGCCCTTGCATGAAGAGACAAGAATGTTGTAGACATTCCTTTTCCTCATGTCTGACCAACCATCACATAGAATAGAGCATCCATATTTTTCCCAAGAGGTCCCCAATGACATCATCTCTAGCTCCACTAATTGTGAGCTCCACTAATTGTGATTGCTTATGGAGCTCGGAAGTGCGCAATTTTTGTGAATTTGGACCAAGGAACTCCTATCTTACTCACAGATCTCATGGTCCTCTTTTATGCAACTGTGTTTGCCACGTTGAAAGGGATGCCACACAAAATAAAGAGCTTGGTGAGCTCACGAGTAGCCTCTTCCATAGCTTGCTTTCGCAAGCCCGCCTTGATACTCCCTCTCACAAATATGTTTGTCTCTGGAGCTTGAGCCTTGCCTCTAGGATGGGGAAATGTAGAGATACTTGCACTACTCATGCTCTCCGTTCGTGGCACTTTAGGTGGAGGGCCTAGGGGGGAAACAATGTCATCACCACCATGAGCACTTTGAATATCCTCATTGATGGTATGTGATATGTGATGATGAAGGAGAAAGAATGCCACCCACTCCTTGGCTTAATTGAAGTTGAGCTGTTAACTCATCAATTACATCTTGAATGATGGATGCACATTTGCCAATACCTCCACCCTTCAATCCAAGTAAGTGGGCTTTGATACGGGAAGTAGTACCCATATAAAAGCCCATGCAATACTTGCATTGCCATTGATTCTGTCCAACGGGCTTCACGTGCTTACAAATGATATCAAGAGTTCTACCCATCTAGACTCTATAAGGCAAGTGGCAAGGGGCAAATAGTGTCAAAGTGAAGCTTGAAGAAAGAGGCAAATAGAGAAGGTTGAAGCAAAGGGAAAATAGAGAAGGCTGAATTTCAAAGCAACTTGCAAGGGGCTGATTGTTCTCTATTGCTGAGTGCTCTAATGCTCACCTTATGTTATATCTTCTTCCTAACGAAAGCTCTCACGATGAGTGTGCAAGAGAAGGCCACAAAGCATAAGCTTAACAATATGCGAATTCGGAACTAGAAGGCGTAGGGTTTTTGTTGAGACGATTTTTTTCGCAAAAAAAAAACTTATAAAAAATAGTAAAAAATCGTAAAAAACGATTTTACGATTTTTAAAATGATTTTTATTTATAAATTGCCAATTTTATTGTACTATGGAGCTGCATCCTGGGAATTGTGTCGAGGGCTTTGTGGAAGTCTACAAAGCAATAGTATAGTCTCCTCTTCCTCACTCTTGCCTGGTCAACCCTCGTGCCTCTGTGGGAGGGGGTCAGTCGGATGTGGTCTAGCTTGCTGGAAGAAATGTGTAATAGTCTGCTGAAGAAATGTGTAATAGTCTGCTGGGTACTCACCTTTGCTGGATGTATGGGCTGCAGTATCTGTGCCCTTCTCTCATATGCTGCCGTGAGGAAATGTCCTAATCTGCGCTGGTCTCTTGTGGTCATGCACTGCTGGAGTGATCCCTCTATCTAAAACATTGCTAGTAGATTTGAATATGCTGGACATCTGGTGACTAGATGCTCCTCGCGCTCTATCTCTGTGTGGCATACCGGGCACCACTCTCCTCATGTGGGAACCCTTTGGCCCGGCCTCTCTCTATGTTGAGCTGATGTGAAGAAACTCGAAGTTGCCAAATGGCGAATTAGGGTGTATCTCTTACCTTGATACATACATAAAATGTACAAGGGATGTGTACAAGTAGTGGATGGTGTAGAGTCATTGATATGATAGGACCTCCACATCGATCACAGAGAAATCTCATCAATATCCTCCAAGACTATTATGACTGAGTGCACTACATGATGAGCCAGGACTAGGATGGCTTGACTCTTGAATTGGAGCATTTGACTTTAGAGCGAGATCCTTTGTAGTTAAGGGCACCAAGATTGTTGTAGATCGATCGTGTGATTAAATAATATGCCTGTAGAGTGTGCAGTCTAATGGCTGTCCACATGACGTTCGAGTGGTTTCATATTTCAAGAAAACCTGTGACTTGTCTTCGATCATTTTTTCTGGTGTCTTCAGGAGGCCATCTCCATGTTTTTGTAGCTCTAGTAAAATTAGGCCCAGGCATCTTTGGTCTTCATATGATTATTTTGAGTGGCCCAAAACCTTTCTAATTAGGCAGTGAAAACAGCTATCTCATAACTTTGGGCATTAACTCTATGTAATGCAGCTATCTGAGGATCACTCAACAAGGTTGGTGGGTATGGAATACATGATACTGTTCATGGCTATATGTTCTGGTGGTTTATATTGCATTTTTCATTAAGATTCAGTATTTTTGATTTGCCGCAATTTTCAATCGTTGGATGGGTCCTTTTTCTTCAATGTATCCATGTGTTGGAACCGTATCAGAAATTAATGGAATCATTTCATGAATGGCACTAAATATATATAAATCTTCTTAGCATGATTACTTCATTTGATCTCATATGAAATGGAAATATATATATATATATATATGTGTGTGTGTGTGTGTGTGGGTGGATATTCTTATATTAAGTATAAACTAGAACCATATGAAGATTTCATTGTGATGTTCACATGAAATATAAGGAATTGCTGTAAAAAATAGTGTGTTGGAGGAGTTTTGATACATCAATTGATCATAAACTCATTGAGAATCATAGTTATTTTCGGACGCATATGGAAAAAAATACTGTACGTATGAAAACGTATGGGTATGGTTGAGTATGGAATTTTTCGTACCTGTGATTTTTCCCTTCTATCACTGATTCCAATCGGGGACAAATCCATATCAATTTCATATTGTTTTTATGCAAATTATCTCAGTTATTCTGTTCCATCATACCCATACATAAAGACTACACCCTAAGGTCTCATATGGAAAAGCTATTCTGAGAATCAGATAAGAGTGGAAGGATTAATTGGCCTTTGGAAAGTCTTGAGAATTGCATTGAAAGCGATCATATATACATGTTGCTTGTGATACTCGTACGTGCTTATTCCTCTTGTTATGTTGCTTGTGATGCTTGAATATGCTTATTTTTCCATGGGAATTGTATTCCTTGTGTTCTAAATGTTTCATTTTTATTCCATCTTAGTCCTGAATATCCCAAATCCTTGTTGTTTAAACTTTAACCTTCTAAAAGGCAGTAGCGCCTTGTTGCTTATGTTCTTAATCTTTCATTTTATTCCATCTTAGTCTGGAATATAAAAAATCCTTGTCGTTTAACCTTCGGAAAGGTAGTGAAAATCAATAAGACAATTGCTTTTGCCCTGAGTATTGCACTCATTTCAAGGTGTTGCATCTAGAGACTTTCTCTTTTTGATTTCTTGTGTTCTTCAAAACAGGTTTTGAGGATTTTCCTGATCAAGGCTAGTGTTCTTGAAAAGCTCCTGGTACAAAGAGGTTACATGTCACGACCTTGTTGACATGTGTTATGGATAACCCGTAGACGCATCCTTGTAAATTGACGGATTGGTGATGATTGTAAGACAAGAAAATTGAGCTACAGAGTCTTGAACTCTCACATTTGAATTCAAGCGCTCTTGCTCTCAAGGATTCAAGAGAGTTGATTCAAATGCAGATGTCAAATTTTGATTTCATATGCTATTCCTAAGCAAATCTTAGAAAATTTGAGGGTTTTTCAACTTAGTTTGGTCCTCCTGTGATATGTCAAGGAAACCAATACCTATGACTGCTTTCAATGGAGAATGGATATACCAATCTTTGGAGATTGTATCCTGTGTACAACATAAAATTTATGTTTATTGTGCCATAATATATATTTATCTTGTTCATGCATTCAGTTTTGAATAGAGTAATGAATGTCGTTGATGTCTGTTATTAGGTTTGTTTGAGATGAATTCTTGTCTAGTAACTGGCTCATATCCCTCTTTATTTCAAATGCCCAATTGTGCCACAGCTTACTGTCGAGCTTGTTGGAACTTTGCAGTATAGTATCTATGATTTCACACTTATCTTCATTGTGTTATCGTTGATTCAAAATTTAACATCATACTTAGTCCATCCTCCTCCTTTCCCCCTTGTAGTGACAAGGCTGAAATATTTTGATTTTTGTCCTTGAAAGATGCTTTGTGATATGTTCATAAATGTTGGACTTGGAAGAGAGTGAAGAGAGTCTATTTTCTCCAAAGAATTCACCTTCTTTGTATGTCAGAAGTATGTTTTTCAAGAATGGGATTAACTTCTTACTTGCAGAAGATTTTTTTTGCTGCCTCATAGGGCTCAAAGAAAGGAAAAGAATATGTATTTATAATTATAATAATGGAAGTTTGCTTCCACGATAAAATAATGGCATATAAGCTCACAGGGTGCAGTTTGATTAATTTAGTTAGCCATAAAGGCTTCCTATTTTGTCCAAAGAATTTACCAAATAGAATTTACCTTCTTTGTATGTCAGAAGTATGTTTTTCAAGAATGGCATTACCTTAAAAAAGGAAAAGAATATGTATTTTTAATTATAATAATGGAAGTTTGCTTCCACGATAAAATAATGCTATATAAGCTCACAGGGTGCAGTTTGATTAATTTAGTTAGCCATAAAGGCTTTCTATTGGTTTTGGGTTCAAGGCACTCAGAGACTCCATTACCGTTGCTTTTTGGAATATGAGGGCTGTTGTGGGTATTGTGAAGACTAACTTGCCATTGTTTTCTGCTGAAAACGTAGTAGGAGAAGAAATCAAGGGTAAATTAGTCTTCCTGCCAGGGAATTTCTCATTTTCAAGGTCTGTCTTAAGTAGCACTTTCTTAGGCAGTATGTTGAGATTACGTACTATACTTCTTGATTTTTATGATCTATGAGAATTTTTGAATTATTGGGCAAGTCTACTAAAATTCTGTGCAATTCACACAATTGATTAATCGATGGATCCAACAAACGAGATTGATTGACAAAAATTTCTCAATTTCCATAAATCAACTCTTTCGAAATAAAGATTAAAGTATGCAGGAAAGGATGTGAGATATTTTTAGTTGGGGGCCAGGGGGGGTGTGTTTCGGTTACTGTGCCCGTTCTTAGTTTCATGACTTCTAGTCCAAATAGAAAGAAGAGATAGACTACGCTGTAGAGGATGTGGGGAGATGCAGAGCGTTCTCGAGGTACTATGCCCATTCTTATTATACTTGCATGAATGTAATTAATGAGTAGGATTTCCTTGAAAAACATATTGAAGTTTTGTAATTGGAGGTCTCCCTTTTTAATGATATGTGATGGAATTATCTATCAAAGCACTAAAATATTGGGCACTTATCCAAAAAACAGAAAAGACAGAATGAAATTTATGAAACTGTCTTTGGAACTAGAAACAATGGACTTTACAAATAGGATATTTATCAATTTTGTACTGAGTGTTACCACTACCATAATATTTTAATCCTATGATAAAAAAGGTATGTATTTTATTGAATTCTTTCATATACAAGTGCTGATTTTCTATAAGATTTACAGTACTATGGGATAATTTTTTGTTCACGAATGATATAATGTGGATCTCGTGGGATGTTAATAAGTTGAGATAAGTCTCATAAAGAGAGACTTTTTTTATGGGCTACAATCATTTCAACTTTGCTCGAAAATCCATATCAAACACAGTTTATCATAGAATGGGGAGTGTTCGCATACACAATGATAATTTCTAGTGTGAAGATTGGACCTCTTCATTATATAGCTTTGCTTATAAGGTAATTGAGTTACTTGCAACATTTGATGATGGTTTCTATGGATGGTTTTTTGACAAGGCAAATCATGTATTATGTTCTACAGTTGAGACTTTGTTTAGAGTGATACAAAATGTTCACATTCACTTCACATCCTTACAAGTGTCATTGTCACTGAGAATAACATATTGTTTACAAGACATGCACATTGCCAATGATTTCCAACCTTCGACACACTTGAGAATGAGAGTAGTAGCTATTGAATGGATAAAGATAGAGAATATGATGTAAAAAAAAAAAAAAGAAGATGTTGGTGGTATATAGTGTTGTATCTTCTTGATTGGCCAATCCAATTTCATGTGTGTAAATATTTTTGATATAGTAATGGGAAATATTTTGATGCAACAAGAGGTGAAAGGTTACGAAAGACTTATCTACTATGCAAGTTAGATTCTATTGAGTGATTGAGCACCATAGAATATTGCATGGTACTTTTGTTGGGATAATATGTAGGACATTATTTAGATGACATCATGTGAAAGAAGACCTTGCAACTAGGTTTGTGGTGACCTTTGCTGTTAAAAGATGAACGAGTTTGCAACTAGTTTGTTTGATATATTGAAGGCATATACAACGAATTTAAAAGGATCGGATTTTTGATTACCTAATGCTTCCCTTGGAATCCTTAAAAAAAAGGGACATGAATTTTATCGGCCTTATACAACACACAACATAGATTGGATGTAGGGTAAGTGTTGCTAAGCATAGACTTATGCACTAAGTGGGTAGAAGTAGCATTCAAAGATTATCAATAGTGTGGTTAAACTCTTGTATAAGAATATGATGGCTAGATTTGATTGTCCTATAAACCTAGCTAGGGAGCGAGGGTGCATTTTGTTGGTAAAATTATGGAGGAAACAACAGATACATATGACATTGCACAAGAAGAATATCAATTGGCTATCCTCAAGTAACTAGACATGTTGAACGTTTAAAGACAACTTTGATAAGAGTTTTTAGGTAATTGCTAGACATAAAAAGGATTGAGACCAAAAATTGGATTATGCTTTGTGAACATTTTAAAGAACATCTTAGTTCACACTATGAATGAGGCCATATGGATAAGAAGTAGCTCTAGGTATGACGTTTGTGGTACCCAACTTGAGGATTGCTATAAAAAAGTGGCTTGTGGAAAAGGTGTAACGTGAACCAAATTACTTCTCCTTATCGGAGTAAGGATTATTGAATCCAAAGGTGCATGCAAGCTTAGATAAATAGGAATATAAGCTTTCAAAATTTCTAGGTATAGAGATCAAGTGGTAGTATATAATCAAAGCTTGGCTTGTACATAACAAAGCTCAACAAAAGTATAAAGGTCTTTATTAGATTGTAGAACATAAAGAATGTTATATACCTATGTTTGTGGATGCTTATAGTACCAAATAAACATTAGATGAAATATGTTTAGATTGAAAAGCTTTAAGGATATCCATCAAACATTCAACTAACTCATAGTAGAAAGTAGAATCTTGGTAGATTGTACTACAAGTATTTTCCCATGATACAAGGTGGTTTAAGTGCTTAGCAAGGTTACATACCTTTTGGGGAAAGGAAGAAGAGAAGGATGGTGCCACATGTATGCTTGATTTTTTTCTATTTTAGATTCTATATTGAAGTTTTTGGAAATAATTTAATAGAATCAAACTTTAATGGAATAAACCATGATATAAGTCAAGTTTTTCAATGGTTGACAATATATTAAAATGAAAAAAGATAATTGCCAGTGTCAAATTCTTGGAAACTTAAGAAAGTTAATTTTTTTTGGTCTTGCTTATGTTGCTTATAATATATGCATGTTGCAAGATAACAAGTTATAGTCTAAAATGTGTGCAATGCTCGGTTAACGATAAATTGTAATTTTTGCTCTAATTCAGAGCCACCTTAGAAATTATCTTGTATGGCATAGAATTAATCATCAACAAAAGTGGATATTGTCAAGAGAAAGGAGATAAAGAAGAGAGCTCTTACACACTTTCACACACAGAGAGGAGCACACATAGATTAAGGCAAGGAAGAATGATCTTCTTCTAGGTCTTCTATTACATAAAGAGAATATACAAGAATGACATAATACAACAATACAACCTGTACAATTTATAAAGAACAATACATAAAGAAAAACCTAATGTTCACAAATGAATGAGTTGGCAAGAAACGAATGTTCCATCACTCTCGATACATAAATCTTGTAAAGCTCACTAAAAGTATCCTTGATATATATCGGTGTAACTACTATACATGTTAGAGAGATAAAAAAGTGGTACGTCTCATCCTTGATCATCTCATGTTGAGGTTGATATCTCAACACTACCCCTCAAGCTCAATGTCGTGTCCTGCAATCTTTAGCTTCTTTGCTCGAAGTGCTTTAGTGAAAATATCAACAACCTGCTTGTTTGTCCTCACATAAATAAGATCAATATCACCTACTAATACCTTTTCCTTGATGAAGTGATAACTGTATGCTGCTAAGGTTACCACAATAAAAAATGCTGATAGGCACTGTAGCTCTACGCCTAAATCAACAAGTAACATCTCTAGCCATGATGCTTCACATGTTGCCATTGCAGCATTTGTATACTCGGCCTTTATACTCAACAAAGCAATAATGGCTTGCTTCTTATTGTTCCACGTAACAACAACACTCCCAAGTGAGAATAGAAAGCCACTAGTAGATCTTTTGTTTGAAATACAACCAACCGAATCTACATCAGTGTATCCATGAACCTGTAATTTTGCACCAACTTCATCTTGTGTAAATTGACTTTGACATCCTACATTGTAGCTTAAATCAAAATTTGTAATTGTGAGTTGCATCAAACTTCCCACAATTTTATTGTACACAGTAGCATTTCCAATGCTTCACTTGATGTAGTATCCAACTTCAAATTCCAATCTAATTTCATAGAAATTGGCTTACAATAAGCGATACCATACTTTTGCAGCATACTCAAGGCATATTTCCTTTGGGATATCCATATACCTATTTTTGCATGTATAAACCCAATCCCCAAAAATAGAACAACACACCAAAATCTTTCATGTCAAATTCCTGCATTAGGAGTTGCTTTACCTATGTAATGCTTTCTTCATTATTGCCACCTACAATCAAGTCATCAACATAAATAGCCACAATTGTGATGCGATCATCACCCTTGAATATAATGAGTGACTCCATCACACACAAAAAATGCAATGAAGGTTAAATAATAAGCAATCATTGCATGCCAAGCACGAGGGGCTTGTTTAAGCCATACAAAGCCTTTTTCAACGTGCAAACTGTTGGTGTAAATCACAAGCCTACACATTTGGCTTGGAAGATATCATGAAGACTCTACATACATGAAGAATCATAGGAACATATGCTAGTGGTTAATTACCACTTTATCTCATTGTAAAAGTCAAATTGACTTAGAATCTTTTGTAATCACCTACCTAAGTGATTTGTGGAAAAAGTAACTCACTTGATTGAGAGAATATCTCCAAGCATTTAGGAGCTTGATCATAGGGAGTCAAAAGTTTGAATTTGAATTCAAACTTTTAGTCATTTCCTATAAAAATGGATATGAAAAAGTCGCGGCCTGATCACTTCACTCCCGAGCTTCATTCTAGTGTAATTGAGTGTGTGTGAGGTCTATACCATAGCCTACACCTCTCTACACCATTAGTCAATGTTATTCATGCAAATGGGATTGTACACAAGTGTTAATTTATAGATACATTTACATCATTCATCTCTGTGTTCTCTGCTAGTCTACTCAAAAGTCTGTCAACTTGTCAAGGGCATATCTCGGTCAATACTTCACCAAATTTAGTGATTCGAAGCTTGTTGGATTCAGCATGAAGCCTAATACATGATATCAACATTTGAAGACTTTCTATTCAGCCAATTCAGAGAAATCTGCGTCGAGGTGCTCACTGGTCTATTTTTGCTACAGTCCTGAAAAGTCGGGGGTATAGCTAATCTTGCTAAATTGATTTCTCTTAGCATAGTTTATCTTTTTACATGATTCCACTTGCAAATGGTAGCTTACTAAGCTAATTAAATACCACTAGAAGGAATTTTATCAATTGCTACTGTGCTGCTCACACTGAGCAAAACATCCAGCAGGTGTCAAGACCAAAATAGAAGGTTTTCTTGAGTTTGTGACTTTCAAAGTTATCTGTTTTGATTCAATCATTGCACACATCATTTCCAAAGGACATAGGCCATTTTTTGGTGTCATTGGAAAGCTTAGGAAGTCTACTAATCAAGTCTGAAGCAAAAGAGGGCTGGTACAAGGCAGGTTTAGCAGTACCTACTCAGTCTCTTGGATCATCCATCCATCTTTCCAACAGTGGTATCAGAGCAAATAAGGTAAAATGGGAGATGATTTTCCTTCATTCATTGATAAATTGGACAGGAACAATTATCAAGCTTGGTCTCTAAGGATGAAGACCTACTTACAAGGAAGGAGTCTCTATGGATACATCTCAGGAGATGAGGAATTGCCCTCATTCAAAGCAAGAGGATTGCCAACCAAGGAAGAACAAGAAAAGCTCAACACATGGTGTGCAAAGGATGCATTGGCAAGGTCTTATTTACTCAACTCTATATCTGATTTTCTTTTGCCACATATCAGAAATTGCAAGACTTCCCAAGAGACTTGGGAAACTCTGTCATCATATTTTTGCTCCAATACAAGGGCTATGAAAAATCAGTTGTGGATTGAATTCACAACACTAAGGAAGCAACCTAAGCAAGCTGTTTTAGAATTTGTGACCAAGATCAAAGATGTTGCAGATCAGTTAGCAAGCATAGGAGAAGAGATTGAAGAAGAACAAATTGTGAGGCAGGTAATCAATGGAATCAAGGCTGATGACAAGTGGGAAAGCTTCACCATTGCAATGGATCTCTACATGGACATGCATACTCCATATCTTACAACTCTCATGGGTCAACTATTTACACATGAAGCAAAGCTCACCAAGAGTGGAGATACATCCAAAGGTAACAACTCTTCTGCCCTATACACTGATAAGAAATCTAAGGATAAAGGCAAGAGTAAGAAGGTGGAAGATGAAGGCTCTACCTCCCAAGCCAACTATGCAGGTAGAGGTAGATCTTCAAGAGGTAGGGGCAGAGGAGGTAAGCAAGGTAGGGGGAGACCCTATAATTCATCACCATGTAACATTTGTGGTTTATCAAATCAGACCACATATGAGTGTGTCAAGAATTACAAAAATCAGAGAGGAAGAGGCTACCAAAGAGGTGGATACTCACAGTCAAGAGGAAGGTTCAACAATCACCAAGGCCACAAAAACAATTACAACAACGACTACAACAACAATTACAATGGCAACTACCAAGGAGGATTCAAAACTAGAAGGGACTACAACAACTACACAGAAGAGCAAGATGACTCTCTTCTGATCATGAACATGACTTCAAAGACAGGTACAAATGATGATCACTTATTTTACATTGATTCAGGGTGTTCAAATCATGTGGCTGGTAATGTGGCACTACTCTCTGATCTTGAGGAACCAAAAGGTAAACACCAAGTCCAAACAGGTGATGATACAAAGCATTCTGTGGTTAAAGTTGGAAATGTGAAGACTTGTGATGGTAATCAGAATTTGTTGAGCAGGGTACTTTATGCACCAACAATTACAAAGAACTTAATGAGTGTTGGTCAGATTGTAGAGAAAGGTTTGCAGGTCAGATTCAATCAATATGGAGCATTTGTGGAGGACCCAAGACATGGATTCAAAAGGATAGCTAAAGGAGAAAAATCAGGTAGACTTTTCACTTTTGAGTTAGAAGACACAAAGAATATTGCACTATACAGTTATAAGGATCAAACACTTTCAGAGCTTGAGATTTGGCACAAAAGGTTAGGACATATAGGAGAAAGGAACTTGAAGCAAATGTGCAGGGACCAATGTGTGCTTGGGATACCTAATGTATCCAAGCAACATATGATTTACAAGTGTGGTGCTTGTCAATTTGGTAAGTCTCACAGGTTACCCTTCTCAAGGAAAGGATATATGCATGAAGACTACCTAGAGCTGGTACACACAGATGTATGGGGACCTAGCAAAGACCCCTCAGTCTCAGGTTCAAGGTACTATGTGTCTTTTATTGATGATTATAGCAGATGGACTGTATTATACTTCATGAAGCACAAGGATGAGGTATTTAATTGTTTTAAGAAATATCTTGCATTAGTTGAAAATCAGATAGGAAGGAATTTGAAGAGGCTAAGGTCAGATGGAGGAGGTGAATACTTCTCCAATGAGTTTGAAAATTTCTTGCAGGACAGAGGCATCAAAAGAGAAATAACCATAAGGTATTCTCCTGAACAGAATGGGGTAGTTGAAAGAAGAAATAGGTTAATTGTTGAGACAGCCAGATCTATGCTTAATGAGAAGAAGTTACCTAACTATCTATGGGCAGAGAGTGTTTCTATTGCCACTTACCTCATAAACAGGTTACCATCTAAATCACTTGATGGTATGACACCCTATGAAGCATGGCATGGTAAGAGACCATCTTTAGATCACTGCAAAATATTTGGATGTGTAGCATATGTACACATTCCTTCACAAATAAGAGGTAAGCTAGACCCAAAGGCTGAAAAATGCATTTTCATTGGATATGATTTAAATAAAAAAGGCTACAAATTTTATAACCCTACCAATAAGGGATTTATGGTAAGTAGAGATGTGATCTTTGATGAAAATGATTCTTGGTATGAGAATGAATGCAGGAAGGTCAAACTACCCTATGATTTGGAAGAGGAATTTCCAAAACTTACAAAGGAGGAACCTACTCAGGATGGAGATTCAAGTTCAGATGATGAAGATACAATCAACCTTGAAGAGTTCAAGGCATGGAAGTCCAAGGGAAAAATGAAGATGAAGAAGCTTGAAGACTTACCTGAATCTTCACCTCAATCAATCAGAAGATCTCAAAGAGAAAGCAAAAAACCTATCAGATATGGGTATGATACATCCCTTGTTACTAAACATTCAGTTTATCTTGCCAAAGATTTGTCAAATGAAGAACCAAGTTCATATGAAGAAGCAATCACCAAATCAGAATGGAAAGAAGCTATGGATGAGGAGATTGAAGCAATCAAAGAGAGTGATACATGGGAGTTAGTACCAAAGAAGGAATCCATGAAGGTAATAGGATCCAGATGGATCTATAAGTTGAAAAGAAATTATGATGGAACAATTAATAGGTACAAAGCCAGATTCGTAGCCAAGGGTTTGGCACAAACCCAAGGCATTGACTATGAAGAGACATTTTCTCCTGTGGCCAAGATGCCAACAATCAGAGTGTTGGTAAGTGTGGCTGCATCAAAGAATTGGAACATGTACCAATTGGATGTCAAGAATGCTTTCTTGAATGGATGGATCTCAGAAGAGGTTTATATGTCACAACCTCCTGGCTATGAAGACCCTAAGAAGGTAACTTATGTTTGCAAATTAAAGAAGGCTTTATATGGATTGAAGCAGGCATCTAGGGCATGGAATTATAGACTAACTACATACCTCCAAGACCAAGGATTTGTTATGAGCAAGGCAGATACTTCCCTATTCATTAAGAGAAGTAATTCAGAGGTAATATATCTCTGCGTTTATGTTGATGACATCATCATTACAGGTAATGATGTCAGTGGAATCAGATATATCAAAAGCGAGATGATGAAGGAGTTCAAGATCAATGATCTTGGGCTATTGAAGTATGTTTTAGGGCTTGAATTAGTTTACACTAATTCAGGGATATACATTACTCAGAAAAAGTATGTACAGGATATGTTGAAGAAGTTTCACTTGCAGGATGCTAAAGCAGGAAGCACTCCAATGGAGGTGAACCTAAACTAAGTGCCCATGAAGGTGATGAAGTCCAAGACATTACAGGTTATCAAAGTATGGTGGGTAGCTTGAACTATGCTACCTTAACTAGAATTGATATTGCATATGGAGTTAGTGTGCTAAGTCAATATATGCACAAGCCAAGGATACCTCACTTAGAGGTTGCCAAGAGAATCTTGAAGTATCTTAAGGGTACACAGAACCATGGTTTGTATTTTCCTTTCACTTCAGATATTGATATAAAAGCCTATTCAGATGCAGATTGGGCAGGATGCAAGGATGATAGGAAAAACACTTCTGGATACATTTCTTTTGCAGGTGACAAACCAATTTCATGGTCTGCAAAGAAGCAACCAACTGTTGCATTGTCTTTTACAGAAGTAGAGTATAGAGGGCTAGCTAATGCCACTCAAGCAACAATTTGGATTAAGCTTTTGTATACAGAATTGGGCTTATATACTAGGCCTCCAATTATCTTTGGAGATAATACAAGTTCTCTTCACCTTGCAGCTAATCCTATCTATCATGCCAGGACAAAACACATAGAAGTTCATTATCATTATGTGAGAGAGAAGTTTCTAAGCAAGGATATTCAGCTGACCTATGTGTCAACCAACATGCAATGTGCAGATTTGCTGACTAAAGCTTTGGATGGAACCAAACTTTGCAAGTTCAAATCTATGATTGGATTGCAGGATATACTTGAAGATTGAAGATGAAGACTTAAGACAAAATGTTTGGCTTGAGGGGGAGCTGTTGGTGTAAATCACAAGCCTACGCATTTGGCTTGGAAGATATCATGAAGAATCTACATACATGAAGAATCATAGGAACATATGCTAGTGGTTAATTACCACTTTATCTCATTGTAAAAGTCAAATTGACTTAGAATCTTTTGTAATCACCTACCTAAGTGATTCATGGAAAAAGTAACTCACTTGATTGAGAGAATATCTCCAAGAATTTAGGAGCTTGATCATAGGGAGCCAAAAGTTTGAATTTGAATTCAAACTTTTAGTCATTTCCTATAATAATGGATATGAAAAAGTCGCGGGCTGATCACTTCACTCCCGAGCTTCATTCTATTGTAATTGAGTGTGTGTGAGGTCTATACCATAGCCTACACCTCTCTACACCATTAGTCAATGTTATTCATGCCAATGGGATTGTACACAAGTGTTATTTTATAGATACATTTAGATCATTCATCTCTGTGTTCTCTGCTAGTCTACTCAAAAGTCTGTCAACTTGTCAAGGACATATCTCGGTCAATACTTCACCAAATTCAGTGATTCAAAGCTTGTTGGATTCAGCTTGAAGCTTAATACATGCTATCAAAATTTTAAGACTTTCTATTCAGCCAATTCAGAGAAATCTGCGTCGAGGTGCTCACTGGTCTATTTTTGCTACAGTCCTAAAAAGTCGGGGGTATAACTAATCTTGCTAAATTGATTTCTCTTAGCATAGTTTATCTTTTTACATGATTTCACTTGAAAATGGTAGCTTACTAAGCTAATTAAATACCCCTAGAAGGAATTTTATCAATTGCTACTGTGCTGCTCACACTGAACGAAACATCCAGCAGGTGTCAAGACCAAAATAGAAGGTTTTCTTGAGTTTGTGACTTTCAAAGTTATCTGTTTTGATTCAATCATTGCACATATCATTTCCAAAGGACATAGGCCATTTTTTGGTGTCATTGGAAAGCTAAGGAAGTCTACTAATCAAGTCTGAAGCAAAAGAGGGCTGGTACAAGGCAGGTTTAGCAGTACCTACTCAGTCTCTTTGATCATCCATCCATCTTTCCAACACAAACATAGTCTGGATGCTTTGAATCCTCATATCCTTATGGTTGGTCCATGTATACTTCCTCCTGCAACTCACCATGTAAGAAATCATTCTTCATATCCTTTTGATGCAAAATCCATCCCTTTGCTGTAACCAATGCAACAAGTGGTCTAACAATAGTCATTTTAGCTACACGATTGAAAGAAGTTTACCATAATCATTGCCATATGTCAATGCTTGTCCTTTTTCTACCAATCATGCTTTATACCTACTTATGCTACCATCAAAATTATGATTTACCTTGTAAATCCATTTGCAACATATGGAATTTTTTCCTTGTGACAATGGAACCAACCTCCATGTTTCATTTCCATGAAGTGCAACCATCTCCTCATCCATAGCTTTCTCCCAATCTACATTTCCAATTGCATCTTCAAAACAAGAAGGTTCAACATCTTGCATTACCTTTGTCATGTAGGCACAATGATGAGCCATGTAGCTATCATATGTTAATTGTTGCACTGAATTCCGCATCCTCTTAGATCTTCTTGGTCCTAGTTCACTTCTTCTTGTTGTATCATGTGCATATGAATTTATTTATCTTGGAGTCTTCACAGAGGGTAATCCATTCCTCATCAAGGATCTTTTTTGAACCGCTTGATTCTCCATCAATGTCTTCAAAACTTGTAGATGTTCTATTACTAGTAGAAACCTTTTCTTTACCTTTCTTGGACATAGTCGATGAATTTTCTGGGCTGAGATTCCCACGCAATCTTCTACTCCACGGGTTTGAGTTGGAACTATTGCTGGGTGACATATCAAGTCCACTGAGAACTTGAGATTCTGCACTTGAGTTTTCATTATTCCCTTTTTCATTTGAGTCAAGATTAATTTGTTTTTTGACACCAACATAATAACTTGCCATTTCATCAAATACCATGTCTCTGCTTACCTTCACCTCTCACATGAGTTTATTGTAACACTTATATCCCTTTTGCTTAAGGAAATACCCAATGAAGATACATTTTTTTTGCCTTTGGATCAAGTTTCATCCTCAATGCATCTGGATCATGTACATATGTAGTACAACCTAATACTTTCATAAGCGAAACATTTAGCTTTATACTTATGTAGTACGACCGAATACTTTCATATGTGTAACTTGATGTATAATAACAATCAGAGTTCTATTCATGATGTATACAACAATGTGCAAAACTTTTTCCCAATAACAATGATGTGTATTTTTCTCAACCATCAAGGCTCTTGGTATTTTTACAATATGTCTATTTTTGCATTCAACAATGCCATTTGTTGTGGTCTGTATCTACATGAAAACTTCCTTCAAATTCTATGACTTTTAAAAACACTATCGAATTCATTTCATATGTATTCACTTCCTCCATCAGATCTTAATGTCTGAACATAATTCCTTGTCTACTTTTCCACCATAGCCTTGGAATTGTGGAAGTGAGTAAACACCTCACACTTTTCCTTCATGAATTATACACATACTTTTTGTGTATGGTCATCCGTGAAAGTGACATAAAACTTGCAACCTCCGATTGAAGTCGTCTTTGTAGGACCCCAAACATATGTATGCACTATCTAGCACATTCTTAATAACATGCTTATCATGCAAAAATAATACCCTTGAATGTTTACCAAATTGACATGCTTCATATACCTTCTGCATCTCTACAACCTTGAGAGTTGGTAGTCCATTGATAAGGTCCTTTGACTACATCAACTTCAGCCTCTGCAATTTCGCATGTTCAATTCGCTTGTGCCAAATCTCTATGTCAGCAATAACACCTCCACTTTTTGCAAACATGGTTGCATCAATTTCAGGAATTTTCAAAATCAAGGAGAAAATCCTATCCACGTTTTTTCCTTTGGTGATCAACCTTCCATTCTCTTTGTACTTTTTTACATACAAATCATCATAATTGGACCTAACTTGTCATACTTGGTCAATCATTTGTCCAATAGAAACTAGGTTATTTGTTGTACTGGAAACATGCAATACATTGACAAGATATCTTACCTTCCCATCCTCCATGGATAGTGCTATATTTCTTGTATGTTCAATAGGATACGATGTGTCATCACTTGTTTCAAAAAATCTAAGACGTAGCAATTTTTGCAAACAACTAAACCATTTAGCATCTGAATCAACATACCAGACATTACCATTTTTTTTGAAACATTAGAATACATTGTATTCATCATGTGATATTAGATCATGAACAAGTTCTCCGAATCATATGCACTTGTGGATGCATTTTGTTGCTTTCTGCTTTTTTAATTCGTCAACCTGCAATCATGTTAAAAGTGCTATGTTTACCACAAATCCACTATCCCTTAGTATCATTACTTGAATAATTTCTTTGGAAATTTATGTGGCCTCTTTGGACCCTCCTGCCTCAAAACTCTCCTTTGCCTCTTGCACTAGGCGAGGTATATGGTCAAAAGTCAAGCTTTACCACATAGCTTCTTGCTTGAGTTTGTTATGTGTGCAGCATATGTGCTTAACATGTGTCCCACCAAAGCACTATATTTGATTAATCCATATGAGGCTTGGCATGGCTGCAAGACATCTATTGCTCATCTGGATGTCTTGGTTGTCTGGCATATACATTAGTGCTTGAATAACAACACATAAAATTGGGTGATAAGTAGTGAAATGTATTTTTGTTGGGTGTAGTTTTGAAAGCAAAAGCTATCCTCTGTATCATCCACATACTAAATGCATTTTGGTTAGCCATGATATTGTTTTTGTGAAAGATGCAATTCAACCATTACTTTCATGTAACAAGAAGAAATCACTTAGCTCGAGAGATGTGTATGTCATTTTGCTTCCTCTTTTTACAAGTGGACAGTCAAGTGCTAGTCCAAATGAGGTAATTTCTCACCTTTACAAGCTTCAAATAACGATGCATATCATTCCATTTCTGATGCAGATCCATATGATGCCCTTGTTGATGAGAGGGTTGACATAGAAGAGGCTAAAACTATGCCTAAATGGATGACGCAAACTTTGCGAGATAGCAAATTAGATGCACATCTATCATATTGTATCATTCAGGATCTCATAGTGCTTGCTTTGCATCAGATTGTTATGCAATGGATGTCTCTAGTATCTGTGATGAGAGTGAGCTTGTTTCTTTTGATGAAACATAAAATTTAAAAAAATGGATAGCTACTATGCAATCAGAATATGATGCTATCATGAAGAATTGTACTTGGTCTTTAAGTGAGTTGCCTCTATGCAAAAACCCATTGGCATTAAATGGGTATACATGTTGAAATATAATCCTAATGGAGCAATTGACATGTATAAGGCTAAGCTTTTTGGAAAAGGTTATGCTCAAGAGAGAGTCATTGATTTTGATGAGACTTTGCTCCCACATGCCGAATGACCATCATCTGTAGCACACTTGCAACTCATCATGCTTGGAATGTATGTGAGTTGGACATCAAAATGGCATTTCTGAATGGCAACTTACATGAATAAATGTATGTATTTGAGCTCCATGGTTTTGTGCAAAAATGATATGAAAACAAAGTGTGCAAGTTGAAAAACACATTATATGTTCTAAAGCAAGCACCAAGTGCTTGGTACAAAAAGGTACATGCCTTGATTACACATGGTTTTGAAAACAGTCGAACTGAGGGCACCTTATATGTTAAGCATGTATATGATGGTTCGTCTAGTCATTGTTGTAAATCTTGATGACATGCTACTCACTGGTCCTAATGAGAAGCATATTGCTGAATTTAAGGCTGATTAGACCATCTGCACACCTTAAGGATGAAAATGAACTCATAAGAATGAAGGATGAAAAGGAAATAATTATTCATGTTGATGATGGTCTACCATGTTGTAATCTTGAAGATGAAACCATTGGTCATAATACTTTCACACTTGTGCATGATGGCTCCTTAGAGTTTCTCCTTGTGATGCTATAATTTAATCTTCTCATGATGAAATATATGTAAAAGATGCCTCTTGTATCGATGATACTCATGATATGTCTCCATATGATGTTGGTTCGAATGAAGAAGAATATACTACAAATATAATTTCTTGTGCGAATGATGTGCCTATGTTTGACATAAATATGTATGATGATTCATTAAAAAATGATGTACTTATTATTGATCATGTTGATATTGGTCCTAATTTTTATCCCACTGATGATTATATTATGCTTTCTCATGATATTGATACTCCTATTTTTTCTGATGTTAGAAATTATCATGATGCCTATTGTATTTATGATCCATCTTCTCTACCCATGTTTTATGATTATGATGATGATTATAATCTTAGATATTGTGAACTTTTTGTGAATGGTCACCCTACAAGCCTAAGTATTGGCTTGAGTCCCACAAAGTCATAGAAAAAGCCTTAAAATGAAGACTATGTAAAGTTCACTTGTGAACTACCTCTTGTAACTTTTGAAGAGTTTACTTAATGTAAAAGTGAAAGAATCTTAAGTGGTTGAGTCCACTTGATCAAGAATGGAAAGAGGAGCCATGAATTCGTGATTTGTGGTAGGTAGAGAATCAAATCAATCATTGATTGATTGGAGAGTGATTGAGGGAAGTTAGCCTCCCAAACTCAACTATAAATAGATGGCAGTTTTAGTCGTGGTTAGAGAGACCTATGTGAAGACCTCCAAGAGCTGAGCTTTATGCCATATCAAGGTGTGAGTACAAGGCACACATATGTATCAGTAAGGCATTGTATTGTACAAGCAATATACTTCCATTTTCATGATTATTTGAGTTCATCTTTCCATGTTCTTGTGAAGTGTACTACTCACTACCATTACTCTCAGTTTTTCTCAGTCATCTTGGAGAGATGTTTTCTCTGAGCTTGGTGCATTATTTTCAGTGCTTTAGCTTGGTAAAGTTAGCTCTATAAGTCTACTATATGCTCACAAAATTTCATGTCATTTGGATGCTTTAGGAATTCCAGGAATCAAAGAGGCAGAGGATACAATAGAGGAAGTTATGGCTACTCAAGAGGAAGGTTCAACAATTATCATGGCAACTACAACAACTACAATCATTCAAACTATCAAGGAGGCTACAAAGGAAGGAGAGACTACAATAACTACACAAAAGACTCAAACAAAGAGGATTCATTATTGGTCATGAACATGGTTATGCCACAAGGTAAATCTGATGAGCATGTTTTCTACATAGATTCAGGTTGTTCAAATCATGTGGTAGGAAATGTGGCACTCCTATCAGATTTAGAAGATCCAAGGAATAAGCATGAGGTACAAACAGGAGATGATACAAAACATCCTGTGGAGAAAATAGGCAATGTCAAAGCACCTGATGGAAACATCAACCTACTCAGTAAGGTACTCTATGTCCCTACCATTACAAAGATTTTAATAAGTGTTGGGCAGATAGTAGAGAAAGGGTTGCAAGTCAGGTTCACAAAAGAAGGAGCATTTGTTGAAGATCCAAGTCAAGGATTTAGAAAAATTGCAAAAGGTGAAAAGACAGGTAGATTGTTCACATTTGAATTATAGGACACTAGAAACATTGCTCTCTTTAATTATGGTAGTCAGACACTCACAGAATTGGAAGTATGGCACAAAAGGTTAGCACATATTGGTGAAAGGTCATTAAAGCAAATCTGCAGGGATCAAAGTGTACTTGGACTTCCTAATTTGTCAAAACAACATATGATTTATAAGTGTAGTGCATGTCAATTTGGAAAGTCTCACAGGTTACCATTCATGAAGAAAGGTTATATGCATGGAGATCTCTTGGAGTTGGTTCATACAGATGTATGGGAACCTAGCAAGGAAGCTTCAATATCTGGATCAAGGTATTATGTTTCCTTTATTGATGATTGCAGCAGATGGACTATCCTATTCTTTATGAAACACAAAGATGAAGTTTTTTCATGTTTCAAAAGATATTTGGCTCTTGTGGAGAATCAAACAGGTAAATCACTAAAAAGATTAAGGTCAGATGGAGGGGGAGAATACTTCTCCCATGAGTTTGATTCTTTTCTTCAAGAAAGATGAATCAAAAGAGAGGTAACTACAAGTCACACTCCTGAGCAAAATGGAGTGGCAGAAAGGAGGAATAGGACAATTGTTGAAGCTGCAAGGTCTATGTTAAATGAAAAGCATTTACCTAATTACTTATGGGCTGAGGCTGTATCTACAGCCACTTACTTGATTAACAGGTTGCCTTCAAAATCCCTTGATGGGATGACTCCATATGAGGCTTGGAATGGAAGAAGACCAAGCTTAGATCATTGTAAAATTTTTGGATGTATTGCTTTTGCTCATGTTCCTTCACAGGTTAGAGGCAAGATGGATCCAAAGGCAGAAAGGTGTGTATTTATTGGATATGACAACAATCAAAAGGGCTACAGGTTATACAACCCTACCAACAAAGGATTCTTGGTAAGCAGAGATGTAGTTTTTGATGAGAACAATTCATGGTATGAAGATTCATACAGGAAGATCAATTTACCATATGATCTTGAAGAAGATTTTCCAAAGCTTGGTAGAGAGCAATCAAAGATTGAAGAACAAGACACCTCAGAGGATGATGAAGAATCTCAGATGGAAAAGATCAAAGCATGGAAGTCTAAAGGTAAAGCAAAATTGCAGGAACTTGGACATGAGGCAGAATCATCACATCATGGCCTAAGAAGATCTATGAGGGAAAAGAAAAAACCAGAAAGGTATGGGTTTGACACCTCATTAGTAACTAAACATTCTATCTACATAGCACAGGACATAAACCAAGAGGAGCCATCATCATTTGAAGAGGCCAAAGCAAAAACAGAATGGAAGCATGCAATGAAGGAAGAGATTGAAGCACTTGAGGAAAACAACACTTGGGATTTGGTGCCCAAGACTTCATCCATGAAGGTAATAGGCTCAAGATGGGTCTATAAACTCAAGAAGAATTCTGATGGTTCCATTAACAGGTATAAGGCAAGGCTTGTAGCAAAAGGCTTTGCACAAACTCAGGGAATTCATTATGAGGAGACCTTCTCTCCTGTGGCAAAGATGCCTACTATTAGGGTTTTGCTTAGTATTGCCTCTTCCAAGAATTGGAAGATACTTCAACTAGATGTAAAGAATGCATTCTTGAATGGTTGGATAACAGAAGAGGTATATATGGCACAACCACCTGGTTTTGAGAATCAAGTTTATCTTGATTATGTGTGTAAACTTAACAAAGCATTGTATGGTCTCAAGCAAGCTCCAAGAGCTTGGAATTTCAGGCTTGTTTCATTCTTGCAGGACAAAGGCTTTCAACCAAGCAAGACAGATCCTTCACTCTTTATTAAAAAGAGTAATTTCGAGGTCATCTACCTATGTGTATATGTAGATGATATTATATTGGAAGGAAATGATGCAGATGGTATGAAGAAGATCAAAGATCAGATGAGAGAAGAGTTCAAGATAAGTGATTTGGGTTCACTTACCTACTTCCTAGGTTTGAAAGTTGTCTACAAAGATCATGATTTGTTTCTCACTCAAAGGAAGTACATTAAGGACATGTTGGCAAAATTCAAAATGCAAGATTGTAAGATTGCAGGTACTCCAATGGAGGTCAATCAAAAATTGAGCTCACATGAAGGTGAACTCATAGGACATCACATCATATCAAAGTCTAGTGGGTAGTCTCAACTATGCCACATTGACAAGAGTAGATATATGTTACAGTGTGAGTGTGCTAAGTCAATTTATGCACACACCAAGGAAACCACATATGGATGCTGCCAAAAGGATTCTCAAGTATCTCAAAGGAACCATAAATGAAGGACTTTATTATCCTTATGTATCTGATTTAGGTTTGAAGCTATTTTCTGATGCAGATTGGGCTGGCTCCAAGGAAGATAGAAGGAGCACTTCAGGTTATCTTACCTTTGCAGGTTCAAAGCTTATTTCATGGTCATCCAAGAAGCAACCCACAGTTGCTCTCTCTTCTACTGAAGCTGAATATAGAGGTCTTGCCATAGCTACACAAGAAGCTATGTGGATGAAGACATTATTCAAAGATCTTGGATTGGAGTTTGGAACTCCAACTATTTTTGGTGACAATATGAGTTCTATTCATTTGGCTGCTAATCCTATTTTTCATGCAAGGACTAAACATATTGAAGTTCATTATCACTATGTACGAGAAAAGGTTCTAAGCAAAGAGATTCAATATCATATGTGTCCACTCATCAACAATGTGCAGATATTCTAACCAAAGCATTGGATGGTACAAAGCTTTGCAAATTCAAGGCTATGATTGGTTTGCAGGTAATCTTGGAAGATTGAAGACCTCAAGCATACTTGGCTTCAGGGGGAGCTATTGGAGCAAGTCTATGACAAGCCTAAGTATTGGCTTGAGTCCCACAACGTCATAGAAAAAGCCTTAAAATGAAGACTATGTAAAGTTCACTTGTGAACTACCTCTTGTAACTTTTGAAGAGTTTACTTAATGTAAAAGTGAAAGAATCTTAAGTTGTTGAGTCCACTTGATCAAGAATGGAAAGAGAAGCCACAAATTTGTGATTTGTGGTAGGTAGAGAATCAAATCAATCATTGATTGATTGGAAGTGATTGAGGGAAGTTAGCCTCCCAAACTCAACTATAAATAGATGGCAGTTTTAGTCGTGGTTAGAGAGACCTATGTGAAGACCTCCAAGAGCTGAGCTTTATGCCATATCAAGGTGTGATTACAAGGCACACATATGTATCAGTAAGGCATTGTATTGTACAAGCAATATACTTTCATTTTCATGATTATTTGAGTTCATCTTTCCATGTTCTTGTGAAGTGTACTACTCACTGCCATTACTCTCAATTTTTCTCAGTCATCTTGCAGAGATGTTTTCTCTGAGCTTGGTGCATCATTTTCAGTGATTTAACTTGGTAAAGTTAGCTCTATAAGTCTACTATATGCTCACAAATTTTCATGTCATTTGGATGTTGCAATCGTCAGTTATGTTCAGTTGAAGTCAACAGTGTCTGTGCATTTTCACTTCTCTGTCAGGTACCCGACTTTTTCACTCATCTTGTCAGAGGTGTTTCTCAGTGGTTACTTATCCAAATTCAGTGATTTAAAGCTTTTTGGATACAATTTACTGTTTTGTATAACCATACAAAATTTCATAATCATTGGATTCCTAAACTTTGAGTTATGTTGATTTTTCGGCTCACTGGTCTCAAACTGTAGCAGCCCGTGAAAATCGGGATGATGTCATCACTTGTTAAAACTCATTCTCAGTGTGTGGTTTATTATTTTTGATGAAATTACTCTTGAAAGTTAGATCTTTAAGCTACCTAGACTTCCCCAAGAGGAATTAAGCTAATTGCTGCTGTGCTCAGAGAATTATGTAAAACACTGGACAAGTGTATCAACCAAGAATAGCAAGTTTTCACCTCTGAGCTAACTCCAACTTATCTGTTCTGATCTATCTTTTTGAGAGTGATCTTCCAAGGTACATAGGGTGTCTAATACATCCATTGGCAAGCTAAAAGGGCCCACCATATACTTTTGGAGTTCATTTGGCTAGTGTAGATCAAGGATTTTGCAACACCTCTTCATCTTCAAGCACATACCTATCCATCTCTTCACATGTTTGATGTATATTTGGATGATGAGATATTTATCTATTCATGTGGACATGCCATTCATATTTTGTGGAAGTGTATGGTTGTTACAAAGTTTTGTAGGTTATCATCATGAAGTTTGGACATGGAGAATTATACTCAATGGTCATGAAGATAAGAATGTGGAAATGACGTTTGAAGTTTAAGCACAAAAAGAGGAGACCATGGATATTTGGGAGCACTTTGAAGGAAACCTTTGAGAATTTGTTGATGTAAGGACTATACAGATGACATTCTATGTGACTATTGACTCACTCCTTTGGAGTTGATTGAATATTTTGTATACAAAGAAATGGCTATTCATGTATATGAATTTGTATTCTCATATGATGTATCTTATCCATGATGTAAAGATGTATATGATGAGAGGACCTCCAACCAACCTATTTGCATTTGCATATAGAACACTTAGAATGGGTGGCTTATTATATAAGTGAAAAGTGGTTTTTATATTTTGACTTACATCCCATGCATTTTACTTTGCTCCTTATTTACATAATATTGACACGATGCATATGGACTTTGTCTTTGCCTTCCATACCATGGTTTGACCATGCATTTTGTTTTGTGAAGCAAATTTCCAATAGGGAGAAGCATGTAGTAGACATAGAGCATTGATATGCCATGTATGGGTTCAAGCCCGCTGTGCATGCTAGTGTTTGGGATGCATTTGATCACACTTATGAAAGGTTGGAGATTTCACATTTAAATCATAGATTAAGGTTGAAATTGAGGGTGTAAGCAAAGGTTGTGACCATTTTACAAATGGGTGAAAAAGGAGCTATGAAGAGCCACTAATGTGTAAATATATCCTCCATGGATCCAACGAGATATGAACATTCTTGTAACTTTTGGAGTCTATTGGTAATTGGTTCTCTCTCTACCTTTTATACTTTTTCTTCATCATCCTCATGTAATCATGTAGTCTTTGTCTCTACATATGCGTGGATGTCAATGGTTGTGCATAGTTGATGCTATTGAATATTTAGTGATGACCAATAACCCAACAAACACTTCCCCAAAGGTGGTTGAGTTAGAGCTGCACATAAATTATAGCTTTTTCACAACGATGCTTGTGGTCGTATGCAGACACCTTCATTTTGAAATTAACAATTGTTGAGCTTGTCGTGGTTCTTAGTTGGAAAATGTTACCGTTAGTGTCCATGTGAAAGGCCAAATGGTCACCGGACACTTCTTTGTATATGTTCTTTAATAAAACATATTGTTGAGAAATGGGGAGCAACGGACCCTAACCGCCTCACATGGAAGTGAGAGGTTTCTCCAAGTTGGGGCAATGAATGAGAGGAGAGGTTCACCCACGCTCATGGAGCAATGGCAACAATGCCAATGTCACAAGGAGCAAGGGGAACATCCTCCCAACCATGCACACACACATGCAAATCCATACACCAAGACCAACGCCATTGCACACAAGAATTTGGATGAAACCAAATGACACCTTCTTCCATTACCAAAATGGAGGCCAGGGCCATGGCCAAGGGACCTCCCTTTTTACAAGTGAGCTCTTCCTTATATAGACAAGAAGAGAGGCATACGTGAATAAAACATGTGGTCAAAAGACCACATGTGCTAAATCAAAAATAGGATCTTTATATGGTATGTGATTTCTAAAAGATAACGACCTAGAGAGAGAGGGAAGGTTGCACGTGTACAAAAAGTGCTCCAATTCTATGAATATCCAAAAGGAAGGTTTATATAAAAAGAAGTGCACTAAAGTCTAAGAAGGGGTTTTTATGCGTTTTTATGGAAAGATGGATAAGAAGGAGTTCCTATGAAGAAATTTATATGACTCCACAACACTCTCTCCCTCCTAGGCTTTGTCGTCCTCGACAAAGCTGAGATGAAAGGATCATGCATTGCTGAACAGGATCATGTGGAGTCTTCAATTTTGCAAGACTTATTCTGCAAGTCTTCAGTCTTCAAGTCATCAGGTCTGTTTCATCTGCAACAAGTCTTTAGTTCTTCATATCTTCTGGAATTCTTCAGTCTGTGAGGCTCCAAGCTGCAAGTCTTCTATCTTCAAAGCTGAGTGACACAATCCCCTTGGGGGGCAGTCAGCCCAACATCCATCCCCCTTGTGCAGTCCTTTGTAAGGCTGGAAATGCCTTCTCTAGCAGCTCCCAAACCTGAAATGACATACAAAAGAGCAAGTGGACTGCATCTAGTAATGAGATAAACATTCACTTCAAATTTAGTTTCCACTTCAGGGGCATCTTCCTCCTCAGGGGCATCCTCTTGAAGATCTATCTTGCCATGGTGTGTATATCAGGTATAGCTACCCCTACATGGTAGTGATAGAAGTTATCATGGCTGGACACGAAGATCTTCATAATCCTACAAAAAAGTAGCTCCAAAGAGCCCATAGCCTTCTAGTTCTCAAATAAGCTTGCATTGGTCTACTTTCATTCAAAGAGGTCAATCATCGTAGTATCTGAAGATGAAAATAGGATGGCCATGCAGATAGTAAACACATGATTCAATTCTTATGCACCAATGTCGAAAGAATAGAAAGCACCTAATTAATCTCTCTCAACTATGTGAACTGCATTCAAAACTTGATTTAAGCAACATTGCAACAACTAGTCTCAAACTCCCTTCCACAAGAGGGTTTCTAAATAATTTGTTTTCAAACAGAGGGCCCTAACTGGTGTGACCACAAGTGAGTAGGCACAATGCGAATGTAAAGGAGCCAGCATTCTTATCATTCTTCAAGCATTTATGAAATGCACACCATTTTATCAAAGCTGTTCTTGCAAATCATCTTATAGGAGCCAAGAAAGAACAATGTTGGAATTCTGTGTAAGTCTGCAATGCTTTATGAGGACATTGTAAAACCAGAGAATTACTTCCCTGACAAAAAACAATCACTCAGGTCTTCGTGACTTTCACACTTAATTAGTAGTTTCACTCCCTACTTTATGCCACCTATTAATCTCAACAGTGTTGATCCTCTCAGTTTTAAATCATCCTAGATTATGGTAGTAGCAAAAGGCTCAGTTATTCCACTCTTTAGCCTATAGCATTCAGAGATTTGGGCTCCATCCAAGCATCTAAAAGAATTTATTTGTGAAGTTATGGAAATAAACCTCCTGATCAGTCAATCATGAAACCAACTCACTATGGTCATTGTGATATCAGAGTGATGCAGAAGTGCATTTCCCACCAGTTCTTCCTGGCCATAGAGTGCCTCACCCACCCGATTTCTTGGATGCAGCCCAAAACCTACCTTAAAAGCATAGTCAAGAATTACTGTTACTTTGCTAGAGATGAGCTCACATCACGTTTCTAACATTGCTAGCCCATGAGATGACACAGTGAACTAGCCCCAAATTATGAAGTAACAGTAGGTGTGACCAGTTGCAATGTGAACATACAATGAGAGTGCCTCAAAAATGTGTTTGAAAACTAAGGAATTTTCAAACATATGGAAAGCACTTCTTAATTCTGAACCCCCAAACCTTGAGTCAACACCAAGACTTGCAACCATGTGTGCCAAAACCTGCAAAACATATGTAGATAATGTTTCTGAGGCGGTTGGAATGATCCTGTAATTCTTCAGGGTAACAAAAAATCATTTTTTTTGTCAACATGCTTAGTTCATCTAATCAGCAATGATTAATACACATCGAAACCTGTCCAAGTGTAAAAAGAAAAATTCATTGATTTTAGTTCAATTACAAGCCTGAAGTTAATACATCCTTTATGCACAGAGAATTTTTAAAGACACATTGTCATTTGTTTCTTAAATCATGATTTCTTCAAATAAGCTTGATTAAAGTGCAACACCCATACATAGGTCTGAATACATGTTATCTATTGTTATGAGTGCCATCGAGTGTGGAAGAAAGAGTTTCCACTTGCTGCAAGCAAAACATGTTGAGCATGAAGCATTTAGAATTTAATCACAATAATAAAGAAAATCCTCCTTTAGGAATAGCTATTATAAAAGTTCCAATATAGAAGGTCATAGTTATAGATACCAAAAATGGTTCACAAGGGTAGCATTTTGGCTCATCTTGTAATGGAGAGACAGTCTTCTTCATGATAGATGCACAACAGGGAAGGGTCTCCTGCACATAACTCTATTTTGTGGCTAAGTGGTCCGCTCCATGGAGTCAGAAAGTGCCAAGAACAAGCTCCTAGTTATCACCGAGATGCCTTTCAACATTGTCATGTTAGCAGTAATTTGATACCCCACTGTCTGTGTGCACAAGAACCCAATTGAAATTCTTCAAAAGCATTGTGGAGCTATGGTAAACAATAAGACGCAGATATATGGCTCATGCAAGACGGCATGGAAAATGACTCAACACATCCAATATACCAAAAGGAGAACCTTCCATATTTGATAGGGCTCGGGCCTCCCACACACAATTATATGACATAAATCAGAAATAAACTATATGAACTAGCCTCAATGAGAAAGCCACCAAGAGCAATGGTTTTACATTCACCTGCGAAGAAAACAACTTACTATCATGGCCACATAAAACATTCAACTATATTCCCTGTTTCATTAAATGTCAAAGATACATATATGCACCATCCAATTTCATATGACCAATATAGATAAGGGACAACATATGTATAATTGCCAAAAGACCAAGTACAAAAGAGTATTCTCAATGCGCATGCAACCCTCCTTCAAACAGAGATTAGGCGAGGTGGAGTTCTTCAACCGGTACTGATGTCACAAGCTCAGTTGAATCCCCATAACTATGGAGAAATAGTAATGATGACTGAAGTAGGTATGTGGATGAGTATCATGCTACCCCAACTAGCATACACGGGCGACACCTTGGGGGAAATACACTTGCCCCATTGTGAGAGTGAGTAGCACCAGAACCAACAGGCATGAGTTTTCAAAAAAGGCATAGATAAGCATTTCTCTAACTGTATGAATATCTGATACAAAAGCATGCAAAACCACAACTCAACTTCAGACAACACTGGAGACCAGGGAAGTCTAGAAAGCTCCGAGTATGAGGTCTTCCAAAAGAAGGTTATAGGGTATGGAAAAGTGAATTACCAACCAAATAAAGTGAAGACCAAAACATGCTTTGCAGTCATAACAAGAACGAATAGAAGCCAAGTGCAGAGTTAGAGAAGAAGCTAGATCCTTATGCAAATACATTGAGGGGTGTTCACTTATGGGAGCATGATCGTGACATGAAGCCGATTCCGCCTGTAGCACAGAAAGGGAAAATAACTGAAAGGGTGCCAGAATTCGACACACGCCCGCGATGGGGGAGACAAACGTGGGACTAGTCCAGGTTGAGCAAGTCGCAAGGGGTCGAACCCACGACACCACATACCCACACCAGAAGAAGTCGGGTCCTAGTGAATCCGCCCCTAGTAAACCCTCCAACACAAGCAGGGCCGCAATACTTCTGCAACAGAGGTGGAAAACTCTGAGGGAAGCAAGAATCGAGCACAACCCCACAAGCAGCACAACTAGGTGGTGTGAGCAGAGGGAGCCTTTGGCAGGTAGCAAGAGGAAATGGGCTTCGAGGACAAAAGCTCACCTGCACCATAGCCAGGTATCGTGGGGGAGCAAGAGGATGCTCGACCCCCACGTCATGAATGAAAGGAGGAACCCATAAGGGATCAACCCCAAAATGACCAATGTAGAGAGAGATTAGGAGGGAGGGAGAGAGCCCCCCAACTACCCACGTTCGCGCTGGTAAGAAGGTAGTGGAGAGGAGTTAATGCCTCCCCTCCAACAAACTTCAAGATTGACACAGATGTCAGATTTGAAGACCATTCGTGCCAATATCAAATTTAATAAAGGGGCTAGAACCTTCATAAATTTCTCACCAATTACCTTTTCCGAATTGTTTATCTTGAAAATGAAATGAGGGAGGGACAACAAGAAGACTACCCCCCCATTCCAAGCAACACTAGGACAGGGGTGACACAGATGGATAGTGATGCTTATGATGTGTGTGAAGAGGTGTGTATATGTGTGAGAGAGAGAGAGAGAAGGGGGTTAGGGGATGTTTTTGTGCAACAAACAAAAATAAAGAACTAAACTACTCAAAAATTAAAAGATGAGAGGTACCCTAGGCCAACCGAAGGCCACACGTATTCATCCTTCTCCAAGTGTCAAGGTGCATCTCACGAAATATGGACACACAAACTTGGAAAAACCAACGACTAAAGGCCGACGTCCCTGGCAACGGCGCCAAAATATTGAGAAATGGGGAGCAACCGACCTAACCGCCTCACACGGAAGTGAGAGGCTTCTCCAAGTTGGGGCAACGAATGAGAGGAGAGGTTCACCCACGCTCATGGAGCAATGGCAACAATGGCCAACATCACAAGGAGCAAGGGGAACATCCTCCCAACCATGCACACACACATGCAAATCCATACACCAAGACCAACGCCATTGCACACAAGGATTTGGATGAAACCAAATGACACCTTCTTCCATTACCAAAATGGGGGCCAAGGCCATGGCCAAGGGACCTCCCTTTTTACAAATGAGCTCTTCCTTATATAGACAAGAAGAGAGGCATACGTGAATAAAACATTTGGTCAAAAGACCACATGTGCTAAATCAAAAATAGGATCTTTATATGGTATGGGATTTCAAAAAGATAACGACCTAGAGAGAGAGGGAAGGTTGCACATATACAAAAAGTGCTCCAATTCTATGAATATCCAAAAGGAAGGTTTATATAAAAAGAAGTGCACTAAAGTCTAAGAAGGGGTTTTTATGCATTTTTATGGAAAGATGGATGAGAAGGAGTTCCTATGAAGAAATTTATACAATGACTCCACAACACATATAGTGGCCTGGTCAATCACGGACTGAAAGTTCGACCGCATTGTAAGACCTAAGAAGTCTATCTTCGTACTCTTTGTGTACTGTGTTTTTCTGCGTATTCTGCAGCCTCTGTGCAGAGTACTGTGTGCGGCCTTAGGAGCTCGGTTTTCTACTCCGGGCATATCATTGTGCAGCTCTCGAGAAGGAGAGCACAATGTGGTGCATCGCCATTGAGTTACTTCACTGGTATCAGACTAGTTCGACACAAAAAGTTTTGTTCGTTTTGCGCGAGCGAAGCGAGCATCCCCCTCCCCAAGGCTTACAACTAAGGCGGCAACCAAGGCATAGATCTTGGCATACCTTGTCATCCGAGTCACCGAAATCACCGTTGGCGTCGTTGGCTATGTTGGATGTGATGGCTGGGTACAATCAGAAGATCAAGTTGGTGCTGCTAGACCTGCTTCACACCTGCCCTCTTTTCTCTTCAGATATGGTTAGGAGACTTCTTGAGCTTCCAAATGACACCAAGAAACTATATATGTGCTTTACAAAATGATTGAGTAATGACCAAATCAAAACAGATGATTTTGAACCTTCACAACTCCAAAAACTTTCTATTCCTGTATTGACACCTGCTCAGTCCTAAGTTCAGTGTGTCCAGCACACTTGCAATTGGTTTAATTCCTTCTGGGAGTATTAAATTAACTTAACAAGCTACCATTAGCAAGTTAAATCACTCCAATTAACAAACTATACACTGAGCATGATCTTTAGCAAAATTAGAGACACCCCCGATTTTTTAGGAACAACACAGAAATATACCAGTGTCTGTCTCGACTAAGATTTCTTCCAATTGGCTGAATAGAATGACTTGAAATTTTGTAGTGTTGTAGAATGCTTTGAGCTGGTTCCAATGAGCCTTGGATCATCAAATTTGGTTCAGTAGATCTTGAGATATGCCCTGTTGAAGTTGACAGACTTTGAGGTGAATGACTCAGAGAACACAGAGTTAAGAACTATGAGTATTTGTATTGAAACTATCAAATGTACATTCCCATTGGCATGTATAGTGATGCACAATGGTACTCAAAGGTGTAGGCTAAGTAGTAGTTCTCACACACTCTATGATCTGCTTGGATTAGCCTCGGAAAGAGTGTTACAAACCCGCGACTTTTACATTGTCTTTTATAGGTGTTTTTCAGGAATTTGAATTTCAAAATTCAAATATAGGCTCCCTCAAATCTCTCATCTAACCACATGGAGATATTCTCTCCATTCATAACTTCTAATTTCCACGACTTTTGAAGGTAGGTGCCATTACAAGAAGTCACATTGACTTTTACATGAAGTAAGAAGTAACTAAGCATAGGCATGTGTTCCTATGGTCTTTCTTCAAGTGAGTTAATCCAAGAACTTTTGTAACACCTTCAAGATTGGTATCCAATGCTCTTCAAGGTACAAGACAAGGCCAAGTGTTAAGGCTTGTTTTGCACCAACAGCTCCCCCTCAAGCCAAACACTTGCTTGAGTCTTCATCTTTAATCTTCAATGATATCCTGTAATCCAATTATGGATTTAAACCTGCATAGTTTGCTCCCATCCAAAGCTTTTGTAAGCAAATCTGCACATTGAATATTAGTAGACACATATGATAATTGGATTTCCTTGCTAAGTAATTTCTCCCTCACATAGTGGTAATGCACCTCTATGTGTTTTGTTCTAGCATGATAAACAGGATTAGCTGCTAGGTGAAGTGAACTTGTGTTATCACCAAATATGATAGGTGACCTTGTGTATAGGCCCAATTCTGAATATAGTAGCTTCAACCATATGGCTTCTTGAGTGGCATTGGCTAGCCCTCTGTACTCTGCCTCAGTAGATGATAGAGCCACTGTGGGTTGTTTCTTGGATGACCAAGAAATTGGTTTATCACCTGCAAAACATATGTAACCAGATGTACTCCTCCTGTCATCCTTGCAACCTGCCCAATCTGCATCTGAGTATACCTCGATGTCAATATCTGATGAATATGGATAATATAAACCATGATTTTGTGTTCCCTTTAGGTACTTTACTATCTTCTTGGCTGCCTCCAAATGTGGTACTCTTGGCTTATGCATAAATTGGCTAAGTACACTAACACCATATGAGATATCAATCCTGGTTAAGGTAGCATAATTATGACTACCTACCAAACTTTGGTAACCTGTAATATCCTTGAGTTCTTCTCCTTCATGTGCACTGAGTTTGTGATTGACCTCCATAGGAATGTTTGAGACTTTAGCTTCCTGCAAATTAAACTTCTTGACCATGTCCTGAATGTACTTCTTCTGAGTAATGTATATACCTGAATTTGTGTAGACCAATTCAAGCCCTAGGAAGTACTTCAATAATCCAAGATCATTGATATTGAATTCCTTCATCATTTGACCTTTGATGTGTCTAATTCCTTGAACATCATTTCCTGTAATAATGATGTCATCAACATAGACACACAAGTATATTACCTCTGAATTGTTCTTCTTTATAAACAATGAAGTATCTGCTTTACTCATCACAAATCCTTGATCTAGGAGATAGGTTGTCAACCTATAGTTCCATGCTCTAGGTGCCTGCTTCAATCCATACAGAGCCTTCTTCAATTTACAAACATGATTTACCTTATTGGGATCCTCATAGCCAGGTGGTTGTGACATGTAGACCTCTTCAGATATCCATCCATTCAAGAATGCATTCTTTACATCCAATTGGTACATGTTCCAATTCTTGGATGCAGCTACACTCACCATAATTCTGATAGTTGGCATCTTTGCCACAGGAGAAAATGTCTCCTCATAATCAATGCCTTGGGTTTGTGCAAAACCCTTGGCTACCAACCTAGCTTTATACCTGCTTATTGTACCATCTGAGTTTCTCTTGAGTTTGTAGATCCATCTGGATCCTATAACTTTCATGGAGTCCTTCTTGGGTACCAAGTCCCAAGTATCACTCTCCTTGAGAGCCTCCATTTCTTCATCCATTGCTTCCTTCCATTTTGGTTTAGTAATTGCTTCTTCATATGTACCTGGTTCTTCATTCAAGATATCCTTTGCAAGATATACAGAGTGCTTGGTTACAAGTGAAGTATCATATCCATACCTAATTGGTTTCTTCTTCTCTCTTGAAGATCTCCTCATAGCTTGAGTTGAGGATTCTGGATTATCTTCAAGTTGCTTCATCTTCATCTTCCCTTTGGATTTCCAAGCTTTGAATTCTTCAATGTTGATGGTGTCTTCATCATCTGAGCTTGTGTCCTCATTCTGAGTTGGTTCTTGCCTGATAAGCTTTGGAAAGTCTTCTTCCATATCATAAGGTAGGTTAACTTTCCTGCACTCATTTTCATACCATGAATCATTTTCATCAAAGATTACATCTCTGCTTACCTTGAAGCCTTTATTTGAGGGGTTATAGAACCTGTATCCTTTCTGATTCAAATCATAACCAATAAAGATACACTTTTCAGCCTTAGGGTCTAGCTTTCCCCTTACCTGTGAGGGAATATGCACATATGCAACACACCCAAAGATCTTGCAATGATCCAGAGATGGTCTCTTACCATGCCAAGCCTCATAGGGTGTCATTCCATCAAGTGTCTTTGATGGCAACCTGTTGATTAAGTATGTGGCAGTAGATACACTCTGTGCCCAAAGATAAACTGGTAGTTTTTTCTCATTAAGCATAGACCTAGCTGTCTCCACAATGAGTCTATTCCTCCTTTCAGCTACCCCATTTTGTTCAGGTGAGTACCTTGTGGTAATCTCCCTCTTGATGCCTCTTTCCTGCAAGAATTCTTCAAAGTCATTGGAGAAGTATTCTCCACCACCATTAGACCTTAGCCTCTTCAAATGTCTACCTGTTTGATTCTCAACTAATGCAAGATACTTTTTGAAACAATTAAATACTTCATCTTTATGTTTCATGAAGTACAAAACAGTCCATCTGCTATAGTCATCAATAAAAGATACATAATACCTAGATCCAGATATGGATGGCTCCTTGCTTGGTCCCCAAACATCTGTATGCACCAATTCCAAGTAGTCTTCATGCATAAAACCCTTTTTGGTATATGGCAATCTGTGTGACTTACCAAATTGACAAGCCCCACACTTGTATATCATATGTTGCTTGGATACATTAGGTATCCCAAGCACACATTGATCTCTGCTCATTTGCTTTATTGTCCTTTCTCCAATGTGACCTAATCTTTTATGCCACATCTCTAATTCTGATAGGGTTTGGTCCTTATAATTGTACAAGGCAATATTCTTAGTATCCTCAAGTTCAAAGGTAAATAGTCTCCCTGATTTCTCTCCCTTGGCTATCCTTCTGAATCCATGTCTTGAATCCTCCACATATGCACCATGTTGAGTGAACCTGACCTGTAGACCTTTCTCAACCATCTGACCTACACTCATCAGATTCTTGGTGATTGTTGGAACATACAATACTCTGCTTAGCAAATTCTGATTACCATCACTTGTTTTGACATTACCTACTTTAACTACTGAATGTTTAGTGTCATCACCTGTCTGCACTTGGTGCTTGCCTTTAGGTTCTTCCAAATCAGAGAGTAAGGCAACATTCCCAGCTACATGGTTAGAGCAACCTGAGTCAATATAGAACAAATGATCATCATTGATACCTGATTTAGATGTCATGTTCATAATCAACAAGGAATCATCTTGATCCTCTGCATAATTGTTGTAATCCTTTCTGTTCCTGTATCCTCCTTGATAATTGCCATTGTGATTGTATCTATTGTTGTAGTTGTTGTTGTAATTATTGTTGTAGCCATGGTAGCCTTGAGATTGATTGAATCTGCCTCTGCCTTGAGAGTATCCTCCTCTTTGGTGACCTCTTCCTCTTTGATTCTTGTAGTTCTTGTAGCATTCATCTGTAGTATGATTAGACAAGCCACAGATATTGCATGGAGATTGATTATAGGGTCTCCCCCTACCTGACTTACCTCCTCTGCCCCTACCTCTAGATGATCTACCTCTTCCTGCATAGTTTGCTTGGGAGGTGGATCCTTCTTCATCAACTTTCTTACTTTTACCCTTGTCTTTAGACTTCTTATCTGTATATAGGGCAGAGGGATTGTTACCTTTTGATTGCTCTCCATTCTTTGTGATCTTTGCTTCATGTGTAAATAGTTGTCCAATCAGAGTTGTTAGATCAGGTGCTTGGATGTCCATGTACAAGTCCATTGCAGTGGTAAAGCTCTCCCACTTGTCATCTGCCTTTAGTCCATTTATCACTTGTCTGACTATTTGCTCCTCTTCAATTTCTTCTCCAACACTTGCAAGTTGATCTGCAATGTCTTTGACTTTGGTGACAAAATCTGAGACACATTGTTTTGATTGCTTCCTAAGAGTTGTAAACTCAATCCATAGCTGATTCTTTCTGGCCCTTGTGCTTGATGAGAAGTATGTTGACAAGGTTTCCCAAGTCTCTTGGGAAGTCTTACAGTTCCTAACATGAGGTAGAAGAAAATCAGAGATAGAGTTTAGAAGATATGACCTTGCCAAAGCATCTTTAGCACACCATTGATTAAGTCTCTCATGCTCATCCTTTGTAGGTAGGCCTCTGGTCTTGAATGAGGGCAACTCCTCATCTCCTGATATGTATCCATACAAGCTTCTCCCTTGTAGATAGGTCTTCATTCTCAATGACCATGCCTGGTAGTTATTTCTATCTAATTTGTCAATGAAGGAAGGGAAACCATCACCCATGATTACCTTGTTTGCTCTGATACCACTGTTGGATGTGATGGCTGGGTACAATCAGAAGATCAAGTTGGTGCTGCTAGACCTGCTTCACACCTGCCCTCTTTTCTCTTCAGATATGGTTAGGAGACTTCTTGAGCTTCCAAATGACACCAAGAAACTATATATGTGCTTTACAAAATGATTGAGTAATGACCAAATCAAAACAGATGATTTTGAACCTTCACAACTCCAAAAACTTTCTATTCCTGTATTGACACCTGCTCAGTCCTAAATTCAGTGTGTCCAGCACACTTGCAATTGGTTTAATTCCTTCTGGGAGTATTAAATTAACTTAACAAGCTACCATTAGCAAGTTAAATCACTCCAATTAACAAACTATACACTGAGCATGATCTTTAGCAAAATTAGAGACACCCCCGATTTTTTAGGAACAACACAGAAATATACCAGTGTCTGTCTCGACTGAGATTTCTTCCAATTGGCTGAATAGAATGACTTGAAATTTTGTAGTGTTGTAGAATGCTTTGAGCTGGTTCCAATGAGCCTTGGATCATCAAATTTGGTTCAGTAGATCTTGAGATATGCCCTGTTGAAGTTGACAGACTTTGAGGTGAATGACTCAGAGAACACAGAGTTAAGAACTATGAGTATTTGTATTGAAACTATCAAATGTACATTCCCATTGGCATGTATAGTGATGCACAATGGTACTCAGAGGTGTAGGCTAAGTAGTAGTTCTCACACACTCTATGATCTGCTTGGATTAGCCTCGGAAAGAGTGTTACAAACCCGCGACTTTTACATTGTCTTTTATAGGTGTTTTTCAGGAATTTGAATTTCAAAATTCAAATATAGGCTCCCTCAAATCTCTCATCTAACCACATGGAGATATTCTCTCCATTCATAACTTCTAATTTCCACGGCTTTTGAAGGTAGGTGCCATTACAAGAAGTCACATTGACTTTTACATGAAGTAAGAAGTAACTAAGCATAGGCATGTGTTCCTATGGTCTTTCTTCAAGTGAGTTAATCCAAGAACTTTTGTAACACCTTCAAGATTGGTATCCAATGCTCTTCAAGGTACAAGACAAGGCCAAGTGTTAAGGCTTGTTTTGCACCAACAGGCTACGCACGAGGGAGGACCTCAATGATCAAGGAAGATAGAGGCTCCCAATACTTCTCGGGAGATCATCCATCCCAGTACTGTTCCGCCCAGAGCTCGCTTAACCGTGGAAATCTCTTGCCACCAAGCTACAATCTTGTGGTGTCTGAAGAAGGGGAAAGACTAATGTTGACATTACCTTGAACATATTTTGATCCCTCAAAGCTTCATTCTTTGCTTTCAAAGCCTATTTTTGAAGCATTTTTTGGTGTCTTTTGGAGCCATTTTGGAGTACTGTTGCACATAGTTCTCTTCACACAGGTCCAATAACATCAAGAAGAGTGTTCTTTGTAGTTCTCCGACAATAAATATCAACCTTTGGGGCTATGTTTTCAGCCACACTCATAAAACTATAGTTTTCTCGAAAGGTTTTCAGTTTTGGTGGGAGCAGCCGCTGCAAATTTATGCAAGTTTTTTGAGCCTAAAACATTAGATTTGACAGACACTTGCAGGTGTTTTTGGCTAGTTTTCAAGCTGTGCATTCAGCCTTTTAGTGTCATTTTAATACATATATTGAGCACATACAGACCATGTATGCTTCTGTGGATACTGCTTATGTACGTCCATGTGGTCATTGATATAGCAGTTACATTTTTGCATAAAGCATTTTACGTTTGAAAAAGAGGGTCGTGGTGAGGTTTTCTTAGCTGGGAGACACCCAGATGTTGGCGTCTCTTCGGTGATGCAGGTGGAAGACTTACCCAGCCTCGCCATAGATGTATGATAGTTGTTCATATGTGCTCGATAAGCCTAGTTGGCTTCTATTGGGTAACTGATTATATGCAGTGGGGTCATTGATTCACTATGCAGGTAAACATGTCAGTACTTGCAGTTTTATGATATTCTGACACTAGTCATATGCTCATTTTGCAGAGGATATTCTGGTAAAATTTTTCTAGATTTTTGGTTTAGTCAACTATATTGTGGTTGATTTACTCTTTGATACACTTATTTGTTGGTGTTTGGACTCTTCTACCTCCATTATCATTCTATTCAATTCTCTACCATCATGGCATCAGAGGTCTCAAGCACATCTGGTGGATCAGGGTCTAGTGCCATTGTTCCAAGGAGAAGCTATAACTTGCAGGGCAAAGACCATTTTGAGATCCAAAAATTTGATGGCACAAACTTTGCTCTGTGGAAGATCAGATTAAAGATGTGTTGATTCAAAGGAGGCAATGGAAGCCAGTAAATGGGATTTCAAAGAAGCTTGCTGACATGGATGAATATGATTGGGATGAGTTAAATGAAATGGCCAGGTCTACCATTCACTTGCACCTAGCAGATAATTTTCACTTTACAGTATTAGACTGTGAAAGTGTAGATGAGCTTTGGAAGAAGTTATGCAATACATATGAAAAAGAGATGGCATCCAATATAGTGTATGTGATGAGAAAATTATATGACCTTCGCATGAAGGACACACGTAGTGTTGCTACTCATCTTAATGAGTTTGATGCTATATTCTCCCAGTTATAGGCTCAGAAAATGGATATGGATAATGAAATGAAAGCAGTATTGCTGTTATGCACCTTGCCATCATCATGGCATACATTTTGCATAGTTATTAGCAATAGTGCACCTGGTGGTAAACTCTTGTATGATGACATATGTGGAGCGCTCTTGAGTGAGAAGATTCGCAAAAAATCTATGCTTGGCACTCAGAGTGGAGATGCATATAATGTTCGTGATTCTTACCAAGGAACGAATCAACAACGTGGTAGGAGCAAGAACAAGGAAAAGAATGGTCAACGAAATAAGAGTATAAGTAGATCAAGGAAGAGGGATATTGAATGCCATTATTGTCATAATAAAGGACATATGAAGAAAGACTGTTATGCATTAAAGAATGCTAAAGATAAAGGACAAAACGTTGATGGGCATGTTAAACAGTTACCCGCACCATCTACTTCGACTGTGAAGATTGAAGAAATTAATGCTATTTTTGATGATGCTGATGTGTTGACACTTGATAGTACTGTGCCAAGTGAGACGCTTATGGCTGATTCTCTTTCCCACACCTGGCTGCTAGATTCTAGTGCTTCCTTCCATGTGACACCACATAGAGAATGGTTCTCTAATTATGCATCAGTCTCTTGGTACCATGAGACTTGGTGTGTACATTTATGTATAATAGCTTTGGAAAAATACTTAAAAATACTTGATGTAGTGACGAGTTTATACTCACATGTATATATAAGCTCAGGTATAGTCGTGTTATAGAAGAGAGATGAAGAATAGATGAGAATCTAGAAAATAGATTTCAAGGTTCTCAAGGGATAGATGTGTAGAGAGTTTTCTTGTGAGTTAGCGACTGCTCTTTCCTAGATTTCTCTCAGCCTGATCATGTGGATCAAGAAATATTTTGTACACACCTAATTCAGAAGCTAATAAAGCTATGACCAAAGTTTGATGATCTAATTCCCTTTAGGGTGTGTGTATGACAAGTAGGAACATTCATATGTAGAAGTCTGCAAGTGAAGTTCTCAGAATCACGCATTTTCATGTTCAAAGATTTGCTTGGATCTCAGTGCTTAGTGTAAATTTTTTTATGTTTGAGCATTCAAAATCTAAGTTAGAAGGTAAGGAAGATTTTTCAAAAGCATTTAGCAAAAGGGGTTAGATTATGAGAGAAATCAACTTAAGAAGTTGATCATGTCAAAGTGGTCATTTTTGGAAGAGAATTTCTGAGACAGGTTTGATCTAAGTGATCAAATTAGAAATCTAATAGCTCTTTTGAAGAACTAGTGATCAATGTGATTGCGAAAAGTTAGTATGAAGATGTGAGTATCATTTGAATGATTAAACTCGAAGTCATATGCAGAGATTGAAGTCCATTTCTGAAGCAGACTCTTGAAGATGAAGAAAACTTCATACAGAGAGGTATTTCTTAACATATATGAAAGATAATTTGAAGTTTGTGTAAAGTTTGGTTTATTCTTGATATAGAGGAGTTCTTAAGTCAAGATAGATCAGACATTTGGAGATTAAGAGGTCTCCAACAGTGGTATCAGAGTAGAAAGGTCAAATCAAGGTGAAGAAGAAGCAAGGAGATCCTCGACTGTTGCAGATATCAAAGATCTTGTGAATTGAAGGAGCAAAGAGTAAAGTTTGGAAGAAAACCTGAAGAAGAACGAAGCACGAGTTCAAAGGATCAAGAAGGATTAAAACTTCATATGAAAGGTACATTATATCACCATAAATCTTAGTAATTGCAGACACAGAAGTCAAGAGATGGGAGAAAGCTTGCAGATTGACAAGCTAGATAGAGAGAACTATCCAACATGGTCCATGAGGATGGAAGCACACTCATGAGCAAAAATTTGATATCATTTATTATAGGAGAAGAAGAAAATCCCCTTTAAGGATCCAAGTGTTCCAACAAGAGAACAACTTGCATAATTGAAGAATTGGATGAAGAGAGATGCTCAAGCCAAGAGCATTATTTACATGGCTATAAATGATTATCTTCTACCACACATTAGAGGATTAGAAAGTGCAGAAGATATATGGAATGCTTTGGAAGAACATTTCCAAAACACAAGCAAATCGAGAAAGGCTTCACTATGGGCTGAATTTACAACATTCAAGAAGAAAGGCTCTCAGTCAATTTCTGACTACGTTACAAGGATGAAGGACATTGCAGATAGCTTGGGAGCAGTAGATGAAGAAATTGAAGAAGACAAGTTGGTAAGGCAAATACTTACAAGTCTAAGAGGAGATGAAAAGTGGAAACCTTTCATGTTGTCTACAGAACTATCATTAGATCATTTTACTCTTGATCTTAATCAATTGTTAGGACATATGCTAACATTAGCAGACAAACGATGAAGAAGGATCTTCAAATCAAGTAAATTTCATGAAAGGGAAGATGAATTTCAGAAGTAAAGGAAGAGGAGGTAAGAACAAAGATAATACTAAAGCTTGTTGGATTTGTGGCAGAACAAATCATTTGGCAAATGATTGTTGGTATAACAATCAGAATGGTGGAAGTCATAATCAAAATTTCACTCCTAGAGGAAGAGGAGGCAGAAATCAAAGAGGAATCTTCAGAGGAAGAGGTGGTAGAACCTCATTTGCTAGAGGAGGAGGAAGGAGATTTCAAACTCAATCCTATAACAACACATATTACAATTATGCTTTAGATAAGAAGGAAGACTTGAATCTTATTCTTAATGCAACTCATGAAGTAATCAATGAAGATCAAATGGTGTTTTATATTGATTCAGGATGTAGTAATAATTTGAGTGGTAATATTTCTTTAATGAATGATATGGAAGTTAAAGTGAATGGACATACAATTCAAACAGGAGATAACACCACACAAAAAGTTGAGATCATTGGATCAGTGAAGACAAGGAGTGGAAGTAAACTCCTAAGCAAGGTACTTTATGTTCCAACAATTCCTAAAAATTTATTAAGTGTAGGGCAAATTGTTGAGAAGGGATATGAAGTCAGATTTACAAGTGATGGTATTTATGTTGAAGATCCAAGTCAAGGATATAGAAGCATTGTCACAGGGAAAAAGGAAGGAAGATTATTTACCCTCAAAGTCCAAGGGAATGTGGGACATGCATTGTTTACTTATGGAAGCCAAAAGATGTCTGAATTAGATCTATGGCACAAGAGGTTAGGACATTATAATGAAAGGGGAATTAAAGAAATAACAAAGAATGGTGCAGTGCTTGGTTTACCAAATATTGAAGGTCAACATATGATATACAAATGTGAGGCTTTTCAGTTAGGTAAAGCTATATGTATTCAAATATGCTTGAATTGGTTCATACAGATGTGTGGAGTCCTTCAAAGGATTATAGCATAAATGGATCAAGGTATTATGTGCTATTTGTTGATGATGCAACCAGATGTATTACTCTATATGTGATCAAGGATAAATCTAAAGTGTTTGAGATATTTAAACACTATCATGCCTATGCAAAAAGAATTACAGGACAAAAGCTCAAAAGATAGAGATCAGATGGAGGGGGAGAATATTTTTCTAAAGAATTTGATGATTAGTGGAATGCAGGTATCAAAAGAGAAGTGACTTGCAGGTACTCCCCACAAAAAAATGGAGTTGCAGAAAGAAGAAATAGAACTCTTGTAGAGTTTGCAAGATCAATGATGAAGGAAAAAAGGTGTCCTAATTATATGTGGGTAGAAGCAATTAATACTGCAACTTATCTTGTGAATATGTTGCCTTGCAAAGCTTTGGAGCGAAGGACTCCTTATGAAGCATGGTGGGGTAAGAAAGCTACTCTTGATCATTGCAAAATATTTGGATGTTTTGGCATATGCTTAAGTTCCATCTCAATTGAGACATAAGCTAGAACCTTAAGCAGAAAAATATATGTTCATTGGGTATGATGATAAACAAATGGATACAAGTTGTGGAATCCATCCACAAAACAATTTCTTGTTTCAAGAGATGTTACATTTGATGAGCAAAGCACATGGTTTACAGGATCAGATAATGTATGTACAGATCTTGAAGAAATCAAAAGGAAAGGGAAGTCAAAGATGAAGGTATATGAAGAAGATATTGATGATGATGTTTGTAGAAATGAAATGCAGGGCATTTATGAAGATAGACCAATGTTTGATCCAGAACAAAATGAAGGAGAAACTTCAAGAAGTGCAGAAATTAGAAGATCATCAAGAGATAGAAAACAACATATCACTTATAGTTATGATACCTCTTTCTTGACAACCAAAGATTATGCTTACATTGTGACGATAGATGAAGATCCATCCACATATGATGAAGCTAAAGGTAAGGAAAATTAGGAAAAAGCAATGCAAGAAGAGTATGATGCTCTACTTGAGAATGAGACATGGGAATTGGTGCCAAGGCCAAAGAATCAGAAGGTGATTGGATGTAAGTGTGTGTATAAGACAAAGAGGTTTGCAGATGGAAAAGTGTCTAGATGCTAGACTTGTGGTAAAAGGATATGCCCAGACACATGGAGTGGACTATGATGAAACCTTTAGTCAAGTAGACAAGATTTCTACAATCATAACTATAATTGCAATTGCTACATCTAAAGGTTGGAAACTTTCTCAATTAGATGTAAAGAATGCATTTCTAAATGGATATATTGCAGATGAAGTATACATGGAGCAACCAAAAGGTTTCAAAGAGTCAAATGAATCAGATTATGTGTGCAAGATTAAGAGAGCTCTGTATGGTCTAAAACAAGCTCCAAGAGCATGGAATTACAGATTGGTGTCAAGTTCTTGAATGAACTTAGATATCAAGCCTCAAAGGCAGATATTAGTTTGTTAGTGAAAGCAAATCAAGATAGATACATTTATGTGTGTATTTATGTTGATGACATTATTGTCACACGTACAGATTCTCAAGGAATCAAGGAGCTAAAGAAGCATATGGAAAATGAGTTTAAGATAAGTGATTTGGGAAATTTGTCTTATTTCCTAGGGATGGAGATTATATACACTCAACATGGAGTGTATGTCACACAAGAAAGGTATCTGAAAAATCTTTTGATGAAGTTTAATATGGAGAACTGTAAGCCTTCAACCACACCATTGGAGGTTAAGCATAAACTAAGCAGGTATGGAGGAGAAGAGTTCAAAGACATGAAGACATATCAGAGTTTGGTAGGTAGCTTAATTTATGCTACTTTGACAAGACGAGATCTTTCATATGCAGTTGGTGTATTATCTCAATTTATGCATTGCCCAAAGCAAACTCATTGGGTTGCAACACAAAGAGTGCTAAGATATATCAAAGGAACTCTGAATGAAGGTTTGTATTATGGATTTACTTCTGATACTAGACCTAAAGTGTTAAGTGATGGAGATTGGGCAGGTAATTCAGATGATAGAAGATCTACTCATGGTTATTTGTGTTATATTGGAGATAAGCTAATTTCTTGGTGCTCAAAGAAGCAACATACAGTTGCATTGTCATCCAAAGAGGCTAAATACAAAGGAATGGTGGAAGCTAAAAAGGAAGTAATTTGGTTGAAGACTTTATTAAAAAGTCTAGGAATTGATCAGAGTGTTTCAATCATATTTGGAGACAATATGAGTTCACTATATTTGGTAGCTAATCCTGTTTTTAATGCCAAGACTAAACACATAGAGATTCAGTATCATTTTTTGAGAGAAAAGGTACTTGACAAAGAAATTGAAGTCATGTATACACCAACAAAAGAGCAAGTGGCAGATATGCTCACCAAAAGCTTGGATGGACCAAAGTTACAAAGGTTTAAAGAGATGGCAGGTATAAAGAAGGTGCAGGTAATCACAATTGATGATTGAGGGGGAGCTATTGGAGCAAGAGAATCATCAATGGATGATTACATGAAGCTTAGGAATGAAAAAGTGAAGAAAAGACTCAAGCTCAATGCATGAAGTCAATTGAAGAATCAGAAACAAATGTTCTATACATTTATGTATAATAGCTTTGGAAAAATACTTAAAAATACTTGATGTAGTGACGAGTTTATACTCACATGTATATATAAGCTCATGTATAGTTGTGTTATAGAAGAGAGATGAAGAATAGATGAGAATATAGAAAATAGATTTCAAGGTTCTCAAGAGATAGATGTGTAGAGAGTTTTCTTGTGAATTAGCGACTGGTCTTTCCTAGAATTCTCTCAGCTTGGTCATGCGGATCAGGAAATATTTTGTACACATCTAATTCAGAAGCTAATCAATCTATGACCAATGTTTGATGATCTAATTCTCTTTAGGTTGTGTGTATGACAGTAGGAACATTCATATGTAGAATTCTGCAAGTGAAGTTCTCAGAATCACGCATTTTCCTGTTCAAAGATTTTCTTGGATCTCAGTGCTCAGTGTAAAGTTTTTTATGTTTGAGCATTCAAAATCTAAGTTAGAAGGTAAGAAAGCTTTGTTAAAAAGCATTTAGCAAAAGGGGTTAGATTATGAGAGAAATCAATATAAGAAGTTGATCATGTCAAAGTCATCATTTCAGGAAGACACTTTCTGACACAAGTTTGACTTAAGTGATCAAATTAGAAATCTAATAGTTCTTTTGAAGAACTAGTGATAAATGTGATTGCCCAAAGGTAGTATGAACATGTTAGTATCATTTGAATGATTAAAATCGAAGTCATATGCAGAGATTGAATTCCATTTCTGAAGCAGACTCTTGAAGATGAAGAAAGCTTCATACAGAGAAGTATTTCTTAACATATATGAAAGATAATTTTAAGTTTGTGTAAAGTTTGGTCTATTCTAGATATAGAGAAATTCTTAAGTCAAGATAGATCAGACATTTGGAGATTAAGAGGTCTCCAACAATTCCTGGCATGCACATTACTTGTGATCGAAGTAAAAGATGCATATACTTGTCTCAAAGTGAGTATGTATCCAAAGAACTTCACAGGTTCAATATGCAGGGTGGAAAGGCATTCAATACACCTTTACCCAGATATGTGAAATTGAGCAAGGATGATTGCCCCAATCAGATGAGGAAAAGGAATTCATGACCGAAATTCCTTATCAATCTACTGTTGGTAGTCTCATGTATGCTATGGTAGCTATGAGACGAGACATTGCATTTGCAGTGGGCGTTGTGAGTAGATATGTGTCTAATCTTGGCAAGAAACATTGGGGAGTGGTCAAGATGATTTTGAGATATCTGAGTGGCACTAAGGACAAGTGTCTATGCTTAGGTAGAGGGAAAGCATCCATTATTGGTTACACAAATTCTGACTATGGTGGTTGTGTAGACAACCGTAAGTCTACATCAGGGTACATTTTTCATTTTGCTGGAGGTGCTATCTCTTGGAGATCTCATCTTCAAGAATGTACAACTGTTTCCACCACAGAAGCAGAGTATGTTGCAGCAAGTGAGGCATGTAAGGAAGCATTCTGGCTTCTTGTCTTGCTTGTGATATGGGTTTACCTCAGCATGTACCTCGCTTGCTCAGTGATAGTCAGAGTGCCATTGCTTTGGCTAAGAATCCAGTCTATCATGCAAAGAACAAGCACATTGAGGTGAGGTATCACTTCATTAGAGATTTCTTAGCCACTGAGCACATTATTCTTGAGAAGGTTCACACTCGACATAATGCTGCAGATGCTTTGACTAAAGCTCTACCATAGGATAGCTTTCAACACTGTTGTCACTTGATGGGGGCTACTTGATTCTTGATCTTAGACAGTCACTTGTATACTGTGTAACATGCCCATTAGGTGGGAGGTATAGTTTGTATACTTACACTCATTTATTCTTTATCATTCTTTATTTTTCTCCCATAGATACTCTGGCCATATTGGCCTTTAGTGGGATATTGTTATCGTTAGTGTCCATGTGAAAGGCCAAATGGCCACTGGACACTTCTTTGTATATTTTCTTTAATAGAACATACAGTGGCTTGGTCAGTCACAGACTGAAAGTTTGAATGCATTTGTAAGACCTAAGAAGTCTGTCTTCCTACTCCCTATGTACTATGTTTTTCTGCGTATTCTGTAGCCTCTCTACAGAGTACTGTGAGTGGCCTTAGGAGCTTAGTTTTCTACTCCAAGCATATCGTCGTGGAGCTCTCGAGAAGGAGAGCGCATTGTGGTCCATCGCCATCAAATTACTTCAGAAAAGAGGTACATAAATGGTGCATATGTGGCCAATGGCTGTTAGATAGTGCATGCACATGTGTATGCTCACATTTGTACTTTGATCGAATTTAATTACAATTTTTAAAGGGTTTTTACAAGGATTTAAAGGTTTTGGAAGATTTAAATGAGCCCTCCCTTATGTTTATTTTTGAAGAATTCAAGGTAAAAAATCCAAAGATTATGTATAATGCAAAAAGCCTATGTTTGGCCCCCCATTCGAATTTTGTTTTGATTAAGGTACTTTCCTAAGGTCACTACAAGAAAAAACATGATATAGTTGGAATGTATGTGAGAAGATTTTTGGAGACATATAAAGAAAAAAACATCATAAGGAATACAAGAAGTTGGGAAGTGTGTGCGCTGAGTGGGAAAGTGGGATGCACATCCAAGGCCAAGATCTTGGATACACATGTGAAGTGAAGTATGCATATGCACAAGGAGTTGGCAATCCAAGTAAAGTGTGTATGAGAAAAAGGCATAGACTAAGAAAGTGTAATCATAGAGAAGATGAATTACAAGTTATAGAGTGTGCAAAAACTCTCCAAGAACTAGCAAAGAGCTTGAGAGCCAAGTGAAGATTGAAGAGCATATTTTATGCTCTATTTCTTGTTGGAGGCCAATTTCATTCAAGAAAGAAGATAAACCAAGGTGAAGCTAGAGTGTTACTAAAGAGGATTTTCAAGTCAACAATGGAAAAGGATCAAGGTTTTATCTTGAGTGGAGGCTTGAGTGCAAGGGTGCACAAAAGCAAGCCATTAAGTTGAGGTGAAGAAGCGGCACAGAGACTGACTACCTCCACAAGTACTTAAGAGTACTTGGGTGTACTTTTTTTGTCTTAAAGTATAACTTATGGTGAGTTTTTTTTCTTATTCATGAAAGCAAAAGCATTGTAATCTTGTTGTATTAATCAAAGAACAAAGGACTTTTGATTACAACATGTATTTAATTTTCTCTACTTTTCTCATAAAAAAACACTAAAGCTCCTTTATTTAAAGAATTTCTCCAAAGAATTTGGCATGCCTAGTGGGACAAGGTAGCTTGAGCATAGGGGAAGAACCCAATCACATTTTTTAGTGTGAAGAAGGAAGTATAGAAGGCCAATCAAATTTCTCAAAGTGAAGAAGAAGGAAGTGCAAAAGGTGTCCGCACAACCATTTGGAGAGGTACCTTTTTTGTTGCTCTTTGGAAATTCTCATAAGCTCAAGGAAGAGGATGCATAGCTCATGACCCCAACTTGTTCCCAAACCTTGGGCAATAGAATCTCTTTCAAAACCACAAGAAGGAAAGTTACATGTAGGTGAGATAGTGCCTCTTCCTCATCATTATTAGTAGGGAACATGAAAACTCAAATAGACTTAGAAACTTTACTCTCCTAGTTAAACATTAAGTCCCCAACCTTCAGAGGCTTGGTACATTGTCACTCTCGCACAATGGTGAGTACCAAAGTGAGGAGATCCACCTCATAAATGTCAATCCGTGGAGACGTGAGAACTGGTATGATGACCATGAGCAAGTGAAGGCACAAGTGCGTGAATGAGAAGCACACTAGCATGCACACACATACACACACACATGCACACACATACACACACATGCACACACATACACACACATGCACACACAAGGCAAGAACAAAGAGAGGAATAATGGAGTGCTTTAAATTACAAAGAAACTCTATTACAAAAGCTTTAATCTCTACCAAGCCAACCTCAAAAATGAGGTCTCTAGCTATTTTTATAAATTTTCACTAGCTTTGGCCCTGTCCAGACCTAGTGTCCAACCTAGTTAAAAATTAGGTTTTAGGGCTTACTTGAGGGCGCAAACGGAGTCTAAAAATTGTGAAAATTGGTATGTGGCTTCTAGTACAATCAAGCTCAAGGACTCATGGGCTTAACAAAATGGAGTCTAATCTACCAAAAAAGGTATTTACAATGTTGTAGTGATTAAAATCACTTTTCATTGAAAGTAATTTATGAAAAATTGATTAGGCCTATTATTTGCCAGATTTGCATGATGTTTCCATCTCCTTTCTCCTTCTTACTCCTTTCTTTGGCCTTTTTGTCTATTGATGCTTGTAACACTCCCCCCTCTCTAGCCTCTGTCACCCCTGATAGACATTTGTTCTATAGGGTGATTGATGTAATAGTGGATGACATCAGTGTCCAACTCATGTTCAAAGACTCATAATCCCTTTTCTAGATTGAATTGCAATGCATCCCAATTAAGGGAATTGGGGATCTCTGCATGTGGAGTCATGTAATACTCTAAATCACTTGCTCACATGCAAATAGTTGAAGGAAGTGATTTAGTTTAGGCGTGAATACCTTAGAGTGATACTCCCAAAAAACTATAGTGAACATATCTTCGAAAGTTTGTTTGTAGTAGGCTCGGAGGTATTTAATGCGCGCATGCCAAGCATAGGCTACTCGAATATTAGGGGTCATGCTCATGTCATACACAAGGTCATATTTTCCATTGGTAAATTCAAGGAGTGCGAGTTGCATTGCCTGTGTGTTACAAAAAGTATTGAAGATTATTTGCATCATGTCTAGAATTTTTAGCATCATTTGCACTGCTAAGTTGGGCATCGGCTTTAATCAAGGGATCTAGTGGCATATAGTGGCCGTCATGTAAGCCACTCCTTGCATTGTGCATTATTCTGTACCTTGATTGCAAAGGCTTTCCATGACCTTCACCTTGGAACTAGTTCATAGCATGGATTGTAAAGAAGATGTAGAGATGCATTGTTCCAAGTGTGTAGCATTATTGGGTAAGTTTACAAGAGGGTTTTTCACTAGGTTTGTTGAAAAATAGCACCTTTCCATGTTATTGGTGGAAAGTCGTATGGATGGAATTGTGTAGCAAACGTAGGGGTCTTTCCCATGACTCTCTAAATTCTGGAGAGTCTTGAACTCTCTTGAGAAAAATTGAAATCTTCCCCACACATTACTGAACTTGCACTTTGACTCCCATATGTATGCCGCATCTCCTAACAACCATGGTATGCCATTGAACCAATGAGAGTTTGCACTAACTCTTTCTGTCAATCTAGTTAGAGGATCTTAGATGGGTATTTGATGTAGAAGATATAATTCTATCAATGATTTGATCGGTGGCACTTCAGTAGGCAAACTTTCTATGTACACTTTTGGTTGATTTGTCCCTACCTACGAACTAGTGCCTACTGTGTCAGCCATGATGCTAGAAGTATTGTTTTTTTTTAAATCTATTAGAAGGGAGATAATATAAGCATTGCAATGAAAACATGATGATACTTTGTCTCCTTTACAATACCAACATGATACCCATAGTGGTTAGGGAGTTAGTGAGTGAGGTGTTCCTTGCGTCTGTGAGTGTTGGTTAGTAGGTTAGTGATTTTCCCTAGATGCATACTCTGGATGTGCGTTGTACTCAAAATGCATCTACTCTTATGCGAATGAAGTTACAAAGTCAAGTCAGGGGGTTTATCACAAGCTTTAAGTATCCACACTTTCAACATGGGATTACAGCTTATCGTAGTGATGACTCACAAAGGTTTTTGAACTAGATCTTCTTAGATTTGGGACTTTTTGGGCACCTATTTCTAGATAATCCTAGGTGTTATTTGAGGTGTTGATGTGGTGATTACAGATGTTTGACATGAACTACATGATGTGAGTGTTTGTGAGTGGTGATTCAAGCTTATGAGTCTATGTGTAACTACTTGGCCTTGTAAGCAGTTCTTAGGAACTCAGATTCATCATGCATTGGGGTCTCCCTTCCTCGATTGCTTAGGTATCCAGATGGAAATAGTCGACCTTCATTGAGTCTTGGAATACTCCTTCATTGTTGTCTTTGGTTGAGTAGTTTATTTGGTGCATTGATGAGGTTTTGTTTCCTGAGTAGAGGTTTGTTTCCTGAGTAGAGGTTTGTTCACCCTTGCATATCCAAATTTGCTTCACTCCATGAAGTACTCTGTTTTGCATCGATCGTTGAGCATGCGTCTTGGTTATCTGCTTTATCTGCTTCTTGGTTTGCCATGCTTGTTTTTTTGGGACCGTCTTTGGAAAAGAAGGGAGTTCCAGCTTCTTTGACTCCTTCATGAGTGGCCTTGTTCTGCACCATAGAAATTTGGACAAGAATAGCATTATTATCTTCATGTGTATTCCTGGAAGGACCAAGAGTGGGTGCCTTTTCTCATTGCCTGAGTGCTTGGTTTTCTAACTCAACTATCATGTGACTTTGATTCACATATTGGAGTTCAACGTCTGCAGAAGCACGCGAACAACACAAGGAAGAAGAAGAAGCTTGGAACACAAACACACAATATTGAATGTATTACTAGAGAATGTACAAAGATAAGTAGCCCATTAGGGCAATAGGCGTATATACAAACCGGGGGAAAAAAACCTCCTAAAGAGGGAAAAAAGTGCCCCGACGGTCCTAGTGTGTTCACACACATCACTACCTAAATATGTCAACAAATCGCCCTTGGGAGTGATGTGGTGAACAAGGAGCTGGCACTCATGTATAAGGAAGTGCCAAGCTATGTGGAAATCACTCCACAAAAGGAAGTAAGCCCAAAGCTTTGCGGAAAGCTTCAAACTTCTCCCTAGGCAGAGCCTTCGTGAAAAGGTCTGCAATGTTCTCCTGCATGGGCACATATGCCAAGCTGATCTCCCCAGCAGAGAACCTCTCCCTAACATAGTGATAATGCACCTCAATGTGCTTAGTGCGAGCATGGAACATAGGGTTCCTCGCAACTGCCAATGCGCTCTGACTGTTAGTGAAGATGGTGGTGGCAGAAGACTGGCCAACACCAAAATCAGCCATAAGGCGTCTGAGCCACACACACTCAACAGTCGCTGTGAAAGCTGCCCTATACTCAGCCTCACAACTGGAAGTGGCCATAGTAGGCTGCTTCTTGCTCAACCAAGATATACATGAGCTACCAAGCATGAAGCAAAAACCACTGGTGGACACACGAGTGTCATAGCAACCGGCCCAATCTGAGTTAGAAAAAGCATGCAAATCTGGCGGTAGTGATCCCCCCTTGGGATAAAACAACCCAAGTAGCCGAGTACCACTCAAGTAGCGAAAGATGCGCTTAACCGCCTTCCAATGCATGACTCCTGGGCAATGCATAAACCTGCTCATCTGTGAGACAGCAAACTAAATATCTGGCCGAGTAATGCATAAGTAAATCAAGCATCCAACAGCCTGCTGATAGAGAACAACATCAAATGCATCTCCAGCATCATGAAGACTCAATCGTAAACCTGTCTCCATAGGAGTGGCAATAGGCTTACAGTCTTCAAGGCCAAAACACTGCAATAATATGTCAATATACTTCGTTTGACACAAAGCCATTCCACCATCAACTTGCATAAACTGAATGCCCAAATAGTGATGCAAATGCCCCAAATCAGGCATCTCAAATGAGGCATGCAAATCAGCCTTGAAATCAGCAATATGCTTCTCAATAGTACCAGTGAGCAGCATGTCATCAACATAGACAACAATGATCAGAAGCACATCATTAGCACGCTTAACATATAAGGTGCTTTCAGTTGGACTGTTCACAAAACCATGTGCAACCAGATAGGCATGTATCTTCTCATACCAAGCACGTGGTGCTTGCTTTAAACCATATAATGCCTTCTTTAGCCTGCACACTTGGTTTTCATGCCCTTTCTGCACAAAGCCACGAGGCTGAAAAATATACACTTCTTCATGCAAGTCACCATTCAGAAATGCTGTTTTGATGTCCAACTGATGTACATTCCAACCATGATGGGCTACAAGTGCACAAATGCTCCGAACAGTAGTCATACGACATGTACGTGCAAAGGTCTCATCATAATCAATGCCTCTTTCCTGTGCATAACCCTTTGCAACAAGCCTAGCCTTATACCTGTCAATTGTACCATCAGGTTTACGCTTCAGCTTGTATACCCACTTAGTGCCAATGGCCTTCTTGCCATGAGGCAAGTCACATAAAGACCATGTACCATTCTTCATTATAGCATCATATTCAGATTGCATGGCAGCCATCCAATTTTCTGAATTCTGTGCTTCATCAAAAGAAACAGGCTCATTCTCATCACAGAGACTAGACGCAGCCATAGCATAGCAATCTGATGCAAAGGAGGCACTATGAGAGCCTGAACGAGTACGATATGACAAAGGTGCATCTAATTTGCTGTCACGCAAAGTTTGCACCAACCATTTTGGCATCGTTTTTGCCTGCTCAATATCAGCTCTCTCATCAACAAGTGCGTCATATAAATCTGCATCTGAAATAGAATGGTCTGCATCATCATATGAAACCTGCAAAGGCTGAGAAGTTGCCTCATTAGGACTAGCACTAGATTGTCCACCTGTAAAAAGAGGCATCAAAGTATCATACATGTCTTTGGAGCTAACAGATGTCTCCTTAGTACATGAAAGCAATGGCTGAATAACATCTTCCACAAAGACAACATCACGGCTAACCAAAATGCATTTAGTCTGTGGATGATACAAATGATAGCCTTTACTTTCAGAACTGTACCCAACAAAAATACATTTTATTGCCTTATCATCCAATTTTCTGCGATGTTGTTCAGGCACTAGTGCATATGCCAAACAACCAAAAACACGCAGATGAGCAACAGATGGCTTGTGGTCATGCCAAGCCTCATATGGATGATAGGCTGCAACGCTTTACTAGGACACCTGTTCAGTACATATGCTGCACACATGACAACCTCAAGCCAGAAACTATGTGGTAAAGCCTGACTCTTGACCATGCACCTCACCATCTCCATGAGTGACCTGTTCTTTTGTTCAGCAACTTCATTTTGTTGAGGTGTATACGGCACTTTACACTGGTGTTTTATCCCACGTTCAGCCAGAAATGCATTAAAATTAGAAGACATATATTCCCCCCCTCGATCAGAACGGAGGGTGCCCATTTTACATGCTGACAGATTTTCAGCCAAAACCAAAAACTGTTTAAAGCACATGAACACTTCAGACTTTGCTTTAAGTGGATATACCCATGCATGCCTGGAAAAATCATCATTTGATGAAAGTCACGAAGTAAAGGTAATTCCCAAAAGAGGGTGTCTGCATAGGACCACAGACATCACTATGTACAAGCTGCAATTTCTGCGTAGCCCGAACTAAACCATCTTTTGGAAAGGAGGAACGATGCATTTTGCCCAAAATACAGCCTTCACATACATGTTTTCCAGGTGCCTCAAGCTTGGGCAAAGAAGACACCATATCAGATTTCTGAAGGCGTAGCAAACTAGCAAAATTCAGATGTCCAAAGCGTGCATGCCAAAGCTTTGCATCTGACATAGCCTGAGAATCATGAACTGCACATGCCGAATCATTCACAGATCTTTCATAGTCTATGAGCTTATATAGCCCACAACATAAAATTCCATAAGCAATAATAACATCACCATTTGATAGATCATGAACTGTACATCTGTCATCAACAAATTTCACAACCAAGCCAATCTTGGCTAATGCAGAAACTGATAACAGATTCTTCTTGATCCCTGGTACAAATAAAGCATCTGACAAGGTGAAAGAACTACCATCAGAAGTAGTCAGAATGATCTTACCAACTCCCATAACAGGATAAGAGGAGTTGTTGGCGCATGTGACAGTATTCCCTGTAGGGGCAGGCTCGAGTGAAGGGAAGAAACTGCGCTGCGAGGTAATATGTTTGGTCGCCCCACTGTCAAAGTACCAAACATCTGAGTCCACTATAGACATGCACTGCTCATGAGAAGATGGGTCAAAACTGCAAACAGTAGTAAACGCCCATTCTTCTTCTTGCACAAGATTAGCAGACTCTGTTTTTGGTGTAGAGGCTTCTGCAACAACCATTCCAACCTTCTTTTTCTTTGCCTCTTTTGCAGCCAGTTTTGGACAATTCTTTATGATATGATCATTCCCTTTACAGCACTTGCAAAACAATTTCTGCTTTTCTGATTTCTTCTCATCTTTATCCTGGTTCTTCGAATGTGCAGCATTTGCAGATTTCTGCTTACTAGTAGAAGAGCTCCATTTTCCTTTGCCCTTCTGACTAGCCAGGAAAGCTTGATCTGCAACACGCATAATGGACTTGTTCTGCCTGGACTGATCTTCCTGCAACAGAACAGAGACTAACTCCTCAAATGATAAGGCATTCGGATTTCCTTTCATCATCAATTGAAGAGTAGAAGCAAAACTCTGATATGAATTACGAAGACCATTCAGAACGATCTGTAGAAGTGAGCTATCTGGTATAACCTCATCAGCAGAAATCAACTGTTCCTTCAAATCTTTGATCTTCGTTAGGAAACTGTCCATAGAATCACCTTCATTCATGTGCTCACTCTCCAACTGTTTTCGGAGGTAAGCAATACGAGCCTCATTCCTAGCTTGGTACAATGTGGTAAGTGTATCGCAAGCATCCCTAACTGTTCTGCAAGAGCGAATATGAGGAATAATGGCACGTTTGACAGACAAAGCTATCAATGCATGTGCCTGGGCATCTCTGCCATCCCAACGAATTTGCTCTGCAGTAGGTGCAACAAAAACAACAGGACAAACAGGAATCTGCGGAATATCATCTTCAACACCATCTTCATCAGCTCCAGCACCTGTATTTGCAGTACCTGTCGTTATAGGTGTAACAGGACGTCTTTCAACACCCTGCACAATGCTCCATAATCCTTTTGCAACCAAAACATGTCGCATCATATAAGCCCATAATGGGTAGTTGGTACCATCCAACTTATCCTCAACAGCCAACATACGGAATACATCACTGCTTTCAGCAATGGCCGGTGACTAAAATACCTTGATGGAGATTATTGACTGTATCTCAAAAAGTTGAACAGAACTGCCCAGACGAGTTCTGCTAGACCTGTAGTAGACTTCGAGACGCTTAAATTGGCGAACAGAAACTGGTATATACCTTTGGCACAAAAAGACGGAATAGCCTGCACAAGCACTGCGATAGTGCGTTCGGAGGCCGAAACGAGCTCAGATCGCGATTTCGGCACCACAGAGCGAAGATGTTTTGATCTCGGAAACACCCTAAGTATGCTCACCAAAATTTGTACGATTCTAAGACTGCAAACGGAGGAGTGTCGACGGTGCCCTAGATGAAGCGACGACCTGCTCTGATACCAATTGTTGGAGTTAGACGTCTACAGAAGCACGTGAACAACACAAGGAAGAAGAAGAAGCTTGGAGCACGAACACACAATACTGAATGTATTACTAGAGAATGTACAAAGATAAGTAGCCCATTAGGGCAATAGGCGTATATACAAGTCGGGGGAAAAAAACCTCCTAAAGAGGGAAAAAAGTGCCCCGAGGGTCCTAGTGTGTTCACACACATCGCTACCTAAATATATCAACATCACCCAGATCTAAAGAAGTCCTCTTCTTAGGTTTAGGTTGACTACATGATCATAGATCCAATCTTTTACCCAAGACAAGAGGTTCGGTGAGATCCTCATCTTAACACAATAGCTCTTTGAATGTCATTAGAACAACTTGAAGGTAGATGGGAAGCTCCGCCTTGCCCATGCAAGGGGTTTCCATATCTCCCAATCCTATGAGATATACTTCTATAGGATTGATACTTAGTTGCAATTCTTGATAGTAAGAAAGTCTAACTGCACTAGTGGTTGCATCTGAGTCAATCAATGCTCTTACAACCTTTGGCCTGTTTCCTTGTCCTACCTCTAGGGTCACAAAAGGATGTCGATCAATAATTCGAGGGGCACTTACACCTCATGCTTGGCACATGGCCATGTGATATCCTAGTGTGTTATGAGTATCTGACCTAGGACGATGTCTATCCTGTCTCCTCAATTTCATTCATTGGATGCATTCTAAGGCTTCCGCCTACACTTCTTCTTGAACTTGTTTTTCCTCTTCCTTAAGTTTCTTTGCAGTGTTGTTTCGATTTAGCATTTCTTTTCTGAGGGGTTCTTGATATAATTTGACTTTGCACCCACTCATGTAATTAGGTAGGATGTTTCCTTCTAGAGTGGCTTTGGATAGCTCCACTTGTTGATATTCTATTAATAATCATGGTTCCATAGCCATGCTTCTCCAACTTCTGATGTATACTAAGATTAAATCTCCTGCTTTTAAGCCTTTATCCTTCACATGGGCATCAAAGTATGTCTTTTGCCTTTTCTTGGCTGCATATATTCCTTCAACTGCTCTTAATCTCGTTTAACATAATCGTTCAAGATCAAAGATTCTAGATGAGAGATCATGGCCAGTCCATTGATGCCCTTGTCCTACTTTCAATGTTGGTATAGAGAAATCTACGAGTAACACTGCATTTTGAGCAAATACCATATGAAAGGGTGTGGCTTGGAGCACCATTTTATAGGCGACCCAATATGCCCAAAAAACATGATGTAAATGTTTTTCCCAATCACAATGTTTACTATTTACTAGTTTTGTCAATACATTACATAGGATCTTATTTGTGCTCTTGGCTTGTCAGTTAGCTTGTGGGTGATAGGGGGCAGACTTCTTATGTATCACCAAGAATTCTTGGAGAAGGTTTTCAATGAATTCATTCAAGAAGTGCATATCTCTATCACTTGCTAACTCTATCGGTAACCCATATCTAGTGAACTCATTCACAAATAAGATACTTAGTTGTAGTTTGAGCATCATTCATTGTTGTGGCTTTTACTTCTACCCATTTGGTTATATAATGTGTGGCAATAATAATGTATTCAACATGTGAAATCTTAACTGGGGGATTAATAGGACCTACAAAGTCTATTCCCCACTTAGAGAATGCACATGTTCCAATCATGGGTTTCAATGGCATTTCATCGTTATGTATCGGATACTAGGTTTGGTGGAAAATATCACACCTCTTCACATAAGTATGTGCATCCATGTGAAGTGTTGGCCACCAAAGACCTATGAATAAAATTGCCTTGATCACACGGTCTGGTCCAAAATTTCCTCTTGCCACACCTTGGTCAAGAGTTTCTAAGTTATTAAGATATTTAGTATCATGGAAACATAGTTTAAGTATCCGTCTCTTCCACGCTTGTATAATCTATCTCCAATGAGAGCACAGTCTAGTGCTTCTTGCTCTAAGCTCTTTCGTCTAGCAAATGTCATCTCTTGAGGGAATGTTTTTGTTCTAAAAAATGACTGCTGCCAAAGACACTTGATATAGAGTGGCATGTTCCATCGGTGGTTTAGTGGCAGAGATTTGGCATTCCTTGCACATCCTATGGACATCTGCTTCCATTGTTGGCCAATATACACCTAATCTTCATAGATTCTGTAGGGTTTGATGTTTGGAGTGATGTACTGCAATGCACCTACATGTGCTATTTGCAACAACTTTGCATGCTCATTTTCATCTACACAACAACCTAGTATGCCTTCATAGGTGTGCTTATACATGCTGCCTGCCAGTATGTGGTATTTTTGAGACCTGACCACTGCTTTATCTCTTGCTCTCAATACAGGATGTTTAGGTCCAAGGGTGAGAATAGGCACTATAGAATTGGCCCAATCAGGTACTACTTCTAGATTGAACAAGTAAGCATCAGGAAGCTCATCTTGAAGTATTTTGATGGCGATCCACCACACTGTGCTCTCCTTCTCGAGAGCTCCACGATGATATCCTTGGAGTAGAAAACCAAGCTCCTAGGGCTGCACAAGAGCAGGAACACAGACTTCTGAGGTGTTACAAATGTGGTCGAACTTACAATCTGTGACTGACCAGGGCACTATATGTTTTATTAAAGAACATATACAACGAAGTGTTCGGTGGCCATTTGGCCTTTCACATGGACACTAACGGTAAAAATCTCCCACTAAAGGCCAATATGACCAAAGCAACTATGAGAGAAAAATAAAGAATGATAAAGAATACCCGAGTATAAGTATACAAACTATACCTCCCACCTGATGGGCATTTTACATAGTATACAAGTGACTGTGTAAGATCATGAATCAAGTAACCTCCATCAAGTGACAATAGTGTCAAAAGTTATCATGTGGCAGAGCTTTAGTCAAAGCATCTGCAACATTATTGTTGGAACATCAAGCTTACACTATGCTTGAGGTGGATTTGATCTACATCAAAGGCTATCACATCGAAAGAATATCCGTTGGAGAGTTCTTTTTCTTATGCTCATTTATTGTATTTTTTGAGAGATTTTTGATGGTTCATTTATCGTTGTAAAAGCCTTGAGCTTTACACATGTAAAGGTAGAAAGATAGAGCCCAAATCCCATGAATTTGTGGTGGTTGAAGTTGCATTCAATCAAGCAATCAATCACCTAAAAGTAGATCAAACTAGATCTTCACTTTTCCTAGATTCTAGGAAAGTGAATTGATTCCCTCCAACAACTATTCCCACCTTCATTGGAATTCAAACTCCACTTGTAGAAGTCGTGGAATACTCCTAGAGTCTATGTAAAGACTTGAAATCACTTGTATAATACATGGAAGCAATATACATACACTTGTGACCATCATTGTCTTGCTCCTTCAATTCTCTGCATCATCTTCTTCGCCAACAGTAATCTTGCAGAGGTTGTTGCTCTCTCTGCAAAGCTCAAAATTTAGTCCAAGATGGCTCATTGGAAATTTATTAGTATGTAGTTTATGCCTATAAATCTTCATACCATTTGGTTTAGTAGATTGGGAGAAATCTAAGTTTTTCTGTCTCAGGGTCAATCTCTGCATATTCCTGAAAAGTAGGAAGTACCACCGGTGAATGTCTCATTCATTCCTATAGCATATTTCGCTTCTTCCTTATAATTTTGTGCATTCTATACACTCAACCTTATGTATATCACTCCCATAAAAGGATTTTTTCTAATTGTAATCACGCTGGTTGCTATGGGCATTTGAAGTTCATTGTCTCTCCCATAGATAGTAAGTTTTTTGAGCTAGTCCACCTGCGAACCTATCTGTTTTGTATCGACTCATTCTCCTTGATGCTCCAAAGTACATAGTGCGTGTCTTTGCACTTATCGCATGCCTATAAGGTCTATTTGAGTCTCCATAAGCTCAAGGGCTGGTCTTGTGCCGGTTGGCTAGACCAAACTTTGTCGCTTCAAAACACACTTTTCTACCTTCTACAAGCTTCTCCAAGTTTCTTTTCAGTGGTATCAGAGCTAGATCAGGATGGGTGATGGCTTTCCCTCAATGATCGAGAAGCTTGATCGACACAACTATGTAGCTTGGCAAATCAAAATGGAGGCCTATTTGCAAGGTAGAAATCTTTATGGAATTGTAGCAGGTGATGAAGCTATGCCTATTCCAAGATCCAAAGGAGGACCTACACAAGAGGAGACAGATAAGCTCACAATTTGGTGTGCAAGGGATGCTCAAGCAAGGTCTTACATACTTAACTCTATCTCTGACTTTCTATTACCACATATTAGCATGCAAGACATCTCAAGAGACTTGGCATGCCCTCGAGACTTTCTTTTTTGCTAGTACCAAAGCAAGAAAGAATCATCTTTGGAATGAGTTCAACCAAATGAAGAAGATACCTAAACAAAGCATCACAGAGTTTGTTACCAATGTTAAGGAGGTTGCGGATCAATTAGCATCCTTTGGAGATCTGATTGAAGAAGAGGTCATCATGAGGCAAATTCTCAATGGCATTCAAAGTGATAAGCAATGGCAATCCTTCACGACGGCTTATGATCTCATCATGGATGTGCAAACTCCAGACTTCAACATCTTTCTTGGACAACTCTTCAATCAAGAAGCCAACAATAGCATAAAGGAAGGTAACTCTTATCTTGGTAATTCAACTAGTGCTCTATATGCAGATATGAAGGATAAGAAGCAGAAAGGCAAGAAGAAGGAAGAAGATGAAGAAGAGACCTCCCAAGCCAACTTCGCAAGCAAGAGCAAGTGGAAAGGGAAGAAGAAAGGACCAAAGCAAGACAAAACCAAAGTTCAGAATGTTCAACCTTGTGCCATATGCGATAAGACCAACCACACCACTCAGAATTGCTAGTTCAATGGGAAGATCTAGAAAGGAAGTGGAAGAGGTGGATATGGCAACAATAGAGGCAGAGGTGGACACAACTTCAACACTAACAATAGAAGCTATAATAGAAGGGACTACAACAATTATTCAGAAGATCAACCACATGAAGACTCATTGCTTCTTATGAATCTAAGCCACAAAGAAGGTAAAGAAGATGATCATTTGTTCTACATAGATTCAGGATGTTCGAATCATGTTGCAGGCAACATTGCTCTTCTATCTGATTTGGAAAGTCCAAAGCATAGACATGAAGTGCAAACAAGGGATGACACAAAGCACAATGTGGAGAAGATTGGTAATGTCAAAACTTCCAATGGTAGGACAAACATTCTAAGTAAGGTTCTCTATGTACCCATTATCACTAAAAACCTAATAAGTGTAGGCCAAATAGTTGAAAAAGGCTTGCAAGTTAGGTTCGCCTAGATGATATTATTGTGATAGGTAATGATCTAAATGGCATTCAAAGGATCAAGAGACACATGCAAGAGGAGTTCAAAATCAATGACCTAGGTGAGCTCACATATTTCCTAGGTATGCAGGTGATATATACAGATTAAGGAATGTATTTGACACAAAGAAGATACATTCATGATCTTCTTCTCAAGTTCAAAATGGAGAACACTAAACCAACAGGTACACCTTTGGAGATGAATCATAAACTTAGTGTTTATGAAGGTGAGAAAATTTAAGACCTAAAAGAATATCAAAGCTTGGAAGGTAGCTTGATATATGCTACTCATACAAGGGCAGACATCTCATATAGTGTGGGAGTGCTTAGTCAGTTCATGTAGTCACCGAGAAGACCACACATGGATGCAGCTAAGAGAGTACTTAAGAATCTCAAAAGTACAATCAACAAAGGTATATTCTATCCTTATTCTTCAGATTTGGATATCAAAATCTATTCAGACGTAGATTGTGCAGGAGCTAAGGATGATAGAAAAAGTACATCTACTTACTTAGCATTGGCAGGTTCGAAGCTAGTATCATGGAGTTCCAAGAAGCAACCAACAGTTGCTTTATCCTCAAGTGAAGCAGAGTATAGAGGCTTGACCATAGCAACTCAAGAGGCAATTTGGTTAAAAGCATTGTATATAGATTTGGGACTTGTGAGTTCCAAACCTCACATAATTGGAGATAATATAAGTTACATGCATCTAGCGGCAAATCCTATTTTCCATGCGGGAACCAAGCACATAGAAGTCCATTACCACTTCATCAGGGAATGGCAAAGGAGATTGAAATTTCTTTTGTTCCAACTGAAAAGCAAGTAGCAGATATGATGACGAAGGCACTTGATGGAATAAAGCTTTGTAGATTCAAAGCTATGGCAGGTATTCAACGTATCAGAGAATGAAGACTCAAGCATACTTTAACTTGAAAGGCAGATGTTGGAACATCAAGCTTACACTATGCTTGAGGTGGATTTGATCTACATCAAAGGCTATCGTGTCAAAAGAATATCCGTTGGAGAGTTCTTTTTCTTACGCTCATTTATTGTAATTTTTGAGAGATTTTTGATGGTTCATTTACCGTTGTAAAAGCCTTGAGCTTTACACATGTAAAGGTAGAAAGATAGAGCTCAAATCGCACAAATTTGTGGTGGTTGAAGTTGCATTCAATCAAATAATCAATCACCTAAAAGTAGATCAAACTAGATCTTCACTTTTCCTAGATTGTAGGAAAGTGAATTGATTCCCTCCAACAACCATTCCCACCTTCATTTGAATTCAAACTCCACTTTTAGAAGTTGTGGAACACTCCTAGAGTCTATATAAAGACTTGAAATCACTTGTACAATACATGGAAGCAATATACATACACTTGTGACCATCATTGTCTTGCTCCTTCAATTGTCTGCATCATCTTCTTTGCCAATAGTAATCTTGCAAAGGCTGTTGCTCTCTCTCCAGGGCTTCAAATTGAGTGAAAAAATGACTCATTGGAAAGGTAGTAGTGTCTAGTTTATGCCTATAAATCTTCAAATCATTTGCTTTTGTAGATTGGGAGAAATCCGAGTTTTTCTGCCTCAGCATCAATCTCTACATATTCTTGAAAAATAGGAAGTACCACCGGTGAATGTCTCATTCATTCCTATAGCATATTTTTCTTATTCCTTATAATTTTGTGCATTCTATAAAATCAACCTTATGTGTATCAATCACATAAAAGGAGTTTTTCTAATTTTAATAACGCTGGTCCCTATTGGCATTTGAAGTTCATTGTCTCTCCCATAGATAGTAAGTTTTTTGAGCTAGTCGACCCGCGAACCTATCTGTTTTGTATCGGCTCATTCTCCTTGATTTTCCAAAGTACATAGTTCATTTCTTTGCGCTTATCACATGCATATAAGGTCTATTTGAGTCTCCATAAGCTCAAGGGGTGGTCTTGTGCCGGTTGGCTAGACCAAACTTCGTCGCTTCGAAATACACTTTTCTACCTTCTACAGGCTTCTCCAAGTTTCTTTCAATTATCTCAAGTGTGAAAATTCTCAAGAATAATGTGGTAAGTGGCTAAACAATCTCTAATGAAGTGATACCTCACCTCAATGTGCTTGGTCTTTGCATGATAGACTGGATTCTTAGCCAAAGCAATGGCACTCTGACTATCACTGAGCAAACGAGGTACATGCTGAGGTAAACTCATATCACAAGTAAAAGAGAAAGCCACAATGCTTTCTTACATGCCTCACGTGTTGCAACATACTATGATTCTATGGTGGAAATAGTTGTATATTCTTGAAGACAAGATCTCCAAGAGATGGCACCTCCAACAAAATGAAAAATGTACCTTGATGTAGGCTTACGATTGTCTACACAACCAACATAGTTAGAATCTGTGTAACCAATAATGGATGCTTTCCCTCTACCTAAGCATATACACTTGTCCTTAATGCAACTTAGATATCTCAAATTCATCTTGATCGCTTCCCAATGTTTCTTGCCAGGATTAGACATATATCTGCTCAGAACTCCCACTACAAATGCAATGTCTGGTCTCGTAACTACCATAGCATACATGAGACTACCGAGAACATACTGATAGGCAATTTGGGTCATGAATTCCTTTTCCTCATCTGATTTGGGGCAATCATCCTTGCTCAATTTCACATATGTGGGTAAAGGTGTACTCAATGACTTTCCACCCTACATATTGAACCTGTGAAGTAGTTTGGATACGTAATCACTTTGAGATAGGTATATGCATCTTTTACTCCTATCACGAGTAATGTGCATGCCAAGAATATGTGTGGCATCCCCCAAATCCTTCATATCAAATGTCTGAATCAACTTCTTTTTGAGAATTGATAAGTCATAAGAGGACTTCCCAGTAATCAACATATCATTGACATAAAGTATCAAGCACATCAAGCTTCCATATGAGCATCTCTTTGTGTAGAGATAATGATCCTCATTGCTTCAAGAATAACCTTGAGACTTCATAAAAGCATCAAACTTTTGGTACCGTTGTCTAGGGGACTCTTTAAGTCCATACAAGCTCTTCTTGAGCTTACAAACTAGACTTTCCTTGCTAGGAACTACATAACCCTCTAGTTGTTCCATATAGATCTCATGTCTAAGATCTCCATGCAAGAAAGCAGCTTTCACATCCATTTGGACTAGCTCTAAGTCCTCCATTGCAACGAATCCAAGAAACATGCATAGGGTAGTCATCTTGACCACTAGAGATAAGATTTCCTCGAAATCAACACCATGTTGTTGCTTAAAACCCTTTGCAATAAGTCACTCTTTATACTTGCGAGAAGCACTATCTGATGTGAATTTCAGCTTATATACCCATTTACATGGTAAAGCTTTCCTACCCTTTGGCAAAGGTACTAAATCCCAAGTACCATTCTTGTGAATAGAATCCAAATCACTCTTCATGGCATGCTCCCACTTGACATGATCCTATGTCTGCGTAGCCTCTTTGTAGCAAGAATGCTCACCGACATCTGTTAGCATAACAAAATCTAAACCTAGAACATATCTATCAGGTGGATGTGAGACACGTGCAGATTGTCTCAATGGTTGCTGAACAAGAACATGTGCAGACTAATCTGATCGAACATTCTCTTGAACTTGCCTATGTGCAACATTTTTATGCATGCTAATTGGAGGATAAGTATCCTCAAACACCACTTTTCTCAATTCAACCTCCTTACTGGGTTGGTTTTAGACTCATTGAAAATGACATCACTACTTTTGATCATTGACTGTGTTTCAGGATCCCATAAGCGATATCCAAATTATCATTCTCGACCATATCCAAGAAAAATGCATTTCTTTGAGTTATGGTCCAACTTTTGTCTAAGATTCTTGGGTATATGAACATATGCTTTGCACCTACAAACTTGAAGATGATCACAATATGGTGGCTTCCCTATCCATAACTCTTGTGCCACTTTCAGAACTTTGGCAGTACTAGGTGAAAGGTTAATCACATGAACTGCAGTCAATACTGTTTCTGCCCAAAAGCCTTGTGAGAGGTTTGCATGATGCAACATAGAAACTACTCTATCTTTAATAGTTCTATTCATCCTTTCAGCTACACCATTTTGTACTGGGGTATAAGGAGCACTAAGCTCTCTACGAATCCCTCTAGAGTGACAAAAAAGGCTGAATTCATGTGAGGTATACTCACCCCCATTATCTGAATGTAAAGCCCTAAGCTTAGTTCCTTTTTCAGCCTCAACTGAAGCAAGCCATTTTTTAAAGTAGGGAATACCTCATCCTTCGATTTGATATGATATATCCAACTTTTCTAGTAGCATCATCGATGAAAGTGACAAAGTAAAGAGAACCACCTAAAGTCCTAGTGGGCATAGGACCACACACATCTGTATGAACGAGATCTAAAGGCTGAATTGAAGAGTCAATGTGCATTCTATGCACATTTCTGGTTTGCTTTCCATATTGAAAATGCTAACAAAATGAAAAATCAAAGAAAGATAACACAGATAACTAGCCAGAACGAGAAAGATTTTCTCGTCCACTACGAGATATATGGCCCAAACAACCATGCCAAATACAAGCCATAGCCTATTCAGTAACAAATAACAAGTTTTCTTTCTGTGATACAAATAAAGGATAAAGGGAGCCAACTTTGCTTCCTTTTGCAATAACCATATTGCCCTTTGACATGAGAAGGGACTGAGCATAGAAGAACACCTTTTAACCAAGGTCATCAAGTTGACCAACTGACATCAAATTGCGTTATAATTGAGGTACATGGCTTACATTATGCATAGTAAATTTTGAACCATCAATGAATTGCACAACCACATCTGCAATCCCCACAGCATCACACTGGTAAGTTCACCAAGTATCACAATACCAAGAGACTTTGCTGCATAATTAGAGAACCATTCTCTGTGTGGTGTCACAGGGAAAGAAGCACCAAAATCTAGCAGCCAGGTGTGGGAAAGAGAATCAGCCATAAGACCTCAGTTGGCATAGTAGTGTCAAGTGTCAACACATCAACATCATAAAAAATAGCATTAATTTCTTCAATCTTCACAGTTGAAGTAGATGGTGCAGGCGATTGTTTAACATGTCCATCAACATTCTGTCCTTTACCTTTAGCATTCTTTAAGGCATAACAATCTTTCTTCATGTGTCCTTTCTTATGACAGTAATGGAATTCAATATCCCTCGACCATTCTTTTCCTTGTTCTTGCTCTTGCCATGTTGCTGATTCTTTTCTTGGTAAGAATCACGAACATTATATGCATCTCCACTCTGAGTGCCAACCATAGATTTTCTCCAAATCTCCTCACTCAAGAGAGCTCCACGACAATATCCTCAAAGTAGAAAACCAAGCTCCTAGGGCTGCACAAGACCATTTGCAAGAAGAGGTTTATGTGAAGCAACCTCCTGGATTTGATATGAAAGGGAAAGAGCATATGGATTGTTACTTGCATAAAGCCTTGTATGGTCTCAACCAAGCTCCACGTGCATGGTATGACAAAATCCATAAGCACTTGATTGCTCTTGGCCTCACATGTAGTCCGATTGAAAGCACACTCTATGTACGCAAAAATGGGGTTGATATTATAGTGCTTGTTCTTTATGTCGATGACATGCTCTTGACTGGGTCATGTGATGCAAAACTTGACCTTCTTATGGCTGATTTGCAGCATACTTTTGATGTTACTTATCTTGGTCTTTTGAGCTACTATTTTGGCATCCAGTTTGTATTTGTTGAGGGGGGAATTGTTATGCATCAAGCAAAGTATGTTGAAAAACTACTTCAGCGTTTTTACTTTGAGGATTGCAAGCCAGTTTCCACACCAGTTGAGACATGGTTCAAGTTCTCAGTTGAGGATTCCAGTGATGCATTTGACACTTCTCTTTATCAGCAAGCTATGGGATGTCTACTAAGCATTGGCAAGCGGTGAAACGTGTGTTTAGATGTCTTTGAGGCACTTTGAGCTTAGGTCTCTTTTATGGCAATGATATTCAGCCATGCTTGCATGCTTTTAAAGATAGTGATTGGGCTGGATTTTATGATACTCGCGTGCCCACTAGTGGTAATTTCTTTTTCCTTGGAGACTCATGCATATCTTGGTTGAGTAAGAAGCAGCCTAGAGTGGCAACATTGATTTGTGAAGCTGAGTACAGCGCAGTTTTCACAGCTACAATGGAGTGTATATGGCTGAGACTCCTATTGATGGATCTTTGCATGGAGATTGATGTTGCTACACATATTTTCACTGATAGTCAGAGTGCTTTGGCTGTTGCACGAAACCTAGTGTTTCATGCACGGACCAAACATATTGAGGTGCATTATCACTATGTGAGAGAGCCTTCATGTAGGAGATATTTATTTGGTATATGTGCCTACACAAGATAATGTGGCAGGCATATTCACCAAAGCTCTTCCACGAGAAAAGTTTGAAGCTTTTCGCAAAGCTTTAGGTTTGTTACCTTGTGGGGGCTGATCTGTCACTCCCTGTATGTCTTCACATCATTCGCTCCAGGGGGGTTTTTTACACTTATATGTCCCTCAAGTAGCTTTGATATGAACCTTTTCCCTATACATGGGCACTTTTTACTCTAGTGCTGGCTAGAGGTTTTTTCCCCATGTTACCACATACTTGATACTCTCATATGTGGTGGTACTTTGTACTTAGGGATATTATTCAGCTCTTACTTCAGTTCAGTTCATCGTCAATAGAGAGAGCTATTCCAGCCATCATCTTCTCCGTGTGTCTTCTGAGTGTGTGCTCCTTGTGTGTGCTTCTTATGTGTCTCTCGCACTTCAACACACACCCAACATCAACAACATCTCCTACATAAACAATTTTCAATAGTAGATGAGTAAATCTTAATTTTAACTAAAATGTTTGTAATTCAAAGCTTAAAAAAGTTTCCAGCCTTATAAATCTTCTTGCAAGCTTTCATTAGGCTCAAAAATTACTTGTATACACCCCTCTAGCATGATGACAATCTGTAACGATGCTAATACTCTTAACATCCAACAATCACTCACATGACAACATTGACGACTTGACTAATCAAATCTGATGCTCTGTGTTGATGGCACTGTTGATAACGGTGACGCAAAGTCTGATGAAAGGAATCAGTATGGCATGAAAGTCAAGGAAAAATCAGACGAAATGAATAGTAATTTCTCTGCTAAATTTGACAACCTCTGAATTTAAGGACTGTGTTTAACATCTGACAATTTTGAACATCACCGAATTCAATGCACTGAAGGACAATCATCTGGTAGAACTAGTGCGAAAGGGAAACAAAGTATAGTGTAGATGTGAAGGATCATGATGTGTTGAAATGACAATTGCTCCATTTTTTGTGCATGAGCTGACAATTTCCATTGCTGCCGACACATCCGACTATATTACTGTTGCGTAATGCTGAGAATTACGACTGAGTATAGGAATTTGAGAAAATGAATTCGTGAAGATTTGAAAATAGATTTCCATGAATTCCAATATTCATAGACAGGTCATTTGATACATATTTGTAAGTTTTCTGTTTATATAGACATGAACAAGTGTGCATTTATTTTACTTTGTATCTCTCATCAATTTTTTCATCGCTTGCACCAAAGATCAACTCGTGGAACTTGAGTCAAATATTAACTCACAAGAAATTGGAATTTATACAACTTGTATCAATGCAAAAAATATGAAATGAGAACAACTACTAAAGTTCTCTTGTTCCATGCTCTCATGGCACCATATATATTTTGGAAAATTTCGATAGAGTATCCTCTCTCCTACTAAGAATCATCACCATAAACCAATGATCAATAAACACGTATCTAGGGCATGGCTAGCCCATGGTGATCACACCATATCAAAAACATATCATACAAACCTATGGAAAATCTTTTCCTTTCAACTGTTACACTTATATGTTCCTCGAGTAGCTTTGATGTGAACCTTTTCCCTATACATGGGCACATTTTACTCTAGTGCTGGCTAGAGGTTTTTTCCCCATGTTACCACATACTTGATACTCTCATATGTGGTGGTACTTTGTACTTAGGGATATTATTCAGCTCTTACTTCAGTTCAATTCATCTTTGATTGCGCTTTTTGTGAAGCGTCATATAGTTCCACACATTCGGTCATGTTTTACATCACGATAGGCATGGGACGCTCTTACGTCTTTGTATGCCGTGTGTAACAAAGCACGTGTTGCTTACTTGAGGAAGCAACTTGAGGATGTATGTATGGCTGAAAATGAGTCAGTGGATGTATATGTGACATGCATCAAGGACTTGAAAGAGCAATTGGCAAACATAGATGAGATTATTCCGAATGCATCACTCATTTCTACATTGTTGAAAGGATTCCAGAATCTTTTCAAAGCTTGGCAACTACACTTTGTTTGGTTGCAAAAGGAAATCCTAATATGTATGCATTTGATGAGGTTGTGTCTCTTCTTTTGCAAGAAGAGCAATCTAGAGTGAATAGGCGTGTTTTGATTGAGGGAACGCAAGCACTTGCTATCTCACAAAAGGGGAAAAGCAAGTATGGTTCAACTTTAGATTCATCAAAACCAAAGCCTCAAGCTTCCTCTTCCACTCATTCCTCTAATGATGGTGATTTGCAAAAGAAGAAGAGGTGCAAATATTGTCGAAAGGCTGGACATACTATTGATGAGTGTAGAAAGCTTGCTAAACACATTGAAAAGAAGAAGGAATCCAGCATGTCTATTGTCGAAAATTCAGCAAATGTAAAGAATGATGAAGCTAACATGGCTCAAGATTTTTGGGCATGTTTTGTGACATGTCATTATGATGCATCTTTGCATTCTAAATGTATGGTTGTGAGTGAGGCTGATTCGGATTGGTTCTTTGATAGTGGTGCTTCAAAGCACATAACATCATGCAAAAGATTTTTTGAAAGATGCACCCAAAGGAGGACATGTGGTGTGTGCAAAAAATGCCTCTTATCCTATCATTGGAGTAGGAGAAATTGAGCTTCCGGCTACAAATGGAGGTGTGATTCTCTTAAAAAATGCATTGTATGTGCTCGGTATCAAGAAGAACTTAATTTCAGTTCCGTTGAATGCCAAAGCTGGACTTCATGTACACTTTGTTGATTATAAGTGTATGGTTCATGATTTCAACAATGGTGATGTTATCATGATGTCTGGTACATTATGTAATGGTTTGTATCGCATGGATACATACAAGAGGGCTGCCTCGAATGCCTTAGTTGCTCATACCTCTTCCATGGCTGAAATGGAGCTTTTGCATGCTCGTTTTGGTCACTTGAATTTCAATAGTTTGCTTTACTTGCAAAAGAAGGACCTGGTTATTGGTTTGCCTACACTTGAGTCCATTGAAAAGCATGCATGTGAAGGATGCATTCTTGGAAAAATGCATCATGCTTCTTTTCCAAAAGATAGTCATACACACACTACAAAAAAACTGCATTTTGTTCATAGTGATGTATGTGGTCCTGTCAAGACTCCATCTTTTGGGAAGCATTTATATTTTGTTACCTTCATTGATGATGCTACTTGCCATACATGGGTGTATCCTATGAAAGCAAAGAATGAGGTATTTTCTTGCTTCAAAGCATTCTTAGCTATGGCTGAAAATGTTTCTTCATAAAAGCTTTTGACTCTATGCACGGATCGTGGTGGTGAATACATGTCACATAAGTTTAATGCTTTTCTTTGTGAAAGATGTATTTCACACCAATGTACGGTGCCATATACACCTCAGAAAAATGGTGTTTCCAAGCGTAAAAATAGAACTCTATTTGAAATGGCACGATGTATGGTTAAAGGAAAGCATCTTCCTGATAAGTTTTGGATGGAAGAGGTCATGTGTGCAAACTATGTGTTGAATCACTGCCCTACAAAAGCATCGAGAGTCATCACTCTTTATGAGGCTTGGAATGGTCATAAGCCTATGGTTAGTCATATGCGTGTGTTTGGTTGTTTCGCATATGCTCTTGTGCCATCACAACAATGTCACAAACTTGATGACAAGGCAAAGAAATGTATATTTGTTGGTTATAGTGTTGAAAGTAAGGGATATCATTTGTGAAATCCATTGACGAACACAATTATTGTGAGTCGAGATGTGGTATTTGTTGAAAATTCAGTTTTCCCTCTACTTGAATGCAAAAAATAGTCAACAATTAGCTCACAAGATGTGTTCGATACACTCATGCCTTTGTTCCAAAATGATGCGCTTGACTATGGTCATGTAGATCAGCCAACTGAGGCTCAAAGGGCTGAAAAATTCCAGCCAAATAGGGCTGAAAATGTAGAGAATTTCTAGCCAAACATGGCTGAAAAATTTTAGCCAAAAAATGTCCAAACTGTTGGAAATTTCTAGACACATATGACTGAACATTTGCGTCAAAATATGGTTGAAAATGAGAATGAAATTCAACCCACGCATGATGTACATATTGAAGATGTTTTACATAATGAACACATGTCTATCAAGAATGCACAAACTATGTCAAAGTGGTTGAAACAAACTTTGCAGGATAGCAAATTGAGTGCACCTTTACTTGGTAGAACAAGATCAAGCTCTCACCATGCATCAAGTAATTTTGTGTATTATTCTCTTATGCTAAGACATGTAATGCAGAGCCACTTTCTTTTGAAGATGCATGTGACGATCCACAATGGAAGAGTGCTATGCAATCATAAATGGATTCCATACATAGGAATGGTACTTGGGAGTTATGTGAATTGCCAGAAGGAAAGAATGACATTGGTACAAAGTGGGTTTATAAGATTAAGAGAAAATCTGATGGTAGCATTGATCGCTACAAAGCTAGACTGGTTGCCAAAGGATATGTGCAAAAATATGGCATTGATTATGAGGAAACTTTTGCACCTACTTAACGCATGACTACCATTCTACTGTGGTTGCATTGGCTGCCCATTGAGGTTGGAAAGTGCATCAGTTGGACGTAAAAACAACCGTCTTGAATGGTGATTTGCAAGAAGAGGTTTATGTGAAGAAACCTCTTGGATTTGATATGAAAGGGAAAGAGCATATAGATTGTCTCTTGCATAAAGCCTTGTATGGTGTCAAGCAAGCTCCACGTGCATGGTATGAAAAAATCCATAAGCACTTGATTGCTCTTGGCTTCACATGTAGTGCGATTGAAAGCACACTCTATGTACGAAAAAATGGGGTAAATCTTATAGTGGTTGTTCTTTATGTTGATGACATGCTCTTGACTGGGTCATGTGATGCAAAACTTGACCTTCTTATGGCTGATTTGTAGCATACTTTTGATGTCACTTATCTTGGTCTTTTGACCTACTATATTGGCATCTAGTTTGTATTCATTGAGGGGGAATCGTTATGCATCAAGCAAAGTATGTTGAAAAACTACTTCAGCGTTTTGACTTTGAGGATTGCAAGCCAGTTTCCACACCAATTGAGACAAGGTTCAGGTTCTCAGTTGAGGATTCCAGTGATGCATTTGACACTTCTCTTTATCAGCAAGCTATGGGATGTCTTATATATGCATGCAACACAAGGCCGGATATACAGTATGTAGTTTCCCAGTTGAGTGGATTCATGATAGCATTGGCAAGCGGTGAAACGTGTGTCTAGATGTCTTCGAGGCACTTTGAGCTTAGGTCGCTTTTATGGCAATGATATTCAGCCATGCTTGCATGCTTTTACAGATAGTGATTGGGCTGGATTTTATGATACTCGCGTGTCCACTAGTGGTAATTGCTTTTTCCTTGGAGACTCATGCATATCTTGGTTGAGTAAGAAGCAACCTACAATGGCAACATCGATTTGTGAAGCTGAGTATAGGGAATTTTTCACAGCTACAGTGGAGTGTATATGGGTGAGACACCTATTGATGGATCTTTGCATGTAGATTGATGCTGCTACACATATTCTCACTAATAGTCAGAGTGCTTTGGCTGTTGCAAGAAACCCAGTGTTTCATGCATGGACCAAACATATTGAGGTGCATTATCACTATGTGAGAGAGTGCCTCATGCAGGAGATATTGATTTGGTATATGTGCCTACACAAGATAATCTGGCAGATATATTCACCAAAGCTCTTCCACATGAAACGTTTGAAGCTTTTCGCAAAGCTTTAGGCTTGTTACCTTGTGGGGGCTGATCTGTCACTCCCTGTATGTGTTCACATCATTCGCTCGAGGGGGTTTTTTTTACACTTATGTGTTCCTCAAGTAGCTTTGATATGAACCTTTTCCCTATACATGGGCACTTTTTACTCTAGTGCTAGCTAGAAGGGTTTTCCCCATGTTACCACATACTTGATACTCTCGTATCTAGTGGTACTTTGTACTTAGGGATATTATTCAGCTCTTACTTCAATTCAGTTCATCGTCAATAGAGAGAGCTATTCCAGCCATCATCTTCTCCATGTGTCTTGTTGAGTGTGTGCTCCTTGTGTGTGCTTCTCTTGTGTCTCTCGGACTTCAATACACACCCAACATCAACAACATCTCCTACATAAACAATTTTCAATAGCAGCTGATTAAATCTTAATTTTAACTAAAATGTTTGTAATTCAAAGCTTAAGAAAGTTTCCAACCTTATAAATCTTCTTGCAAGCTTTCATTAGGCTCAAAAATTACTAGTATACACCCCTCTAGCATGATGACGATCTGTAATGATGCTAATACTCTTAACGTCCGACAATCACTCACATGAAAACATTGACGACTTGAATAATCAAATTTGTTTCTCTGTGTTGATGGCACTACAGATAACGATGATGCAAAGTCTGATGAAGGGAATTAGTATGGCATGAAAGTCAAGGCAGCATCTGACGAACTGATCGTTCTATTATAGCCTTCATTCTATTTTCATGCAAAGATTTTCCTCAGTTATCCATGATCCATATGGTCATCCATATTTGGCATCAACCATCAATTGAAAATTTTGATAGTAATTTCTCTGCTAAATTCGACAAGGACAATCATCTGGTAGAAATATTACGAAAGGGAAACAGAGTATGGTGTAGACATGAAGGATCATGATGTGTTGAAATGACAATTGCTCCATTTTTTGTGCATGAGCTGACAATTTCCATTGCTAACGACACATCCGACTGTAGAATGATGCTCATTCGATGATGTCGACACTATTCTGATGTGTTAATTTCCTAAACTCCTCTGTCGATAGCCGACTCTGCATGAAGCTAATGATTATTAGTATTGCATAATGCTTAGAATGACGACTGAGTAGAGGCATTTGAGAAAATGAATTCGTGAGGCTTTGAAATAGATTTCCATGAATTCCAGTACTCATAGACAGGTCATTCGATATATATTTGTAAGTTTTCTATTTATATAGACATGAACAAACGTGCATTTATTTTACTTTGTATTTCCGATCAGATTTTTCATCTCTATGATAATTATTCTATGCAAAGTTTATACTTTCAACAGACTTATACACTCGCCACTTAAACTTAACACAGAGTATATCAAAGCCTCACTTCTGAGTGATAGTTATGTTGATTCTTCATGATATTTTTGTGATTCCTTAATAAGAATTGATTGGATTGTTTTTATATGTATTTGATAGAGACGTTGTACGAAATAGATTCGAAAGGGTATTCTAATTCTATTCAAACAATTGCATATTTCACCTTCGTAGAGTTTGTAAATTGTTTCAAACTTACATTGGAATCATTGTTCAGACTTCTTTGATAAAAGTTATTATGCAATTGTTTTTGACAATTTTGCCATGCTACATTGAGAGAACGATTGAAGTAAAACAAACTTGCTCATGATAGAAATTTAAAGATTCATAGTGTTTCATTCTCGTTTGTTTATGAATCCGTGCAGCTTACTAAGTTTGCATAATCAATTCTTTAATATGAACTATGATCGAAGTTTCCCTATGAAGAATGAATAGTAAAATCTATGAACAAAAAGTGATGAATCATTTAACTCTAAAGCACATCAAAATAAGATGAATCATTTTGCAATTGACCACTAATAATTTTTCTGAGTTTATATATGCACTTTGAGTCTTCACTACACCTAAGATTGCTCCAAGCACTCAACATGTGCCGTTGAACTTGGCAGTTCACTTGATATGTGAGAAGTGGAGAATGACATGCTTGCGACTCACCTCCCAACCTATTTATAGTCCTTGCCTAGTCACGATCTAGAGCTCTCTAATGTCTCTTTACTCATCAGGCCATCATGAGTAGGGACCTCATATGAGCTCTCTAGGTTTTGGCCTTGGCTATCCCCTGAGCAAGGAACTTATCGTTCCTCCAAGCATATACATCTCTGGAATACAACACTCTCTCCCCCTTCTAAAGATCATTGTCCTCAATGACATTAAGGAGCTATAAACGTGGGAATCAAAACCTATGATTCCAAATAATAAGAGTAGAGTGTGCTAGGTTTCTAGAATCCTAGATGCTCAAAAGGTAGACAACTAGTATTTGTGCCTCCTATCTAGAATTTCCACCAATAAATAGTATTCCTTGCCTTGGGCATACTATAGGAATCCCTCTGAGGCCCAATGAGTCCATATGTGTACAACATAAGTACTTGGAATATCCTCAGGCTCCCTATGCCTAGACCTTGACCACTAACTTGTGATGGCTTGTCACCTATAGAGACCTTGGCAGCTTGCTCTTGTCTCCCCGAAATAACCACTGACAGTTTGTCACATGGTATAATCATGCAAAATCACTTACTCCACTAGAGTAATGAAAACTACTATGCTCATCCAAAACAATGTAACTATGTCTCAATCTCTGTGGACAAATACTAAAAATAAATGGAAATCTTTGCCAAATAGTGCTTAATCTCTAAGCTGAGGTAAATTTTCTTGATTTACTCACTGTAGTGAAATGAAACTCAAGAAAGTCTCATCATGATCCAAACTATAAATCCAAAATGACAATCTGTCAATGATCCAAACTATGGACCAAGATGTCAATCTATCAATTATCCAAACTATGGATCAAAATCTTGATCGGTCATATATAACAATCCAAATTATAGATCAAAATCTCCATCTATCATATTTAATAATCCAAACTATGGATCAAAATCTCTCCCATACATGTTGAGAAAAAGGACCGAGGCAAACTAGATGTAAAGGCAAAGAAAGCTATTTTTATTGGATATCCTGTTGAGGGTAAAGGATACAAGTTTTATGTTCTAGAGACAGGTGAACTTATTCTTTCACGTAATGTTTATATTGTTGAAGATAAGGTTTATGATAAAGAAGCAAAAATTCCAGAGTTCATTAGTGAAAATGAATATGGATTTTTTAGAAAGATTCTGGATGTACGTGTTCAACCATATTAGGAGGGAGTTAAAATTCCTAGGATTCAAGAAAAAGTTGAAGAAAGAGGAATTTCACAACCTTCTATAGATTCGGTTCCACATGAGACTTTGATTCCAGAAATGGAAGAAGTTAGAGTTCCAAAAAGTCCTAGTACCTTGACAGGACAAGTTCCAAAACCTGTGGAAGCTAAAAGTTCAGAAAAAGTTTCACCACTATTTAAGGATACACCTAGCTGGTTATATCAGAGTTGGAAAGATAGTGGTATAAAGACTTTTACTAGAAGAGCAAGGAGTCAGACTAGACAAACAACAACAAGATCATGTAAGAACAAGAAGTGAGACTAGACAGCAAAAAGATCATGTAAGTTTTGCCGAAGACTTTGAGATTCATGATATTTTGGCATTTTTGACAGTTGAAGATGAACATGCATGTGTTAAAGATGCACTTAACATTCCTATTTGGAGAAACGCTATGCAAGAAGAGATTGATTCTATTCATAAGAATCAAACTTGGCAGCTATGTGAGTTACTAGAGGGAAAAAAGGCTATAGGTGTACAATGGATCTTCAAAATCAGAAGGAAAAGTAGATGGTACTATTGATAGATACAAGGCCAGGTTGGTTGTCAAAGGATATGCACAACAAAAAGGTATTGATTATGATGAGACAATTGCTCCTACGTATAGGATGACTGTTATTAGGTCAATATTAGCTCTAGTAGCACATTTTGGTTGGCATATATATCAACTTGACATTAAGACTGCTTTTCTAAATGGTGATTTACATGAGGATGTGTATATTCAACAGCTAGAAGGTTTTGAAGAGACGGTAGCACTTAATGTGTAAGCTTATAAAATCTTTATATGGTTTAAAACACGCACCTAGAGCATGGTATGAAAAGATACATACATATCTTTTATCCATTGGTTTCCATAACTCAGATGCAACTCCAACTCTTTATGTTAAAGCTGAAACAGGTATTATGATTATAGCAATCATTTATGTAGATGATATTATAGTCACAGGTCCCAGAGATGAAGATTTGCTGATGTTCAAAGAAGAATTGAAGCAAACATTTGATGTGAATGATTTAGGCATTTTGCATTATTATCTTGGGATTCAGTTTTTGTTTCGAGATGAGTGTATCTACATGGCACAACAGAAGTACATTGAGAAACTTTTGGAAAGGTTTCAGATGGGTGATTCTAAACCTATGCAAACACCTATGGATCAGAACATGTCTTTACAAATGGTAGCGGATGCAGAGCCATTTGATGCTACTCTATATAGTCAAGCAGCGAGTTGCTTGATATATGTTTGCAATACATGTCTTGATATACAGTTTGCAGTTTCTCATCAAGGTCCATGCAGAATCTGAGAGTGTTACATTGGAAAGCAGTAAAGCGGATATTTTGATATTTGAAGGGAACTTTAAATTTTGCTATGGTATTTTCAAAACCTACACATTTGTTACTAAAAGGATTTTCAGATTCTGATTGTGCAGGTGATAGAGACACAAGAAGAACTACTAGTGGATTTTGTTTTTATCTTGGAGATTGTCTTATCTCATGGCTTTTAAAGAGACAACCCACTATTTCCACTTCGTCGTGTGAAGTTGAATATCATGTAGCATTTACAGCTACTCTAGAGTCAGTTTGGTTGCAGAAGATTTTGAGTTATCTTGATGTAATAGTACATGAACCCATTCAGATATTTTCAGATATCCAGAGTGCTATAGCTATAGCTAGGAATCCAGTGCATCATGCAAGGACAAAGCTTCTAATGAGAATGTTGCATATATATTTACCAAAGCATTGACTATAGATAGTCATGAGAAGATTTGGAGGTTACTGAAGCTTGTACCAATATGATGAAGGAGGGATTGTTGGATACAATGTCGTAGTGTACATTTTCCATGGTCCAATATCCTCAATAATTTTAGCATATGATGATTATGCTAGTACTTCTTCTGAAGACGACGGCCGAGTATAATATTTTTATAAAATGTATATATGTGGCTCTAAGCAAAAAAGCATGGGTGAATGGATAGAATATAATTCTTACAATGCTAGCACCCGGGTTCAAATCCCGTACTCAGCGGCAAGAAAATAAGTGTTTTTCATTTTGATGTACAATTTTAGAAAAGCAATTACGTGCAGATAAAACCAAACTTCAGCTTTTTGTGTTGACGATCGTAGCAGCTTTATGCTTTATTAAGAGTGCTTTTGGAGAGTACTTCAAACCTATATAAGAAGGAGCCAAGCTCATTGTTAAATCACTCACTCGAGCAATCTCAAGGAGATCGAGGAGGAAGAGTCTCACACTCTTGAGGAGGTGAAGTTTTGATGAAGGAGAGGCTACTCTCTTGGAGCAAGAAGTCTTCTACAAGATGGTGGTTGTAATAAAGTAAGTCTATGATCTAGGGATCCGATGGCTTCAGACAGATCTGAAATCGGATACCGTTTGGTCACTCGTCTGTAGGACCAAAGATCTCAAGAGTAGACTCAAGCATAAGTCATGTGCTCTCATATTCAAGTAATCTACTTAGCCTAGTGGTTAAGTCTCATGGTTGTGAAGGAAGAGGTCTTGGGTTCAACTCCCATGGGGAGCATGGGAAGAGAGTTTTGCCCAAAGAGCTCTAGAGCCTTCTAACTCAAGTTAACGTGAGTTAACTTGAGTCCAGTGGACTTAACTCAAGAGGTGAGTACAACAACCACTAGTGGACTCTAGTGGAAGGTACTAAAGTAGTGGTCGAGATCACTCCAGCCACTAATAGACTCTAGTGGTGGATATGAAAGGAGTGGAGGAGATTGCACATGCACTTGTGGACTCTAGTTACATTTGTGGTCCTCATTAGTTCAAGCAGCTATATATACAGGCATAAGGTTGGGAGGAGAGTCATTCATTCATGAGTATTTCTAGTCGTTACGCTGTTGCATTGGTATCAGAGCATTCACTCCATAGCTCTCTACTTTTCATCATCTTGCTCATGAGTTTGCTCTCTCCTATATGCGTGTGCATTGCTCGCGGATGATCAGATAAAGTGCGCCGCTGAATTTCGCATGTTGGCTTAGCTTTGGAGCAGCAGCATAAGCTAAAAACATTAACCTCTACTGTGAGCCGAAGGGGATTCGAACCTTCGCCCCCCCAGCTAGAGCGTGATCTTCTACCCAACGCGTTCACGGGCATTCGTGCTCTGCATCGGCCGTGTCTTTGTCTCGTTTTAAACAGGTGCTGAAGAACGTGGAGCTAAAGAAGAACAAAATTTCGTGTGCGCTGCTGCGATTCAGGGGATTCGAACCCGATTGGGCAGTTTGAGAGCCGATTGCTTTAACCAAGGCACCAAGGCGTTTTCCTTATCATCTGTTCCAGAAGACACTGTTGTGATGCAATAGTCTGCTCTGAAGTAGGAGCCAAGTTTTCTCTCCATCCAAGAAGCCAAGCCCTCTCATCCATCCACGGAGCCAAGTCAATTGCTGCAGGCTGGAACCCGAGGAGTATGTTGCTTTTAGCCAAAGAAACAAACAAGGAGAATCAAAGACTGAGCAAAGCTTGAAGAAAGTGGAAGCTGTGGAGCAAAGACCTGGAGCAAGCGGTGGAGTGAAGATCTGGAGGCCTAACTTCGTCATAATTCTAGCACTTTCGGCTAGAATCAAGTCGACCTCAACGGACCAAATCATCAGGGACTATTTCTTGTGATATTCTTGCATAGCTCTTTTGATTTTGTTGCACACACCACTTGCGTTAGGAATACTTAGTAAGTTTAATAACGCTTTGTGTGCGATGGAGGGGACTTCTAGCCACGTCTCGCTTACGAGTACTACTAGTACGTCAGTGTTTGTTTCTGTTCCTATTTTAGTAACATCCTCATTCATGCCTAGACCACCAATAGCTGCACATGCATTGCATCCATCTGCACCTATGGTTTCAAATACAAGTCATGCGTCTGATGCATTTAATAGAGAAGCGACGATTGTAGCATTAGACGTTGAGGATTCTGCGAGAAAAGGGGATACACTCACTACTCTAAACGAGGGGAAAGATATGGAGAGTAGGATGTTGCTAGTTGAGCAAAAGCTTGGACGGTTGTCCAGTATTCCGGATGAGGTTGCAGTCCTCCGTCAATCTGTTGATGGAATCCAGGATCACCTTAAGGCCATTCTGAACTTACTTCAGACGCCTAGGGATATCAGTAAGACTATTTTAGGTAGTCACACAGATACGATCGCAACTTCACCAATGTCTGTTAGGATGGAAAAGGATAAGGGATTATCCTCTCCCCAAATAGATATGTTTCCGTTAGCGGGAAGTATGAGCCGTCTTAGCCTAGTGTCTTCTACTCCCTTGTGTGTTGCTTCGGTAGGGATGTTAGAAAGCCATAACCGCCCCGTGGATCTTTCCTTGGGAAAAGAGATCCGTCCTCCTTATTTCTCTGGAGAGGATAAGGATAGGAATAAGGATGCGGTTTTGACTTTCTTAGAGAAATGGCAAGATGTCCATGAACTCAAACATACCCCCGATCATGTGAGGGTAGTAGAAGCCAGTTTATCGCTAGGACCGAAAGCTTATACATGGTGGATGAGTCTCTCTGAGACTCATAAGAAACCTACCACTTGGAATGAATTTTCCCACCTTTTCAAGAAAGAGTTTCTCCCCGAGAATGAGGAGGAACGCAATTGGGAAGCTTGGGATAAAATTCAGCAGAAGGGTAAACCGCTATTAGTGAATATTTCAGAATACAGAGATGTAATTCTGAAGTTAAAGAATTTAGATGACTTCCATCGACTTCGCGGTTTTGTCAGAGGACTTAACCAGCGAATTCGAAGTGAAGTTAAGAGGCATGCGCCTAAATCCCTTGAAGAGGCGATTAAGGTCGCACAGATTTATGAGGACAATTCACGTTTGGATGTCCCGCAGGAAAGCAGTTATTCCCAGAAGAATAACTTTAAGCGTAAGGGCAAAGGGACTAGATCTAATGAAAGAGTGTCTAAGAAACCTCGTATTTTTAGACACATCCTTTCTCCAGAAGATCATGATAAAGCGCAAAAAGAAAATTTGTGCTTTAAATGTCTCAAGCCTGGACATCGAAGCCGTGCCTGTCCAGTCGGAAGAGAAAGAAAGGGTAAGCAGCAAATTAATCTGATTCACTCTTTGGACTTGGATGCAAGTTCTAGTGCAAAGAAGGTTCAGATTATGCACTGCGACAGTACCCATTCATGTCAAATCTCCAAAAACATGTGGCAACCTCAAGAGTTTGGTCCACATGATTTGGTCAAGTTGCATGGATCAGTAAAAGGACACACCATCCGGATAATGGTGGATGATTCTGCTACGCATAATTTTATCAATTATGCGTTAGTAAAAAAACTGGCTCTTCCTCAGGAACCATCTCCTCATAAATACATTGTCTCCATGATGAACGGTCAAGACACCCGTGTTTGGGACACAATGATATGTAATTTGGAACTAGAAATCCAAGGATTTAAAGATACCTTGGACTTCCAAATAATGAACATGGATCGGGTAGATCTCGTTTTAGGGAGAGAGTGGCTATGGAGTCTAGGTCCTTCATTGACCAGGTGTTATTTTACAAATACTTTGGAATTCCAGCGTGACGGTGTAGTGTATAAAATCAAGGGTGAGCATGATGTTCCAAGTATCCCTTTGATATCATACACTGAACTTCAGAAACTTGTCAATAAAGAAGCCAGGACTCAAGCTTTTCTTGTCCTTGGCACCGATGTAATAGATTCTGATAATATAAATCAAGTTTCTTATGTCTCGTCCTTTATTCCTCGAGAACTTCATGTTAAATTTAACAATTTAATGAAGGAATTTAAAGATGTGTTCCCTAAGGAACTCCCCTACGGCTTGCCACCCTCTCGTGGAAACATTGATCACAATATAGATCTGTTTCCGGGTACCAAGCCAAAATCTCAAAACCCATACCGCCTCCCCTATGTCCAGAATCAAGAAGTAGAAAATCAAATCCAAGAGTATTTGGATAAAGGATTTATCCGCCCAAGCCAGTCTCCATGGGCAGCACCCATCCTTCTAGTGAAAAAGAAAGATGGAACTATGAGGCTGTGCGTAGATTATAGGGCGTTAAACAATCTTACGATAAAGAACAAGTATCCCATGCCACTAGTCGAAGATCTTTTCGATAGTTTAAAGGGGGCTACAGTCTTTTCTAAGATTGATTTACGCCAAGGTTATCATCAGATCAAGATCAAAGATGATGATATTCCTAAAACAGCTTTTCGAACAAAGTTTGGTCACTACGAGTTTTTAGTGATGCCGTTCGGGTTGACAAATGCACCCGCAACATTTATGACTTTGATGAATCAAGTGCTAAAGCCGTATTTGGGAAAATTTGTTGTAGATTTTCTCGATGATATTCTGATCTACAGTAAAGATCATGAAAGTCACTTAGAGCACTTGAAAAAAGTTTTTCAACTTCTTCGCGATAATAAACTTTACGGTAAAGAGTCAAAATGTGAATTCTTTACCCCAGAAGTAAAGTATTTAGGTCATATTATTTCCGCGGAAGGAATCAAAGTTGACCCAAAAAAGGTCCAAGCGATTCTTGAATGGCCTGAGCCCAAGACGGTTCGAGAACTACAAAGTTTTCTCGGATTGGCAGGATATTATCGGAAGTTTGTGGCTAGATATGCCAAGATTGCAGTACCTTTGACGGATCAACTCAAAGGGAAGCATCAAAAGTTAAATTGGAAAGAAGAGCAAGCAAAGAGTTTTCAAGAACTTAAACTTGCTTTAGCATCGGCCCCGGTTCTACAGATCATAGATCCGAACAAGCCTTTCCAATTAGAGACAGATGCAAGTTCATCTGCAGTAGAAGCAGTACTAAGCCAAGATGGTCGACCAATAGCTTTCGAGAGTAGAAAGCTAAGTCCTGCTCAGCAAAACTACTCTACCTATGAGCGAGAGATGTTCGCTATTATAAATGCTCTAAAGAAATGGCGCCATTATCTATATGGATCAAAGTTGACCATAGTTTTTGATCAAGAGAGCATAAAGTGGTTTGCAAACCAACCTGATCTAAGAGGTAGAAAAGCGAGGTGGGCCGAGCAGTTGCAAGAGTTCGATTATGAACTCAGGTATAGAAAAGGAAAGTTCAACGCAGTGGCAGACGCCTTAAGTCGGATGCCTATGCTGAACAATCTAAGTTTTGTACAAATTCAAAGTGAATTTATTTCAACTTTGAAAGGAAGCTGCAAAGAGGATCCAAGCTTCAGTCAAGCATGGAAAGCAGCTGAACAAGATAAACAAAATGAAGCAAGTACTTCTGAAAGAAAGTTTAAACACTATTCTCTCCAAGATGAATATTTGCTTTATAAAGGTAAGGTTTGTGTTCCAAGTACCTTGGACATACGAAATCAAGTACTTTTCGAATGCCATGATGCTCCAAGTGCAGGACATCCTGGTATTAACTGAACCTATGAGTTAGTGAAAAGACATTTTTATTGGCCTAGTTTGCATCGTGATGTGCAAAACTATGTGTCTAAGTGCCATAAATGTCAAGTAAATAAGTTTGAACGACTTAAAGTTGGAGGATTGCTACATCCTTTGGAAATTCCCAAAGGAAAGTGGGAAAGCATTTCCATGGATTTCATTTCTGGATTACCCCGCACTCAGAAGGGCTTTGATTCAGTCTGGGTTGTAGTTGATCGATTGACTAAACTTGCTCAGTTTATACCAGTCAAGACTACTTATAAGACTCCAGAACTTGCAAAAATATTTGTAAATCAACTTTATAGACTCTATGGTCTTCCAGTAGACATAGTTTCTGATAGAGATGCTCGATTTACAAGTCATTTTTGGCGAGCAGTCTTTAGTAGACTTGAAACTAAACTAAGTTTAAGTACAGCTGAACATCCCCAGATGGATGGACAGACAGAGAAAGTCAATCAGATTTTGGAAGACATACTCAGAGCTTATGTTACTTCCAAACAGACTGACTGGGAAGATTATCTTCCATTAGCAGAGTTTGCCTATAACAGTGCCAAGAATTCATCAACTGAATTTAGTCCATTCATGTTGATGTATGGTTTCCAGCCTAGATCTCCTTATGCAGTAGGACTACAAAATGAACGAGTTCAAACAGCTCAAGAGTTCCTTCAAGACATGAACTTTAAGCTCAAGTTAGCTAAAGAAAACCTAAAGAAAGCTCAAGATCGTGCAAAGGCTTATGCCGATCCGAAGCGAAGAAATGTTACTTTTCAGGTTGGCGATCAAGTTTATCTTCGTATCCCTGAAAGATCGGAAAAGTTCAAGACAGGTCAATGCGCCAAGTTGTCGCCTAGATATTGCGGTCCTTTTCCAATCACCAAGAAAGTTGGTTTGTGGGCTTATGAACTACAACTTCCAGACGATAGTTGGATTCATCCAGTGTTCCATGTTAGTCGGCTTAGGAAGAGTCTAACAGATTCAGATAATCTAGTTGGACAACAGGTTATACTTCCTATTCCCGTACATGAAACAGTTCCTCATGAACCTGAAAGGATACTTCGCACCCGAGATAAACGTACAAGAAGCCACTTGTATGAAGAGTGCTTAGTAAAATGGAAGGATGGAACTGAAGAAAATTCAACATGGGAAAAAGTTTCCACAATCCAACGACGTTTTCCAGCTTTCAAGTTTTAAGTTGGTCCCAACTAAAGAAGGTTTTTTATTTTCAAGTTTCTAAGTAAATAACCTAATTGAATGAATGCATGTTCTTCAAGTTTTAGAACATGAGGCTCGGGGGTTGCCTACAGTTATATATATAGCTTTATTTTCGAGGACGAAAATCTTTCCCAAGGGGGGAAGAATGTAATAAAGTAAGTCTATGATCTAGGGATCCGATGGCTTCAGACAGATCTGAAATCGGATACCGTTTGGTCACTCGTCTGTAGGACCAAAGATCTCAAGAGTAGACTCAAGCATAAGTCATGTGCTCTCATATTCAAGTAATCTACTTAGCATAGTGGTTAAGTCTCATGGTTGTGAAGGAAGAGGTCTTGGGTTCAACTCCCATGGGGAGCATGGGAAGAGAGTTTTGCCCAAAGAGCTCTAGAGCCTTCTAACTCAAGTTAACGTGAGTTAACTTGAGTCCAGTGGACTTAACTCAAGAGGTGAGTACAACAACCACTAGTGGACTCTAGTGGAAGGTACTAAAGTAGTGGTCGAGATCACTCCAGCCACTAATAGACTCTAGTGGTAGATATGAAAGGAGTGGAGGAGATTGCACATGCACTTGTGGACTCTAGTTACATTTGTGGTCCTCATTAGTTCAAGCAGCTATATATACAGGCATAAGGTTGGGAGGAGAGTCATTCATTCATGAGTATTTCTAGTCGTTACGCTGTTGCATGGTAACTATCTTTTGTGAGTTAACCTTATATTTTGTTTTTAGGGTTTCTCTACCCTAATCTCAAAATTATGGTTGGTTGATTTACAATTTTGTTACACTATTTTGTGAGAATAAGGTTAGCTTCGTTGCTCGTTTACTTCACACACACTTAGATTATTTCAACATAATCTAAATTTTATATCATCATCTTCTTGGATATTCTTCCATTAGTGAGTGCACTTCATATGGTTGAGTAGTACTCCCATGTTGTAATTTGGACATCTATTTTTTAGTGAGTAAGCGTCTAGCTTACATTTCCTATCCTTATCTCAAGATCTCTATCTTTCTCTATCTCACATATCATCTTGTCAATTAAGTTGTGTATGCTCAAAAGGTTTTAGTTTGGAACAATCATGGGGCCCCGAATTCCAACAATGTCATCTGTGGCTCTATGGATGTCATTCCATTGTATTGGGGGTGCGTCTCTATGAGACTAATCCTTGAGATTGACTTTAGTTGTAACACCTAAGTGTTGCAAATATGAGGAATTGGTTTCCCAATTTATTAACGCAGGATTGATTCGACAAATCATAAAATTACAATACTTTGCACTACTAGTAGATTACTTCATAAACATGCACTATTATACTTTACCACCCGGTCATGTAATCGTACCATCGAATTAATGTACATGCAGCCGTGTGCAAGATTAATAGTTAAGTTAAACACATCAAAGCCATACTCTAGTAAGATCCTTGTAATACAATTGATCTAAAATGAATGAAAAGCATTGACTTTGAAGTGCTAGCTTTCTTCATGCGGTAGACAGTAAATGCATAGGAGACAACCCTATGGCCAAAAAGACATCATTTCATCATACCAAGTCCGAATACCCAACTCAAGCTCAATGGCTTGGTGACATGAAAACGTTCAACATCTACAAAAGAATCATCAACTCCCTATAGAGTATCACCATTATTAAGGTGCAATAAAAAGTCTGGTACCACATGGGAAGAACCTGGTCGATGGACGGCATTATAATTAAATAGCTTTAATAAGAATACCCACCTTGCAAGCTGACCTACTAAATTTTGTTGTTTCACCAAGTACAACAAAGCCAAATGGTTCACATGGAAATTAGATGGTCAACCTAATAGGTAGTGATGAGTCTTTTTAATTGAGTAAATCAATCCAAACATTCCCATTTGGTCACTGAATAATTCTTCTTCACATTTTTTAATTTTGGCAGACATAACATCTACAAGATGGGTGTTTTGATTAAATGTACCTTAACATGGAGAAGGCTAAACCATATTTTGCATCCCATTGAAAATATCTATTTTTGACATGAGCCAAGCAATTGAGTGGTACGACAATATGAATTAGAAACCATGTGACAATCATGCCATTGAATTTGGCCCGAAAATTGAAGAATTGCTTTCGAGGATTACAGGGATGGAGCTTGCAATACCACTTTAACTTTATTGAGATCAACCACAACACCCTCTTTGGAAATGATATGAACTAAGAGCTTTTTGCACTTTAACTCAAAGATGGACTTATCAAAGTAAAAAAAAAGATGAATCTCTTTGCACCATGTAAAACAGAGCCGTAGATGTTGCAAATGGTCCACTTATTTTCCTGAAATTGAAACTTCATTCAGAGAAAAACTCGGATGAAGTTGGTCAAGTATGGAGCAAAACGTTCATGCATACATCTCTGAAAAGTATTAAGAGCATTTTCGAGTCCAAACCACATGAGAGTACAAGAAAAGATGCCCTAGTTAGTGATAAAGGATGTTTTTGCCACATTGGCCTCAATCATTTAAACCTAATTATAACAACTAATCCATCCAAGAAGGAATATATTTATCTACTTGCAACTTCATTGAGCCGTAGATGTTGCAAATGGTCCACTTATTTTCCTGAAACTGAAACTTCATTTAGAGAAAAACTCGGATGAAGTTGGTCAAGTATGAAGCAAAACGTTCATGCATACATCTCTGAAAAGTATTAAGAGCATTTTCGAGTCCAAACCACATGAGACTACAAGAAAAGATGCCCTAGTTAGTGATAAAGGATGTTTTTTCCACATTGGCCTCAATCATTTAAACCTAATTATAACAACTAATCCATCCAAGAAGGAATATATTTATCTACTTGCAACTTCATTGAGCATTGTGTTTGCAAAAGGTAATGGGAAGAGATCTTGGATAGTAGCTACATTTAATTTATGGTAGTATACACATATTGTTAGTTGTTTGCTTTTCTTAGGGACAATCACAATCAAAGAGCTCCACTCTAGATATTCAATTGGTACAATGAAATTGACCTGAAGTTATCGATCCAATTCTTCCTTTACTAGTTTAGAAAAGTTAGGAATCATCCAATAATGTTGTTGCATGATCGGACATGCATCAAATTTCAATTGAATTTTAAGTGGGTATAATTGTGGATCAAGACCTTAGATGTCTCAATATTTCCAATCAAAGACTCTTTTAACTCTTTTAACAAAGCAATTAACTTACTCGGAAATGATGCTAGTAAATATGCACAAAGCTTCAATAATTGAAGTTTATCAGTGAGACCTAGATTAACTACCTCCACTTGATCCTCTTGGACATGCACGCTATCTTGCTTTTGATGATCATCAATTGGAGGTATTATGGTAGCTTCCAAAATATCCTTGGAATATCTATGTTCATACCAAAGTTGTAAAAGGATCTTTCTTTTGATATTGTGCTAAAACTTCCAGAATATCAATAAGTCTAATTGAACAAAGATCCTTGTTGGGTTCCAAGAATTGAATTTCCTCATCTTCCTCCAGAGCTTCCGACATATGATGAGGTTTTCGGATTGTCAACAATTGGTCTTTTGGGTAAATCTCCTTCTCATCCAAAGTAATAGAGTGCATCTTATGTCCCTTGTAAAACTTCATGGCCTGTGATCCCTAATCTTGTTGGACTTTGGAATATTGTAACCAAGGGTAAATTAGAGGAAAATTATAAACCTCATGATTTCCTAACAATTAGATGAAAACAAAGGTAATAAGAAATGTAACTTCTTGAATTCTGATATAAATATCTTGAATTAATCCAATGGTTGAACATGAGACTAATCAGCCACTCAAAATATAAAAAGTGGTGGACTAAATGTTATTCAAACCAATCTAACAAGAGACTGACAATGTGCCAATATTAAATCTAGAGCCACCATCAATGAAGACTCTCGAGATGGTTCAAGACTTGTAACAAACTATGCTAAGATGAACAACATAGTTGACTAACTTATCTTTTGTAGTTTCCACTTGCTTAATTGGTATCATCTATTGTACTACCATAGGCTCTTTAGCTGAAGTTTCACTACAACATACCAAGGGTATACACATTCGCCATACCGACGGTCCGTGTCGGTGTCGATAAGACCCTCGGAAGATTTGGGAAAGCCGGTTAGCCTCTGAACAACTGCGTCGGTATGAGCGTCGGTATAAGCGTGAGTAACTTATTGGAAAGTACCGATGCTTATATTGACGCTCATACCGACGCTCGGTTTTTAACCGGGCCTGTGAGCAAACATTTGACATTTCGGGTGTTTTGAACTTAGATCTTCGACAATCGACTTTGCGCGCACGAACACCATATCTCCGTTTATCATTGTTTCTCTCTTTCTCTCTCTCTCTCTCTCTCCACTTCCCTCTCTCTCTCTCTCCCCCTCCCCCTCTCTCTCTCTCCCTCTCCCCCTCCCTCTCTCTCTCTAGATCTAAGCACACCTCTATCTATCCAGATCTGAATTTTTGGTAAGTATATCGCACATACTGTAGCACTTTTTTTCTTTCTTTATGTTTTTGCTTTTCTAATATCTTCTCTCTTTAAATTTGCAAGAGATTTTGGATCAAGTCTTTGGAAATTCGATGAAAGACAACTTCAAGTGTACTTTGACGACCACGATTCAAACAACTACATCGATGTAAGTGATTTTTTTGTTTTCGATTGACATAGAGAGAGAGATACATATACATACACACTCACATATGTATAAAAACACACATGCATATCCATACACACATACACACATGCATATCCATACACACATACACACATGCATATGCATACACACATGCGTATAATGCATACACATGCATATGCATATGCATACATACACATGCATATGCATATGCATACACACATGCATATGCATACACACATGCATATGCATACACATGCACATGCATATGCATACCCACATGCATATGCATACAAACATGCATATGCATACAAACATGCATATGCATACACACATGCATATGCATACACACATGCATATGCATACAAACATGCATATGCATACACACATACACACATGCACACATGCACACATACACATACACATGCATATGCATACACATGCATATGCATACACATGCATATGCATATGCATACACACATACACACATGCACACATGCATATGCATACACACATACACACATGCACACATGCATATGCATACACACATACACACATGCACACATGCATATGCATACACACATACACACATGCATATGCATACACATGCACATACATATGCATACGCACATACACACATGCATATGGATACACATGCACATGCATATGCATACACACATGCATATGCATACAAACATGCATATGCATACAAACATGCATATGCATACAAACATGCATATGCATACAAACATGCATATGCATACATGCATGCATATGCATACACACATACACACATGCACACATACACATACACATGCATATGCATATGCATATACACATGCATATGCATATGCATACACACATACACACATGCACACATGCATATGCATACACACATACACACATGCACACATGCATATGCATACACACATACACACATGCACACATGCATATGCATACACACATACACACATGCATATGCATACACATGCACATACATATGCATACACACATACACACATGCATATGCATACACATATGCATATGCATACAAACATGCATATGCATACACACATGCATATGCATACACACATACATACATGCATATGCATACACACATACACACATGCACACATGCACACATGCACACATGCACACATACACATGCATATGCATATGCATATACACATGCATATGCATACACATGCATATGCATACACATGCATATGCATACACATGCATATGCATATGCATACACATGCATATGCATATGCATACACACATGCACACATGCATATGCATATCCAGTCATGGATGCAGTCGGGAAGTCAATGCGTCAGCGTATTCAACAACTTTGCTCCATAGAGTTTGGACATTCTGTAATGTTAAAATGGAGCAAACAGGATAGGGATTCTAAAAATAAATCACACAATCAATATATGAAGAGTACCGGCCAGCACCTGGGAATCATGTTGTGAGTTTGGAATGGATTCAGCATACGGCACGTGAGGTGATGTCTCATCGACGGTCGGAAGCTCGCGATGCTTTTAGAGCAGGCTTACCGAAGCCTGTGTGGTTAGATTTTGAAGAGTGGGAATCGATTCAGGATGAGCAGCAACATACTCCTGATCGATATCGTCAACAGAGAGATGCGGCAGCCACACATTTGGATATGGTTGGAATGTTGCATTTAGGTAGCGGCGGATACGACAGTATGCGCTATCAATTTGTAAGTATCATGTTAATTATTGAATTTGTTTGTGTTCAGCACATCATGTATGTTCATCTAACATTTTGCATATTTATTATAGGAGTTGGCAGTGGGTCGTCCTCTGACGTGAAGTGAAGAATCTTACAGATATCGTCATGGATTGGGTGCACTGTTGTAAGACTTAGAGGGACAGGGTGCAATCATTTCATGGGAGAATATTCTATGATTAGGTAAACGTATAGCTTGATTTAGTATTTTTAGTTGTTGTTTATAAATGTCATGTCAATTTGTCTCATTTTACACATGCTTTGTTGCAGGATTGCAGGTGTAACTGTTTTGATCCCCTTACGTATATGCTTTGCCACAATTTTGTATTACACTCCTATGTGGCAATGATGTACTATAATTTTGTATTTGATTCCTATATGGAAGTGCTTTTTCACATTGCCACAGTTTTGTATTACACTCCTATGTGGCAATGATGTACCATAATTTTGTATTCGATTCCTATATGGAAGTGCTTTATCATACTCTTGTACATCTTTCATTTATGGAATATACAACTTTTTGTACATGATTCATGGTTCATTTTTGCTCATATAAAATCATGTTTTGGTTGCAATTAGAGTACATAACACATGTACTCGGTTTAGAGTTGGGCAGAGTGTATTGTCTTTTGCTAAACAACATCATGTTGTAGCAATAGACAACACACTCTGCCCAAAAAAATTTCTGTAGATACGGTCGTCGGTATGGGCATTGGTACGCCCAGTAGAGTCGTCGAGACGGGCGTCGGTACACCCACTAGAGCCGTCGGTATAAGCATCGGTATGAGCGTCGGTAATACCGACGCCCATACCGATGGGCATATCGGTGCACATACCGGCGTTATGTTACCGACGCGAATACCGACCATAACACTGACGTCACGGAAAATTTTGGCCTTTGCACAAAGGATTTCTGTTGATATATGAGGCATAAAATTACACTCATTACACCATATACTTAAGGAGATTCAAAGGTTAATATCATCTTTTATCTTAGTCAAAGGTAAATGAGAAAATTAGAGAGAATCTCATGGAATAATTGGGAGCCAAAAGCCACGACACCGGCGTTATGTTACCGACGCGAATACCGACCATAACACTGACGTCACGGAAAATTTTGGCCTTTGCACAAAGGATTTCTGTTGATATATGAGGCATAAAATTACACTCATTACACCATATACTTAAGGAGATTCAAAGGTTAATATCATCTTTTATCTTAGTCAAAGGTAAATGAGAAAATTAGAGAGAATCTCATGGAATAATTGGGAGCCAAAAGCCACGACACCATTTTATGAAGAGCTGATGGGATATAGATAGAGATGAGTGAGTTTCTACAAAAACTTGCCCAACACGTGCCAAGGTAACTTATCGGATGTATAATGTACTTCTTAGCTTTCAAAGTATACACAAAGATCCACCAATTCATTCAGACCATCATAATCAAATGATTGCATCAAAATAGATAGCTTTCACTTCAGAAATTTTTAAGAAACCTTATAATTTGGGATGTGAAGGTCATAAAAATATTCTCATATCTCAAAACCTGGTATGAATTGACTAGAAAGCGTTTTCACACATGTAATTGGAGTATCTAGCTAAGTAAGTCAAGTGATTTGATGAATTTATATGGGCTATACACTGAGAAATAAGTTTAACAAGTCTTGGAGGCAACCCTAAATTTTGAGGAACAAGATCGTGTGCCAACATAATCACTTACAGAACTTCATAGCTTGAAATCTACTCATCCAAAGTTGATGAAACATTGTATCTATATGTAGACCACTACTATCTAACTGATCCAAGTGAATAATTGGAAAATGGGTACTCACACATAGAGAAATAAACCACATAAGTTGACTATGCACCTCAAGGTATAATAGCAACACACAAAGATTGAGTAATCATGTTATATGAATCATAATGTGTATTGCTATTGTGCATGTGATACACTCGAGATATGGAGGACTACTTTGGTTTGAAGTAATCATAATGTAGGCTTAGAACTGCAACTCAAATTTTTGAGAATAGGTTGCCTATCCTACGACTATGAGATGGTCTATTTATACATCTTTTGAATTTGAATATGGTGAGTCATCCACCTAAAAGTGATCCTAGACTTTAGGAGTGATTTGAACTTGAATCCCAACTAAAACATTCATGGAATTTGGTTCTCTCTTTCCAAGAGATTCCTTTCACTTTTAGTCTTTTACAATTGATGTAGATAAGTCCAAGGATTAAAGCTTTGAACTTTTACAAACATATGTTCATATGATGTATCTGATAAATGGTGAGAGTAATCCAAAGAATTAAGCAAAGCTCTTAGACTTTCTTATTTCACCAACAAATCCCCTCAAACATAAGAAGCTTGAGCCTTCAATCCTTCAAAATCTCTTATAATCGAATCATCGGTTTGAACCTGTTTAGCATTATATATATATATATATATATATATATATATATATATATATATATATATATATATATATTCTTCAAATCGAATTCACTCAGAAGTTAGAAACCTGGAGCGTCTCAGAACCTGGGCTTCAACTCCTTTCTTGTATAGGTCAATCATCTCCTTCTGTGTAAGGAGCTTTTGCTACTTCCACTTACATACCTCTCTCAAGAGCTTTTGCTACTTCCACTCATATACCCCTCTCAGACTTTCAGTGCACACACACAAACGTCATCACAATGAGTAAATCTTCCTGTTGGACATGATTGTAGGCGCCAGTCGGAATTCTAACAGTTTCTTTTGTTTAATAAACTCGAGTTTTACTTACAGTGACTGGATTTCCTTCTGCTGCGGTGATATATTCTCTCTCTCTCTCTCTCAGAGCATTGCTGAGATGTATCAAGTCCACGCTCTTCCAAGCATAGTCTTTTGCTATTCAATTACCTCCTCGCCACTATAGAAGGCTTTAGTCATTAGAGTCCATGCATAATCGAATATGCCTGTTCAGACTCCATCTCTCCTTCTTCACAAGTGATCTGTCATATCAACTTCTTTTACAAGTGAGCTGTCATTGCTTCGATGTGCTGTGTCTTTTCATATAAATAGATATTCTTTTCCTTTCTTTGCGGCATGACTTCGTTGTGAGGTGTTGTATGACTGTGTGGCAAAGAGTCAACTGTACGGCATACACCCAGTCATGCAGAGTACAAAGGACTTAAAAAAGAATCATTGAATGGCGTCGTCGATAGGAGGACGGCACGTTGCTTCCAACAGCAAGAGCATTGTCACGTTCTTCTTACGGTGGGCTTCAGATAAGGGCGGCAGCATCCTTGGGCGGCTCGAGAGAGATGGAAACAGATAGATTGGTAATCTGACCAGATTTTACCTTTACCAGATGTGAAAAGCCATGGAGGTAGCAAGAAACTCTGCTTTCTACAATCGTTTGCCGCCGTTAAAATCTGAACCCACCTTTCTGTTTAATGAAAAGAGGGGAAGTTATACTATAAAGCAACAGTTACGAGCTCTAGTGAGGGTAGGGGAAGACCCATTAAGCTATGGCGGTTCTGAGGTTGGACCATTAGATGTGGCATGAAATACACAGAGGTGGCGAGCTTTTTGTGCTCACCCAATGAACTCAAAAAGATTTCCAGATATGCTGAGATCTTCGATAGACTCTTGTAACAACCTCATAAAGATCAGAGTTCAGAAGAGTGCCTTTGATTTTTCTCAGGTAGACTTTGTTGCACGAAAAAAATGTTGTCTTTCATCATCAACTTTGGCGGAATAGTGTCCAGGTTCCATTCTTTTCCTCCTGTGCTCGGAAACGCTTTTTTGAACAGCTTTATTGTGGAAGCAAAGTTGTCTTCTTCTTCACTATCATCATTGATCTTTGGAAAAATATGCTAACAGCAAACAAAACTCCCGGAGACTCAAAACGTTATAGAATTTCAGAAGTTTTGAAGGCAAACAGTAGTCGGGCTTTACTTCTCCAAACATCTTTGGTTGAATGAAGAAATTTTGTCTATCACTTTCATTTTTGTGGGGCAGCGGTGGTGCAGACTCCACTCCTTTCCCTTATTCTTCGAAATGCTTTCCTCCAGCTTTAATATGATATCAAGATTCTCTTCTGCATGTTTGATAGACAAAGCTATCGATGCATGTGCCTGGGCATCTCTGCCATCCCAAAGAATTTGCTCTGCAGTAGGTGCAGCAAAAACTGCAACACGAACAGGAATATGCAGAATATCATCATCTTCGACACCTTCTGCATCAGCTTTAGTACCTGCAGTTGTAACAGTTGCAGGTGTGATATGACGTTTTTCAACACTCTGCATAATGTTCCACAGTCCTTTTGCAACCAATACATGTCGCATCATATAAACCCACAACGGGTAGTTGGTACCATCCAACTTATCCTCAACAGCCAACATGCAAAATACATCACTGCTTTCAGCCATGGCCGATGACTAAAATACCTTGATGGAAAAAATTGACTGTATCTCAAAAAGTTAAACGGAGATGCCTAGACGAGTTCTACTAAACCTGTAGCAGACTTCGAGATGCTTGTACTGACGAACCGAAATAGGTATATACCTTTGGCACAAAAAGACAAAATAGCCTACACAAGCGCTATGATAGTGCATTTGGAGGCCGAAATGAGCTGAGATCGTGATTTCGGACCGCAAAGCGAAGCTGTTTTGATCTTGAAAATATGCTGACTATGCTCACCAAAATTCGTGCGATTTCGAGACTGTAACCAGAGAGGTATCGACGATGCCCTAGATGAAGTGGCGACCTGCTCTGATACCAATTGTTGGAGTTAAACATCTACAGAATCACACGAACAACACAAGGAAGAAGAAGAAGCTTGGAGCACAACACACAATACTGAATGTATTACTAGAGAATGTACAAAGATAAGTAGCCCATTAGGGCAATAGGCGTATATACAAGCCGGGGGAAAAAAACCTCCTAAAGAGGGAAAAAAGTGCCTCGGCAGTCCTAGAGTGTTCACACACATCACTACCTAAATATATCAACAAATAGAAGGATATGTAGGGAAGCTTATTTACTCAAATTTATAGAGAGTTAACACTTTTTATGCAAGGAGAATAATTTATAGAAAGGATTTACGATGACTATTTGCAAAATCCTTGGCCCTTTCGGTAGTGTGCTAAAGGCTGGCATACGGTGTATTAAGATTAGCTTGCATATCTGTAAGAATCCGTGAAGCACTAGGGGATTTCCTTCATAGTCATAGAGTAGGTAGATTGAGTGGAACGTAATCATAAATCACCTCAAAAGTTGTCACCTAAGTAGACTTATGCTTTCAACTTTGATTATGAGAAAGTTTCTTATTTTGCAAAGCAGCTAGTTTGTCATGTTGACTGAAGATTGCACCTACTATGATGCGAGTGTCATTTTCTCCCAACCAAAATGGTTTTTGTGGATTAACTACTAGTAGTAGTAGTAGAATTGGAGGACCTAAAATAGCTTTTTTCAATGCATCAAGAGCACCTTGTTGTGAACTAGACGATGAAAATCTCTGATTATTTGCAATAAATGAGTCACTGGCATAGATATGTGTGTGCTTCTCACATTGAACTTATCATAGAAGCCAAAAAATCCTAAGAATGATCGTAAATAATGCTCATAGATATGTGTGTGCTTCTCACATTGAACTTATCATAGAAGCCAAAAAATCCTAAGAATGATCGTAAATAATGCTCAGCCTTAGGATATTGAAAAATTTTTGTGGATCCATTCTAATTCCATCTGGATGTTCTAAGTACTCAAGCTTAGATGAACACAACTATGTTTGATGTCCAAATCTAGTTTGAAGAGCTGCTTTATGTACATTATGATTTTTTATTGTTATTTAATGATATCCACTTTTCAAATCTATTTTACTAGCTATAGTAGCACCACATAATGCACCCAAGATAGCATGGATGCCAAGCATCATATATGGTTTCTTTATTGTAACTCTATTTAATGCTCCATAGTCTACACACAACCTACAAGACCCATCCTTTTTGTGAACCAAAAGCACTCATTTTGCAAAACAAAAATTAGAGAAGTCTGGAGAGAGATGATAGAAGAAACTTGCACGAAGTTCAAGAATTACAACACATATACATGATAACATTCACTTATCCAACCCACCTTGGAATTCATTTCAAAATAATCTTGGTTGTAGAGAACCTCTCTTATACTTCATGGAATAATGGAATGTTAAATGGATTTTAATGTCTTGAGGTTTTTAATGTGATTGTGTTTTGATCTAAGAGGTGAAGAATCATGAGGGCGTGAGTGCACATGGATTTACTCAGATATTTGAAGATAGTATTTTATATATTTTTATAAAAATAGTATATCAATTAGAAAGTGATATTTTCTAAATAAAGCAGATTTTTCGTAAATGCACACTTTTCAAATTGCCACCCTCATGTATCTTCTGTTCAAGACATAATGAAAATGCCTTTAAATACACCTACTCTGAGAGACACGTCCATCAGAGTATGTGGAGGGAGATTGTGCCCAATGTTGTGTTCATCGTTATCTCTCTCTATTCTGTGTATGTGTTTTTATGAGATTTCATCATTGTATTATCTTTGCATATGTGCGTCTATAAGATCCGGTTATAATGGTATTAGAGCTTGCATGCATTTGTAGAAGTGTACTTCTCAACATCTATTTGTGATTCAACACCTATTTCAGTTCGTTTATTCTCATTTGGTTCAGGTTTGCATTTTTCAATTCACGTTTTTTTCCAGTATTTTTCGAATCTATTTTTTTTTGTGTTTTTTGCTACTGTTATATCTACTATTTATTGTTATACTCTGCAATGTGCACTATGCATTGTGCCACTATCACACTGTTCACTGTGCACTGTCACACTATTACAATATCACACTATTCACTGTGCAATATGCACTACCTGAGTTTTGGTTCCATTCGTTTATCGATTCATTCTATCAATTCCATTTATCAATTTGGTTAATCCGTGTGGTTACTCCTACGGCTCTTCTATTTAGGACATAATGAAGATACCTATAAATACATGTACTATGAGAGACTCACCATCAAAGTATGTGGGAGGGAGATTCTACCCAATTTTGTGTTCAGTGTTATCTCTCTCTATTCACTGTGTGTTTTTGTGAGATTTAGGGCATCAACTAAGGCATAGAACTATGGCATAACTATGGTATCTTTGTCTTCTCTATCACTCATTGTTTGTTTGGTTTCCTTTGGTTCCATTGGCAGCCATTGGCAATGTGCGAACCCTCTCTAACTAATGAGTGGCAATAAGAGCTTACTTAATTCCCTATTTAGCATGTAGGGGATTTGAACCCATCATCTCTCACTTACAAGAGATATGCTTTTATCCACTACCCTATTCTCACTTGTTGATACCCCATTTCTTTTAACTTATATTTAACATTACTCCTACCTCTCTCTTCCTTTTTACATTTCCAAGACAAAACCTTCCCTTTTCTATTTCAATTCCAATATAGTTAAAATTCTTCCCACATCTTTAATAATAAGTTTTGGTTCTATGTAATGTTATGGATTCTACCCATACTATAGAGGATTTTGGTACATCATGCCTACTTGGGGCACTGCTTGAGCAATAGTTGGAGCTTTTGTGGCATGAACTTCAAGATGCTCAAAACAAAAAAAAAAACACAACACATAGCACTACTCGACATGCACTGTATGAAATTGTTTATGGTAAAAAGTTTCCCACTCCCATGACTATCACTCAATCGGATATCTCTATGGCTGATTCTTTTGCACATTTTGTTATTGTATTATCTCTACATACGTGTGTCTACAAGGTCGGGTTTACAACCTCTCTCCACCCTTTCTTTCTCAATCCACTGTTTTATAAAAGGGTTGTGTTTGATGATGGCTATCTTAGCTTCTCATTGCCATAAGACTTTATAGCATTTCCTACCCCTTAGTTCCATTTTTTCCTCAAAATAACATATGAAGGCATGTGAAATTTTTTTCTCTAATGGTTACCTCCACTAGCTCATATATACCTTGTACATAATCATATATGTGTATTGTTTTCTTGTATCCTTCCCATTAAGAAAAAACTTGGAAAGTAAAAAAGTGAAAAACACTTGTAATTTTCTATAGTATCCTATCCCAAACACCTAACTTTAAAACTATTACTCCCATAATGAAGAAAACATTCAATTTTCCTTAGTCCATAAAGTTAATGTTTCCTCGGTGAAGCAATAATGTGAAAGACAAGTTTGGAACTCTATGGAGACAGTAAATCATATGAAATAAAATAGATCCCCGTAACAAATGATTTTGAGCCCTTCATGAACCTAAATGATCAACTTTTCCTTACACCGCTCTAGGTATTCCTAACCTTGAGTATATCCACAAGTCATAATATTGTTGTTATCACTTATGGAGATTTGAATTATTGGATTTTATTTTGTTGTGGTTTTTTATGTAACTTATGTTATGATTTTTATTAGGTTGAGATATCTTAGGGTGTGGATGCATTCAGATATAAATGGAGAGATTATCTTTTCCATTTATTTTTCAAGTAAAAGACACACTTAGAGGGTTGAATCTATAAAGTTTTAAAAATAGTGGTTTGAAGATAAGGATTGTTATAGAAAGTGACTTTTCTAAGTAAAATTGAGTCTCGCCATAAAAGTGAGTGTGCTTTTCTAAAGGCCCCTCCTCATTGTAACTTCTATCTTTGGATGTAATCAAAATCTATGAATACATTTACTCTGTAAACTTAACCCATAAAGTACGTGGGGGAATATTATATCCGATGTTATGTTTTCATCTATCTACTCTACACTTTTGCTTCTATTTCAGATATCATCTTGCCTTTGTGTACATGTGATTGCAAGATCATGCAATGGTGGTATTAGAACTTGCACACATCACTCTAGAGGCATTCGGACATAGATTTGTATCGCCCTTTTTTATTTTGTTTCATTTTTTTGTTTTTGTTTTTAGGTCTAATTTCATATTACATCCCTAATGCTTCAAACATATGGGTGCCCAAAGTTTGTTTGTGAAGCTCAGTCTCCACATCCAACAACTACATTGACATCCCAGAAGGTTTCAAAGAGTCAAATGAATCAGATTATGTGTGCAAGCTTAAGAGAGCTCTGTATGGTCTAAAACAAGCTCCAAGAGCATGGAATTACAGATTGGTGTCAAGTTCTTGAATGAACTTGGATATCAAGCCTCAAAGGCACATAGTAGTTTGTTAGTGAAAGCAAATCAAGATAGATACATTTATGTGTGTATTTATGTTGATGACATTATTGTCACACGTACAGATTCTCAAGGAATCAAGGAGCTAAAGAAGCATATGGAAAATGAGTTTAAGATAAGTGATTTGGGAAATTTGTCTTATTTCCTAGGGATGGAGATTATATACACTCAACATGGAGTGTATGTCACACAAGAAAGGTATCTGAAAAATCTTTTGATGAAGTTTAATATGGAGAACTGTAAGCCTTCAACCACACCATTAGAGGTTAAGCATAAACTAAGCAGGTATGGAGGAGAAGAGTTCAAAGACATGAAGACATATCAGAGTTTGGTAGGTAGCTTAATTTATGCTACTTTGACAAGACGAGATCTTTCATATGCAGTTGGTGTATTATCTCAATTTATGCATTGCCCAAAGCAAACTCATTGGGTTGCAGCACAAAGAGTGCTAAGATATATCAAAGGAACTCTGAATGAAGGTTTGTATCATGGATTTACTTCTCATACTAGACTCAAAGTGTTAATTGATGGAGATTGGGCAGGTAATTCAGATGATAGAAGATCTACTCATGGTTATTTGTGTTATATTGGAGATAAGCTAATTTCTTGGTGCTCAAAGAAGCAACATACAGTTGCATTGTCATCCAAAGAGGCTGAATAAAAAGGAATGGTGGAAGCTAAAAAGGAAGTAATTTGGTTGAAGACTTTATTAAAAAGTCTAGGAATTGATCAGAGTGTTTCAATCATATTTGGAGACAATATGAGTTCACTATATTTGGTAGCTAATCCTGTTTTTAATGCCAAGACTAAACACATAGAGATTCAGTATCATTTTTTGAGAGAAAAGGTACTTGACAAAGAAATTGAAGTCATGTATACACCAACAAAAGAGCAAGTGGCAGATATGCTCACCAAAAGCTTGGATGGACCAAAGTTACAAAGGTTTAAAGAGATGGCAGGTATAAAGAAGGTGTAGGTAATCACAATTGATGATTGAGGGGGAGCTATTGGAGCAAGAGAATCATCAATGGATGATTACATGAAGCTTAGGAATGAAAAAGTGAAGAAAAGACTCAAGCTCAATGCATGAAGTCAATTGAAGAATCAGAAACAAATGTTCTATACATTTATGTATAATAGCTTTGGAAAAATACTTAAAAAAGCTTGATGTAGTGACGAGTTTATACTCACATGTATATATAAGCTCATGTATAGTTGTGTTATAGAAGAGAGATGAAGAGTAGATGAGAATATAGAAAATAGATTTCAAGGTTCTCAAGAGATAGATGTGTAGAGAGTTTTCTTGTGAATTAGCGACTGGTCTTTCCTAGAATTCTCTCAGCTTGATCATGCGGATCAGGAAATATTTTTTACACATCTAATTCAGAAGCCAATCAAGCTATGACCAACGTTTGATGATCTAATTCTCTTTAGGTTGTGTGTATGACAAGTAGGAACATTCATATGTAGAAGTCTGCAAGTGAAGTTCTCAGAATCACGCATTTTCCTGTTCAAAGATTTTCTTGGATCTCAGTGCTCAGTGTAAAGTTTTTTATGTTTGAGCATTCAAAATCTAAGTTAGAAGGTAAGAAAGCTTTGTTTAAAAGCAGTTAGCAAAAGGGTTTAGATTATGAGAGAAATCAACATAAGAAGTTGATCATGTCAAAGTCATCATTTCTGGAAGACACTTTCTGACACAAGTTTGACTTAAGTGATCAAATTAGAAATCTAATAGTTCTTTTGAAGAACTAGTGATCAATGTGATTGCCCAAAGGTAGTATGAACATGTTAGTATCATTTGAATGATTAAAATCGAAGTCATATGCAGAGATTGAAGTCCATTTCTGAAGCAGACTCTTGAAGATGAAGAAAGCTTCATACAGAGAAGCATTTCTTAACATATATGAAAGATAATTTTAAGTTTGTGTAAAGTTTGGTCTATTCTTGATATAGAGAAATTCTTAAGTCAAGATAGATCAGACATTTGGAGATTAAGAGGTCTCCAACAATTCTTGGCATGCACATTACTCATGATCGAAGTAAAAGATGCATATACTTGTCTCAAAGTGAGTATGTATCCAAAGAACTTCACAGGTTCAATATGCAGGGTGGAAAGGCATTCAGTACACCTTTACCCAGATATGTGAAATTGAGCAAGGATGATTGCCCCAAATTAGATGAGGAAAAGGAATTCATGACCGAAATTCCTTATCAATCTACTGTTGGTAGTCTCATGTATGCTATGGTAGCTATGAGACGAGACATTGCATTTGCAGTGGGCATTGTGAGCAGATATGTGTCTTATCCTGGCAAGAAACATTGGGGAGTGGTCAAGATGATTTTGAGATATCTGAATGGCACTAAGGACAAGTGTCTATGCTTAGGTAGAGGGAAAGCATCCATTATTGGTTACACAAATTCTGACTATGGTGGTTGTGTAGACAACCGTAAGTCTACATCATGGTACATTTTTCATTTTGCTGGAGGTGCTATCTCTTGGAGATCCCATCTTCAAGAGTGTACAACTGTTTCCACCACAGAAGTAGACTATGTTGCAGCAAGTGAGGCATGTAAGGAAGCATTCTAGCTTTCTTGTCTTGCTTGTGATATGGGTTTACCTCAGCATGTACCTCGCTTGCTCAGTGATAGTCAGAGTGCCATTGCTTTGGCTAAGAATCCAGTCTATCATGCAAAGAACAAGCACATTGAGGTGAGGTATCACTTCATTAGCGATTTCTTAGCCACTGAGCACATTATTCTTGAGAAGGTTCACACTCGACATTATGCTGCAGATGCTTTGACTAAAGCTCTACCATAGGATAGCTTTCGACGCTGTTGTCACTTGATGGGGGCTACTTGATTCTTGATCTTACACAGTCACTTGTATACTGTGTAACATGCCCATTAGGTGGGAGGTATAGTTTGTATACTTACACTCAGTTATTCTTTATCATTCTTTATTTTTCTCCCATAGCTACTCTGGCCATATTGGCCTTTAGTGGGAGATTGTTATCGTTAGTGTCCATGTGAAAGGCCAAATGGCCACTAGACACTTCTTTGTATATTTTCTTTAATAAAACATACAGTGGCTTGGTCAGTCACAGACTGAAAGTTTGAACGCATTTGTAAGACCTAAGAACTCTGTCTTCCTACTCCCTATGTACTATGTTTTTCTGCGTATTCTGTAGCCTCTCTACAGAGTACTGTGTGTGGCCTTAGGAGCTTAGTTCTCTACTCCAAGCATATCGTCGTGGAGCTCTTGAGAAGGAGAGCGCATTGTGGTCCATCGCCATCAAATTACTTCAGAAAAGAGGTGCATAAATGGTGCATATGTGGCCAATGGCTGTTAGATAGTGCATGCACATGTGTATGCTCACATTTGTACTTTTATTGAATTTTATTACAATTTTCAAAGGGTTTTTACAAGGTTTTAAAGGTTTTGGAAGATTTAAATGAGCCCTCCCTTATGTTTACTTTTGAAGAATTCAAGGTAAAAAATCCAAAGATTATGTATAATGCAAAAAGCCTATGTTTGGCCCCCCATTAGAATTTTGTTTTGATTAAGGTACTTTCCTAAGTTCACTACAAGAAAAAACATGATATAGTTGGAATGTATGTGAGAAGATTTTTGGAGACATATAAAGAAAAAACATCATAAGGAATACAAGAAGTTGGGAAGTGTGTGCGCTGAGTGGGAAAGTGGGATGCACATCCAAGGCCAAGACCTTGGATACACATGTGAAGTGAAGTATGCATATGCACAAGGAGTTGGCAATCCAAGTAAAGTGTGTATGAGAAAAAGGCATAGACTAAGAAAGTGTAATCATAGAGAAGATGAATTACAAGTTATAGAGTGTGCAAAAACTCTGCCATCACAACAACGTCACAAACTTGATGACAAGGCAAAGAAATGTATATTTGTTGGTTATAGTGCTGAAAGTAAGGGATATCAAATGTACCATCCATTGAGGAACAAAATTATTGTGAGTCGAGATGTGGTATTTGCTGAAAATTCAGTTTTCCCGCTACTTGAATGCAAAAAACAGCCAACAATTAGCTCACAAGATGTGTTTGATACACTCATGCCTTTGTTCCAAAATGGTGTGCTTGACTATGGCCATGTAGACCAGCCAACTAAGGTTCAAAGGGTTGAAAAATTCTAGCCAAATAGGGCTGAAAATGTAGAGAATTTCCAGCCAAACATGGCTGAAAATTTTCAGCCAAAATTTGTCAAAACTGCTGGAAATTTCCAGCCACATATAGCTGAACATTTGCGTCAAAATATGACTGAAAATGAGCATGAAATTCAGCCCATGCATGATGTACATATTGAAGATGTTTCACATAATGAACGCATGTCTATCAAGAGTGCACAAACTATGCCAAAGTGGCTGAAAAAAACTTTGCAGGACAGCAAATTGAGTGCATCTTTACTTGGTAGAACAAAATCAAGTTGTCACCATGCATCAAGTAATTTTGTGGATTATTCTCTTATTGCTACAACCTGTAATGAAGAGCCACTTTCTTTTGAAGATGCATGTGACGATCCACAATGGATCAATGCTATGCAATCAGAAATGGATTCCATACATAGACAATGGTAGTTTGGAGTTATGTGAATTGCCAAAAGGAAAGAATGTCACTGGTACAAAGTGGATTTATAAGATTAAGAGAAAATCTGATGGTAGCATTGATCGCTACAAAGCTAGATTGGTTGCCAAAGGATATGCGCAACAATATGGCATTGATTATGAGGAAACATTTGCACCTACTTCACACATGACTACCATTCGTGTCGTGGTTGCATTGGCTGCCCATCGAGGTTGGAAAGTGCATCAATTGGACATAAAAACAACCTTCTTGAATGGTGATTTGCAAGAAGAGGTTTATGTGAAGCAACCTCCTGGATTTTCTTTGAAAGGGAAAGAGCATATGGTTTTTCGCTTGCATAAAGCCTTGTATGGTCTCAAGCAAGCTCCACATGCATGGTATGACAGAATCCATAAGCACTTGATTGCTCTTGGCTTCACATGTAGTCCGATTGAAAGCACACTCTATGTATGCAAAAATGGGGCTGACCTTATAGTGCTTGTTCTTTCTGTCGATGACATACTCTTGACTGGGTCATGTGATGCAAAACTTGACATTCTTATGGCAGATTTGTAGCATACTTTTGATGTCACTTATTTTGGTCTTTTGAGCTACTACCTTGGCATCCAGTTTGTATCCGTTGAGGGGGAATTGTTATGCATCAAGCAAAGTATGTTGAAAAGCTACTTCAGAATGTTGACTTTGAGGATTGCAAGCCCATTTCCACACCAGTTGAGACAGGGTTCAAGTTCTCAGTTGAGGATTCCAGTGATGCATTTGACACTTCTCTTTATCAGCAAGCTGTGGGATGTCTTATACATGCATGCAACACAAGGCCGGATATGTAGTATGCAGTTTCCCAGTTGAGTCGATTCATGCATAGCCTTGGCACTAAGCATTGGCAAGCGGTGAAACATGTGTTTAGATATCTTCGAGGAACTTTGAGCTTAGGTCTCTTTTATGGTAGAGATATTCATCCATTCTTGCATGCTTTTACAGATAGTGATTGGGCTTGTTATGATACTTGCGTGTCCACTAGTGGTAATTTCATTTTCCTTGGAGACTCATGCATATCTTGGTTGAGTAAGAAGCAACCTACAGTGGCGACATCGAGTTCTGAAGCTGAATAAAGGGCGGTTTTCACAGCTACAGTGGAGTGTATATGGCTGAGATGCCTATTGATGGATCTTTGCATGGAGATTGATGCTGCTATGCATATTCTCACTAATAGTCAGAGTTCTTTGGTTGTTGCACGAAACCCAGTGTTTCATGCACGGACCAAACATATTGAGGTGCATTATTACTATGTGTGAGAGCGCCTTCATGCAGGAAATATTGATTTGGTATATGTGCCTACACAAGATAATGTGGCAGACATACTCACCAAAGCTCTTCCACAGGAAAAGTTTGAAGCTTTTCGCAAAGCTTTAGGCTTATTACCTTGTGGGGTCTGATCTGTCACCCCCTGTATGTGTTTACATCATTCACTCTAGGGGGGTTTGTTACACTTATGTGTTCCTCGAGTAGCTTTGATGTGAACTTTTTCCCTATACATGAGCACTTTTTACTCTAGTGCTGGCGAGAGGTTTTTTCCCCATGTTACCACATACTTGATACTCTCATATGTGGTGGTACTTTGTACTTAGGGATATTATTCAGCTCTTACTTCAGTTCAGTTGACCATCAATAGAGAGAACTATTCCAGTCATCATCTTCTCCGTGTGTCTTGCTGCATTTTTGCTCCTTGTGTGTGCTTATCGTGTGTCTCTCGCACTTCTACACACACCCAACAAAAACATAATGTGCATTCAGTTGGAAAAGTGAAGTGCAGGAGTGGAGCTGATTTGCTAACAAATGTCTTGTATGTCCCAAAAATACCAAAGAATCTGATTAGTGTGGGACAAATAGTAGAGAAAGGTTTTCAAGTCAGATTTACAAATGAAGGAGTATTTGTTGAAGATCCAGAGGATGGATACAATCAAATTGTCTATGGTAAGAAGGAAGGTAGACTTTTTACTCTTAAAGTGCAAGGGAATGTTAGTCAAGCACTGATCACACATGGTGATGAAGTACTTATAGAGTTAGACTTCTGGCATAAGAGGTTAGGACACTTCAATGAAGAGAATTAAAACCATGGTGGAGAATCAATCTGTGATAGGGCTACCAAATGTAAAAAGTCAATATATGATCTACAAATGTGAAGCTTGTCAAATGGGAAAGGCACACAAGTTGTCATTTCAGAGAAAAGGTTTCAAACATGATGGTTTGTTAGAGCTCATAGATGTGAAGAGATGGATAGGTATGTGCTTGAAGATGAAGAGGTGTTGCAAAATCCTTGATCTACACCAGCCAAATGAACTCCAGAAGTATATGTTGGGCCCTTTTAGCTTGCCAATGGATGTATTAGACACCCTATGTACCTTGGAAGATCACTCTCAAAAAGATAGATCAAAACAGATAAGTTGGAGTTAGCTCAGAGGTGAAAACTTGCTATTCTTGGTTCATACACCTGTCCAGTGTTTTACATAATTCTCTGAGCACAGCAGCAATTAGCTCAATTCCTCTTGGGGAAGTCTAGGTAACTTAAAGAGCTAACTTTCAAGAGTAATCTCATCAAAAATAATAAACCACACACTGAGAATGAGTTTTTAACAAGTGATGACATCATCCCGATTTTCACGGGCTGCTATAGAAATAGACCAGTGAGCAGAAAAATCAACATAACTCAAAATGTAGGAATCCAATGATTATGAACATTTGTATGGTCATACTAGACAGTACGCTGAATCCAACAAGCTTTAAATCAATGAATTGGGATAAGTAACCACTGAGAAACACCTCTGACAAGATGAGTGAAAAAGTCAGGTACCTGATAGAGAAGTGAAGATGAACAGACCCTGTTGACTTCAAATGAACATAACTGAAGATTGCAACATCCAAATGACATGAAACTTTGTGAGCATATAGTAGACTTATAGAGCTAACTTTACCAAGTTAAATCACTGAAAATGATGCACCAAGCTCAGAGAAAACATCTCTGCAAGCTGACTGAGAAAACTGAGAGTAATGGCAGTGAGTAGTACACTTCACAAGAACATGGAAAGATGAAACCAAATAATCATGAAAATGAAAGTATATTGCTTGTACAATACAATGACTTACTGATACATATGTGTGCCTTGTAATCACACCTTGATATGGCATAAAGCTCAGCTCTTGGAGGTCTTCACATAGGTCTCTCTAACCACGACTAAAACTGCCATCTATTTATAGTTGAGTTTGGGAGGCTAACTTCCCTCAATCACTCTCCAATCAATCAATGATTGATTTAATTCTCTACCTACCACAAATCATGAATTCGTGGCTCCTCTTTCCATTCTTGATAAAGTGGACTCAACCACTTAACATTCTCTTAATTTTACATTAAGTAAACTCTTCAAAAGTTACAAGAGGTAGTTCACAAGTGAACTTTACATAGTCTTCATTTTAAGGTTTTTTCTATGACTTTGTGGGACTCAAGCCAATACTTAAGCTTGTCATAGACTTGCTCCAACAGCTCCCCCTCAAGCCAAGTATGCTTGAGGTCTTGAATCTTCCAAGATTACCTACAAACCAATCATAGCCTTGAATTTGCAAAGCTTTGTACCATCCAATGCTTTGGTTAGAATATCTGCACATTGTTGATGAGTGGACACATATGATATTTGAATCTCTTTGCTTAGAACCTTCTCTCGTACATAGTGATAATGAACTTCAATATGTTTAGTCCTTGCATGAAAAATAGGATTAGCAGCCAAATGAATAGAACTCATATTGTCACCAAAAGTAGTTGGAGTTCCAAACTCCAATCCAAGATCTTTGAATAATGTCTTCATCCACATAGCTTCTTGTGTAGCTATGGCAAGACCTCTATATTCAGCTTCAGTAGAAGAGAGAGCAACTGTGGGTTGCTTCTTGGATGACCATGAAATAAGCTTTGAATATGCAAAGGTAAGATAACCTGAAGTGCTCCTTCTATCTTCCTTGGAGCCAGCCCAATCTGCATCAGAAAATAGCTTCAAACCTAAATCAGATACATAAGGATAATAAAGTCCTTCATTTATGGTTCCTTTGAGATACTTGAGAATCCTTTTGGCAGCATCCATATGTGGTTTCCTTGGTGTGTGCATAAATTGACTTAGCACACTCACACTGTAACATATATCTACTCTTGTCAATGTGGCATAGTTGAGACTACCCACTAGACTTTGATATGATGTGATGTCCTCTATGAGTTCACCTTCATGTGAGCTCAATTTGTGATTGACCTCCATTGGAGTACCTGCAATCTTACAATCTTGCATCTTGAATTTTGCCAACATGTCCTTAATGTACTTTCTTTGAGTGAGAAACAAACCATGATCTTTGTAGACAACTTCCAAACCTAGGAAGTAGGTAAGTGAACCCAAATCACTTATCTTGAACTCTTCTCTCATCTGATCTTTGATCTTCTTCATACCATTTGCATCATTTCCTGTCAATATAATATCATCTACATATACACATAGGTAGATGACCTCGGAATTACTCTTTTTAATAAAGAGTGAAGGATCTGCCTTGCTTGGTTGAAAGCCTTTGTCCTGCAAGAATGAAACAAGCCTGAAATTCCAAGCTCTTGGAGCTTGCTTGAGACCATACAATGCTTTGTTAAGTTTACACACATAATCAGGATAAACTTGGTTCTCAAAACCAGGTGGTTGTGCCATATATACCTCTTCTGTTATCCAACCATTCAAAAATGTATTCTTTACATCTAGTTGAAGTATCTTCCAATTCTTGGAAGAGGCAATACTAAGCAAAACCCTAATAGTAGGCATCTTTGCCACAGGAGAGAAGGTCTCCTCATAATCAATTCCCTGATTTTGTGCAAAGCCTTTTGCTACAAGCCTTGCCTTATACCTGTTAATTGAACCATCAGAATTCTTCTTGAGTTTATAGACCCATCTTGAGCCTATTACCTTCATGGATGAAGTCTTGGGCACCAAATCCCAAGTGTTGTTTTCCTCAAGTGCTTCAATCTCTTCCTTCATTGCATGCTTCCATTCTGATTTTGCTTTGGCCTCTTCGAATGATAATGGCTCCTCTTGGTTTATGTCATGTGCTATGTAGATAGAATGTTTAGTTACTAATGAGGTGTCAAACCCATACCTTTCTGGTTTTTTCTTTTCCCTCATAGATCTTCTTAGGCCATGATGTGATGATTCTACCTCATGTCCAAGTTCCTGCAATTTTGCTTTACCTTTAGACTTCCATGCTTTTATCTTTTCCATCTGAGATTCTTCATCATCCTCTGAGGTGTCTTGTTCTTCAATCTTTGATTGTTCTCTACCAAGCTTTGGAAAATCTTCTTCAAGATCATATGGTAAATTGATCTTCCTGCATGAATCTTCATACCATGAATTGTTCTCATCAAAAACTACATCTCTGCTTACCAAGAATCCTTTGTTGGTAGGGTTGTATAACCTGTAGCCCTTTTGATTGTTGTCATATCCAATAAATACACACCTTTCTGCCTTTGGATCCATCTTGCCTCTAACCTGTGAAGGAACATGAGCAAAAGCAATACATCCAAAAATTTTACAATGATCTAAGCTTGGTCTTCTTCCATTCCAAGCCTCATATGGAGTCATCCCATCAAGGGATTTTGAAGGCAACGTGTTAATCAAGTAAGTGGCTGTAGATACAGCCTCAGCCCATAAGTAATTAGGTAAATGCTTTTCATTTAACATAGACCTTGCAGCTTCAACAATTGTCCTATTCCTCCTTTCTGCCACTCCATTTTGCTCAGGAGTGTACCTTGTAGTTACCTCTCTTTTGATTCCTCTTTCTTGAAGAAAAGAATCAAACTCATGGGAGAAGTATTCTCCCCCTCCATCTGACCTTAACCTTTTTAGTGATTTACCTGTTTGATTCTCCACAAGAGCCAAATATCTTTTGAAACATGAAAAAACTTCATCTTTGTGTTTCATAAAGAATAGGATAGTCCATCTGCTGCAATCATCAATAAAGGAAACATAATACCTTGATCCAGATATTGAAGCTTCCTTGCTAGGTCCCCATACATCTGTATGAACCAACTCCAAGAGATCTCCATGCATATAACCTTTCTTCATGAATGGTAACCTGTGAGACTTTCCAAATTGACATGCACTACACTTATAAATCATATGTTGTTTTGACAAATTAGGGAGTCCAAGTACACTTTGGTCCCTGCAAATTTGCTTTAATGACCTTTCACCAATATGTGCTAACCTTTTGTGCCATACTTCCAATTCTGTGAGTGTCTGACTACCATAATTAAAGAGAGCAATGTTTCTAGTGTCCTGTAATTCAAATGTGAACAATCTACCTGTCTTTTCACCTTTTGCAATTCTTCTGAATCCTTGACTTGGATCTTCAACAAATGCTCCTGCTTTTGTGAACCTGACTTGCAACCCTTTCTCTACTATCTGCCCAACACTTATCAAATTCTTTGTAATGGTAGGGACATAGAGTACCTTACTGAGTAGGTTGATGTTTCCATCAGGTGCTTTGACATTGCCTATTTTCTCCACAGGATGTTTTGTATCATCTCCTGTTTGTATCTCATGCTTATTCCTTGGATCTTCTAAATCTGATAGGAGTGCCACATTTCCTGCCACATGATTTGAACAACCTGAATCTATGTAGAAAACATGCTCATCAGATTTACCTTGTGGCATAGCCATGTTCATGATCAATAATGAATCCTCTTTGTTTGAGTCTTCTGTGTAGTTATTGTAGTCTCTCCTTCCATTGTAGCCTCCTTGATAGTTTGAATGATTGTAGTTGTTGTAGTTGCCATGGTAGTTGTTGAACCTTCCTCTTGAGTATCCATAACTTCCTCTATTGTATCCTCTGCCTCTTTGATTCCTGGAATTCCTAAAGCAATTTTCAGTTGTATGATTAGTTAATCCACAAATAGAACATGAGTTGGAGTCTTGGGATCTCCCCCTGCCTTGTCTACCTCCTCTTCCTCTACCTCTGCCATGTCTTCCTCTACCTGCATAGTTAGCTTGATATGTACCTGCTTCATCATCCACTTTCTTTGCCTTTCCTTTGTTATCTTTAGACTTGCTTTTATCCGTGTATAAAGCTGAAGATTGATTACCTTTAGAGCTTTCTCCATTTTTGATAAGCTTTGCCTCTTGAGTAAGTAGTTGTCCAATGAGTGTGTTGAAATCAGGTACATGCATGTCCATGTACAAATCCATAGCTGTGGTGAATGCTTCCCACTTATCATCTGCCTTCAAGCCATTGATGACCTACCTTACAATTTGCTCTTCATCTATTACCTCTCCAATGCTTCCCAACTGATCCGCTATGTCCTTGAGCTTTGTGACAAAATCAGTCACATTTTGTTTGGGAGCCTTCTTGAGAGTTGTGAAATCTAGCCATAGTTGATGCTTCCTAGCTTTGGTACTTGAAGAAAAGAAAGCTTCAAGTACATCCCACACTTCCTGAGATGTCTTACAACTTCTAATGTGAGTCAACAAAAAATCTGAGATAGAGTTGAAGAGATAAGACCTTGCAAGTGCATCCTTGGAGCACCATGTGCTCAATCTTTCTTGCTCTTCTTGCGTTGGTTGACTTTTGTTCCTAAAACTTGGCATAACTTCATCTCCAGCCACATAACCATATAAACTTCTACCTTGGAGATAAGCTTCCATCCTTAATGACCAAGCTGAGTAGTTACCTGTGTCCAATTTGTCAATTGATGAAGGAAATCCATCTGCCATGTTGTCCAACCTTGCTCTGATACCACTGTGAAGAGATGGATAGGTATGTGCTTGAAGATGAACAGGTGTTGCAAAATCCTTGATCTACACCATCCAAATGAACTCCAGAAGTATATGGTGGGCCCTTTTAGCTTGCCAATGGATGTATTAGACACCCTATGTACCTTGGAAGATCACTCTCAAAAAGATAGATCAAAACAGATAAGTTGGAGTTAGCTCAGAGGTGAAAACTTGCTATTCTTGGTTCATACACCTGTCCAGTGTTTTACATAATTCTCTCAGCACAGCAGCAATTAGCTCAAATCCTCTTGGGGAAGTCTAGGTAACTTAAAGAGCTAACTTTCAAGAGTAATCTCATCAAAAATAATAAACCACACACTGAGAATGAGTTTTTAACAAGTGATGACATCATCCCGATTTTCACGGGCTGCTATAGAAATAGACCAGTGAGCAGAAAAATCAACATAACTCAAAATGTAGGAATCCAATGATTATGAACATTTGTATGGTCATACTAGACAGTACGCTGAATCCAACAAGCTTTAAATCAATGAATTGGGATAAGTAACCACTGAGAAACACCTCTGACAAGATGAGTGAAAAAGTCAGGTACCTGATAGAGAAGTGAAGATGAACAGACCCTGTTGACTTCAAATGAACATAACTGAAGATTGCAACATCCAAATGACATGAAAACTTGTGAGCATATAGTAGACTTATAGAGCTAACTTTACCAAGTTAAATCACTGAAAATGATGCACCAAGCTCAGAGAAAACATCTCTGCAAGCTGACTGAGAAAACTGAGAGTAATGGCAGTGAGTAGTACACTTCACAAGAACATGGAAAGATGAAACCAAATAATCATGAAAATGAAAGTATATTGCTTGTACAATACAATGACTTACTGATACATATGTGTGCCTTGTAATCACACCTTGATATGGCATAAAGCTCAGCTCTTGGAGGTCTTCACATAGGTCTCTCTAACCACGACTAAAACTGCCATCTATTTATAGTTGAGTTTGGGAGGCTAACTTCCCTCAATCACTCTCCAATCAATCAATGATTGATTTGATTCTCTACCTACCACAAATCACGAATTCGTGGCTCCTCTTTCCATTCTTGATCAAGTGGACTCAACCACTTAAGATTCTCTTACTTTTACATTAAGTAAACTCTTCAAATGTTACAAGAGGTAGTTCACAAGTGAAGTTTACATAGTCTTCATTTTAAGGCTTTTTCTATGACTTTGTGGGACTCAAGGCAATACTTAGGCTTGTCATAGACTTGCTCCAACAATAGATACAGATGTATGGGGACCAACAAAAGAAGGATCAATCAATGGTTCTAGGTATTATGTTCTTTTTATTGATGATGCTACAAGATGGATAACCATTTATGTTTGAAGGAAAGATCAGAAGTGTTTGGAGCCTTTAAACATTTTCATGGATATGCAGAGAGAGTTAGAGGTCAAAAGCTCAAGAGGCTAAGGTCTGATGGAGGGGGAGAATACTTCTCCCAAGGATTCAATGATTATCTTTGGAATGCAGGTATCAAGAGAGAAATAACTTATAGGTATACACCGCAACAAACTAGGGTGGCAGAAAGGAGGAATAGAACTTTGGTTGAGTTTGCTAGAGAAATGTTAAAGGAAAAGAATTGCCCTAATTATCTTTGGGTAGAGGCTGCAAATACAACCACATATCTTTTGAATAGGTTACCATGTGAAGCTCTAAATGGAATGATCCCTTATGAAGCTTGGTGGGGTAAGAAACCAACACTTGATCATTGTAAGGTGTTTGGATCAATTACCTATGCTTATGTACCATCAAAACTCAGACATAAGCTTGAACCAAAGGCTCAAAAATATATGTTTATTGGATAAGATGAAAAGCAGATGGGTTATAGGCTATGGATTCCTCTAACAAAACAATTTATTGTTTCTAGAGATGTGACATTTGATGAACAGAAGAGTTGGTATGCAGATAAAGAGTGTAATGTTGAAACATTCGAAGAAGAGGTAAGAAGAAGTGAAAGAGGTAAATCACACATGCAGGTAGATGGAGATGAAGATTATATGCAAGCAAGCACATCCAGGATTCGATCAGATAGAAGAAATGAAGATGTACCTAGATTTGATGAAGAAGTATATCCAGAGACACATGAAGAGTGTGAACCAAGAAGGTAAGCCAGATTGAGGAAACAACCAACAAGGTATTCCTATGATACTTCTTCTTTGACTCAGAAAAACTATGCTTACATGGTTAAGGAAGATGAAGAACCTCAAAGCTATGATGAAGCAAAAGGTAAGAGACAATGGGAAGAAGCAATGAAGGAAGAGTTTAATGCGCTTGAAGAGAACAAGACTTGGGAATGTGTTCCAAGGCCTAATGGTAAGAAAGTAATTGGAAATAAGTGTACACAATAAAGAAGCATGCAGATGGAAGAATAGCCAGATACAAAGCTAGATTGGTGGTTAAAGGCTATGCTCATACTCATGGCATAGATTATGATGAGATATTTATTCCTGTAGCAAAAATGTCAACCATAAGGACAATCATTGCTATTGCAGCATCAAAAGGGTGGACATTGAGTCAATTGCATATAAAGAATGAATTTTTAAATGGATATATATCAAATGAAGTCTGCATGGAGCAACCTCAAGGGTTTGCATATTACAAGTATCCAAATTATGTTTGTAGATTGAGAAGAGCACTTTATGGGTTAAAGCAAGCTCCAAGGGCTTGGAATTATAGACTTGTGAAGTATCTTAATGATCTTGGATATCAAAGTTCAAAGGCAGATGCAAGTTTACTTATCAAGAGAACAGATGAAGGTATGATCTACATTTGTATTTATGTAGATGATATTATAACCACGGGTACTTCAAATGAAGGAATCAAGGAGGAGAAGAGATTACTTGAGAAGGAATTCAAGATAAGTGATCTAGGAAAATTGTCATATTTTCTTGGAATGGAAATCACTTATGTAGATCATGGCATACATGTATCTTTTGAATCTTCTGAATCTTCTGAAGAATTTTGGCATGGAGAATTGCAGAGAAGCATCAACACCACTTGAGGTCAATCATAAACTCAGTAAATATGATGATGCAGAGTTCAAGGATATGAGGAAGTATCAATCTTTAGTGGGAAGCTTGATTTATGCTACACTAACAAGACGTGATCTTAGTTATGCAGTGGGAGTTCTTTCACAATTCATGCATTGTCCAAAGGATCCACATTAGATTGCAGGACAAAGAGTTCTTAGATACATCAAAGAGACTTTGAAGGAAGGATTATATTATCCTTTTACATCAGATATAAGGTTGAGAGCATATAGTGACTCAGATTGGGCAGGAAGTCAAGATGATAGAAGGTCAACACATGGATATATGATATACATAGGAGATAAACTTGTGAGTTGGTGTTCAAAGAAGCAACATATAGTGGCTTTATCATCAACTGAAGCTGAGTACAAAGGACTTGTGGAAGCAGCTAAAGAAGTGATATGGATGTAGACCTTGTTCAAAAGCTTGGTCATTGATCAAGGTATACCTATCATACATGGAGATAATATGAGTTCATTGTATCTTGCAGCAAATCCTGTATTTCATGCAAGAACAAAGCATATAGAGATTCAACATCATTTCTTGAGAGAAAAGGTAAAGGAGAAGGAGCTTGAAGTGGTATACACTTCTACAAAAGATCAAATTGCAGACATTATGACAAAGAGCTTGGATGGAGTCAAGACAAGTAGATTCAAAGAAATGGCAGGAATAAAAGAGAAGAAGGATGTTTGAAAAAGACAGAGAATGCTAATAGTGATTGAGGGGGAGCTTTTGAGGCTTCACTCACTAATTATACATAAAGATGTGATGATATATGAAGGAAAAAGAAAGACAAAGAGAAGTGAAAGCAAAGCACTTAGAAAATCAAGCTTAAGTGAAGGGACAAATTCAAACTTGTAATATAGTGCAAAATTAAAGTCTAATCTTGATATAGAACTTCTAGAATTATGAGTTTGAGTCTAGGAGTATGTAGACCATATGTATATAAGTCAATTTTGAGTTAAAAACAAAGAGAATAACCTGATTTGTAAGTTTTGAGTGAGTAGAGAAAAAGTCGGGTTTTTCTGAGAGAGATGTTGAGGAAGAACTACTCAGAGTAGGAGAGTTTTCCATGGCTATGAGCAGAATGAAGCCAAGCCATTTTTTACACATCTTCTCTAATAGATAGCACATATTTTTGTAGTAGGATTTGATCTAATTCCTCTTGTATAGATATTTCTAAGTGATTTCATATCAGTGTGAAAGTTAGTTGACAGTTACGAGATTTCTGATGCACTTTTCCCTGATTTTCTAAAGGTCAGAGCTCACAGTACAGTGTAACGTTTTTCATCAATGATAGCTCATTTTGAAGCTACTACCTTCAAATACAATCGACCAAAAGATCTTTGCAAAACAAGACGTGTATACAGAGAAATGAGTATAACAGTGAAGGTATGTCAAATCGATGAAGTTATTTTTTAGATTTCAGACATAGTTCAAATGTTGAAGTGAATTCAAAAGATTATGAAGTTATCACTTGAAAGTTTTGCTTGGAATGTGTTGCTTAACATTATAAAGAACTTCTATTAGCAAATAATCAAAAGAATTTACAAGAATCAAGTTAATACAGATCAGATTTGAAGCTAGAAGAAAAGGCACAAATTTCTAGAAAGTGAATTTTTGAATTTCACTAAGTTTAGTGATAAAGATTTCAAATTTAGAGTGTTGTTAAGCTAATGATAGTTATGGAGGAATTCTAATATCACTTTAGCTTAGTTCTTGTGGTGTTCTTTACACCAACAATTCATAACCCAAACACTAGCCAACAACACCTTCAAGTGTCTGTCAAGTCTATTTTTTCGGCTCGAAAAACCTACATAAACTTGTGGTGGCTGCTCCCACCACAACTAAAACCTTTCAAGAAACCTATAGATTTACTAGTGTGGTTGAAAAACACAACCCCAAAGATGAATATTCATTGTTAGAAGAGTACAAAGAGCACTTTTGTTGATGTTCTTGAACTTGTGTAAAGAGAACTATGTGCAAAAGTACTCCAAAAATGCTCCAAGAATCACCCCAAAAATGCTTCAAAACAAGCTTTGAAAGCAAAGAATGAAGCTTTGAGGGACCAAAACACGTTCAAGGTAATGTTAAACTTAGTCTTTCCCCTTCTTTAGACACCACAAGAGTGTAAGTTAGTGGCAAGAGAGCTTGTCGATTAACCACCGGGGGAACAAACTCGGATGGGTGACCTACCAGGTAGTGTTGAGAACCTCCATCTTCCTTGATCATTGAGGTCCTCCCTCATGCCCAGCCAACTATGACTTTGGTGACTTTGGTGGTGACCAAGGTCTATGCCTTGGTCACCACCGTAGTCATAAGCCTTGGGTGGGTGGGTAGGTGCTCACTTCGCTTGCACAAAAGGACAAAGCTTTTGCATCAAAATGCTTTGATACCAGTGAAGTATTTTGATACCAATGCACCATGCTGAAATCTCCTTCTTGAGAGCTCCAGGTTGATACCCTTAGAGTAGAAAGTTGACCTCTAGGAACCACACATAGTAGTCCACATAGAGGCTACAGAAAAACCCAGAAAAAATAGTACACAAGGAGCATGAAGATAGAATTCATATGTGTTACAAATGCGATCAACCTTATTGTCTCTGGTTGACAAGGCCACTATATGTTTTATTAAGGAACATATACAAAAGTGTCCAGTGGCCATTTGGACTTTCACATGGACACTAACGGTAACAAGCTATATCCAATGTAGAAAATATTTGATTCCATCCATAGTGCTCAAAATCTTCATCATTAAATTGTTGAGGTATATATCTTTCATCCTCTAAATCCCTACAATTTATCTTCTCTTCTTAAAAGAAATATTTTTGGCAAATTTTCTCTTGTTGCACCATATGATCAAAGTGGTGGTTCACTTTAAGTTTATTTAGTTGACATTCCTTTGATTCATGTTCATTGAGTACTTTATTCAAATCTCTATTGGAAATCAATGTACATATGGTACATCTCTAGCAATTCCAACTTAGGACTTAGCCATTTTTTTTGTACATTTTAGGTAAAGTTTTTTAGGCTAGATAGATAGAGCTTCATGAGAGCTATCTAGTGATATGCTTCATTCTATTGTTAGAGGTCAGAGTTAGGAGAAAAGTCAAACCCTAATTCCTACCCTAAAATGGTGGATGCATATTTCTGAGGTTCTTGATGTACAAAACACAAAAAAAAGCTAGGTAGTATATTTATTGGATGGCAAAAGCAAAGCTGGGCGATAAAAAATAAAGCACAATTTAAATTTAGCGATAGGATTTTTTTTAGCACGCCGAAAGCAAATTTTTTCAATAAAAAAAAATGATAGCAGCTTTTAACTTGTGATATGAGTCTTTCGCTAAAAACTTAAGCTAGCTTTATTTTGGAGGCAGAACACTATATAAGTGACATGTTGGGTACACTTTTGGACAATTTTCAAGCAAGAATTGATGCTCATATAATGTCAATTTTGGAGTTCTGAAGCTTTGGAGGCTAAGGAGAGGTGAAGGAGAGGCTTCTCTCTTGGAGCAAGGAGTCTTCTACAAGTTTGGAGCAGCCATCTTTGTAAGTTAATCCTATTTTTTGTTTTTAGGGTTTCTCAATCCTAATTTCAGAATTAGGGTTTGCTGATTTTTAGATTTGTTGCACTATCTTGAGAGGTTAGGTTCACTCTGTTGCTCATTTGCTTCACACACACTCAGATTATAACAGCATAATTTGAATTCCGTACATCATCTTCTTGTCTATTCTTCCATCTAGTGAGTGCACCATCATATGGTTGAGTAGTACTCCCATTTTGTAATTTGGCCATCCATATTAGTGAGTAAACAATTTGCTTATGTTACTTAATCTTGTCTCAAAGTTTCTCTCTATCTCTCACTTATCATCTTGTTTAATTAAGTGTGTATGCTCAAAGGTTTTTAGTATTGGAAGATCTTGGGGCCCCAAATTCCAATGAGTTCATCTCCTTAGGTTGAATCTAGTTACATTTCGTGGGTTTTGCTGCTAAAGGGAATCCTTTCCCACTACAACATAACGAGTGTATACCGAGGCCTTTACCGAGGAAATTAAACGGGCGCATTTTGGCCCCGACGTCGGTGTAGCTGTCGGTATACGCGTCGGAACTAAAGTGCTAGTATAGGCATCGATATGAGCGTGGGTATGGGCATCAGTATGAGCGTCAGTAATACTGACGCTCATACTCACGCCTATACCGACGCCCGTGCTGGGATTACCGACGCTTATACCGGTGACCTGCTGGGAGTACCATCGCTTATACCAACGACCATATCTGCAAAAATTTTTTTGGATAGAGTGTGTTGTCTTTTGCTATAGCAACATTACCATGATTAAAATACAATACACTCTGCCTAGAGAAAACTGAGTACATGTGATGTGTACTCTAATGGCAACCAAAACATGATTTCATATAGCAAAATACTATCAGACACAAAAGAGATGAGCAAAATGAACCATGGATCATGTACAAAAAATTGTATATTCCATAAATGAAGTATGTACAAGAGTGTGGCAAAGCACTTCCATATAGGAACCGAATACAAAATGTGACAAAGCACTTCCATAGGAACCGAATACAAAATTATAGTGCACCATTGCCACATATGAGTGTAATACAAAATTGTGGCAAAGCACTATCATACATATGCTCAAGGGGATCAAAACCTTTACACCTACAATCTTGCAACAAAGCATATGTGTAAAATGAGAGAAATTGACATTATACTTATAAACAACAACTAAAAATACGAAACCAAGCTATAAGTTTACCTCATCATAGATTCTCCCATGAAATGATCGCACCAGGTCCCTCTAAGTCATGCAAGAGTGCAACCAATCAATGAGGATATCCATAAGCTTCTTCGGTTCGCGTAAGAGGATGAGCCATTGCCAACTCCTGTAATCATTATGCAAAATGTTAGATGAACATACATGATGTGCTTAACACAAACAAATTCAATAATTAAAATGATACTTACAAATTGGTAGCGCATACTCTCATATCTACCTCTACCCAAATGAGACGTTCCAATCGTATCTAAATGTGTGGACATCGCATCTCACTACTGACGATATCGGTGAGGAGTATGTTGTTGCTCATCTTGAATCGATTCCGACTCTTCAACATCTAACCATACAGGCTTTGGTAAGCCTGATCTGAAAGCATCGCAAGCCTCGGACCGCCGATGAGACATCACCTCACGTGTCGTATGCTGAATCCATTCTGAGTTTACAATAGGATGCCCAGGTGCTGGCCGATACTCTTCATATATCGACTGTGTGATATAATTTTTGGAATCTTTATCACGTTCGCTCCATTTTAACATGATAGAATGTCCAAACTATATGGACCAAAGCTGTCAAATGCATTGATGCATGGACTTTCCGGCTGCATCCATGACTGGAGCTCCATCACATATGTGATATATCTTGGAGTCCTCATGGTCATGTGCTCCCCAAGGTGTACGTGGAGATCCTATCTGATCCAATGTGGAGATGTTAGGATATATATATATATATATATATATATATATATATATATAGAAACCCTAAAAATTTAGAGATCTATTTTCTAGATATTTAATTATTTATATTTTATATATTTAGTTTTTCCTCTAATATTTCATAAAAATGTATGTATGTATGTATGTATGTGTGTATGTTTGTATGTATGTGTGTGTAAAAACTCAAAAATCCTATTTTTTGTATATTTTATTATATATATATATAAACCCTAAATATTTTAAGATCTATTCTTTAGATATTTAATTATTTATATTTTATATATTTAGATTTTCCTCTAATATCTCCTATAATATTCACAAATTGTTAGCTTTTGATCAACATGAAAACCTGACCACGACAGAGCTTAGGTTATTTCGAGGTCACATTGCATGCAGGAGTACAAGTCCATTTTGTTTCATCAACGAATTGAATCGCAGATGTGTGTATGCATATGCATGTGTGTATGCATATGCATGTGTGTATGCATATGCATGTGTGTATGCATATGCATGTGTCTATGTATGCATATGCATGTGTGTGTATGTATGCACATATGTGTGTATGTGTGTATGCATATGCATGTGTATGTGTGTATGCAAATATGTGTGTATGTATATGCATGTGTGTATGCATATGCATGTGTGTATGCATATGCATGTGTGTATGCATATGCATGTGTGTATGCATATGCATGTGTGTATGCATATGCATGTGTGTATGCACATATGTGTGTATGTATGTATGTATATGCATATGCATGTGTGTATGTATATATGCATGTATGTATGTATATGCATGTGTGTATGTATATGCAATTTGTGTGTGTATGTATGTATGCATATGCATGTGTGTATGTGTGTATGCATATGCATGTGTATGTGTGTATGCACATTTGTGTATGCATATGCATGTGTGTATGTGTGTATATGCATGTGTATGTGTGTATGCACATATGTGTGTATGTATATGCATGTGTGTATGTAGATGCATATGTGTATGTACATATGTATATGCATATGCATGTGTGTATGTATATGCAACTTGTGTGTGTATGTATGTATGCATATGTATGTGTGTATGTGTGGATGCATATGCATGTGTGTATGCATATGCATGTGTATGTGTGTATGCACATATGTGTGTATGTATATGCATGTGTGTATGCATATGCATGTGTGTATGCATATGCATGTGTGTATGCATATACATGTGTGTATGCATATGCATGTGTGTATGTGTGTATGCATATGCATGTGTATGTGTATGTGTGTATGCACATATGTGTGTATGTATATGCATATATATATATATATATATATATGCATATATATATGCATATGTGTCTGTATGTATGTATGCATATGCATGTGTGTATGCACATATGTGTGTATACATATGTGTGTATACATATGAGTGTGTATGTATATGTATATGTCTCTCTCTCTTTCTCTCTCTCTCTCTCTTTATGTTTCTTTAGATCCCTCTCTCTCTATTTATGTTTCTCTAGACCTCTATCTCTCTATGTCAATTGAAAACAAAACAATCACTTACATTGATGTAATTGTTTGGATCATTGTCGTCAAAGTCCACTTAATGTTGTCCTTCATTGAATTCCAAATATGTGAAGCAAAATCTCTTGCAAAACTAAAGAGAAGAGAAATTAGAAAAAGAAAAACATAAAGAAAGAGAAAAGAGTGCTACAGTATGTGCGATACTTACCAAAACTTTAGATCTAGAGAAATAGAGAGGTGTGCATAGAGAGAGAGAGATGTAGATCGTGCATGCAAACTCGACAGTAGCAGGTTTTGTTTCAAAACGCGACGAATGTCAAATTTTTGTTCTTGGGTCCGGTTAAAACACGACGTCGATATGGGCGTCCGTATGAGAATCAGTAAATTATTGGAAACTATTGACACTTATACTGATGCTCATACCGACACCCATACTGATGCAGTAGTTTTCGACGCATATATTGCCTCCATGGTTTTTCAAGGGTTTTCAACGGTCATACGGATGCCGATGCGTGACCGTTGGTATGCACAATGTCGGTATGCCCCTGATATGTTGTAGTGTCCCCAGTCTTGAACTACTTGTAGATGTTTCATAAAAGGTCTTCCTAAGATGATCTCATATGATGTAAGATGGGGAAATTCCACTATTGCAAATGTATGTTCAAATTTCAATTCCATAGGTTTTATTGTTACCCTTTCCCAAATACCCAAGTTTTTCTCTCTATGTCCATCTACAAGTTGGAGTCTCATTCTAGTGGGTTTAAGTGGTTGCGGTCCTCATTCTTCCCAAGTTTTTCTTGTCATAATGGCTACTTCAACTCCACTATCAAGGGTAGCATTTGCTTGTTTATCGCTCTAGTGAGTTGGAGTAGCCATTATGACAAGAAAAACTTGGGAAGAATGAGGAGTGCATGCTAGAGCGATAAACAAGCAAATGCTATCCTTGATAGTGGAGTTGGAGAAGCCATTATGACAAGAAAAACTTGGTAAGAATGAGGAGCGCAACCACTTAAACCCACTAGAATGAAACTCCACTATCAAGGATAGCATTTGCTTGTTTATCGCTTGTTTATCGCTCCACTATCAAGGATACCATTTGCTTGTTTATCGCTCTAGTGTTTATTGTGTTACCCTCTTCTCCCTCACAATATCCTCCTTTTTCTCCAATTTTATCTATTTTACTTGTATCAATGATTCCCTATCTACATTAGAATTTTCATTGGACCTCTTTCTCTCCTTACTCAGATATTTTTTCATATGAGGGTTTCGTTTTATTACTTCTCTCAAAGCCACTGACAAGAAAACTTACACTGATCATTCATCATAACTTCCATTCTTAATGGTATCTCCTCAGAAAGGATCAACAACTGCAAACACTTAAATTATCAATTCGGGGAGCATGCTAAGACACTAGACCCTTCTTTATCAATGGAATCCAAGATTTATCATCAAAAGATGAGTAAAATTAGAGATTTCACAAACATTATTGATCCTTCTTCTTTTTCATGTAGATCTAGTTAGAAGTAAGATTTTTCAATGTTTCTTATGCCTAAACTGTGTTATTTTTTAGTATCGGTACCTTTGTGATGAGAGAATCATGATTCTGATGGATCCACATAGTCATTAGAAAACAAAAATTTGGTCGATTAATGGAGGTTAGAAGGTAGAATTAGACTCATAGAAGCATGGAACACTCAAAGGACTATTGATCACTAAGATAAATCCATGAAAAACACTCACATAATCCACTTGAAATCATCATTAAAGCTTGATCATGAGAATTGTAAGAAGGAAGAGCTATCAAGTTCTCATTAACTCCAAAAAATACCACATCCCGTACAAATGAGTCATAATTGAATTTTATACCTTTTCAAGTGTCTTATTTCACACTTAAAATAGGTCCTTCAAACTTCCTATTCTAAAAATCCACTATCTCAAGAGCTCTAAAAATTCTATAAAAAATATATAAGTTACAACTACATATGAGAAACACTCTTCTTTATTTTTACAAAGCTTGGGATATTCTATTATACGACAATACAATGTTTTCCAATCTTTCCTTTACAAAAAAGTGCTTTTCAACAAGCTAGTGGGGCACTGAAATATGCATCTAACCTTGCCTTTTGCAAGATATGCTGCAAGCTAATAGAATTATGTAATCTTTTAAATTCTTGTGAGAAAAACTAGAATTGAACCCACTTGTGATCAAAATCCAATTTGGCCTCCCATATGTATGGTGCATTTCCCAAAGTTTTGATCAATCCCTAGAACATTATGACTTGGTGTGTACTTTTTCCATGAGGTTAAATAGAGGGTTGTTGATAGGGATTTGTATTCCTCTTCGATCCTCTCCAAATTCTAGTGGTGGTATTAGAGGGCCTTCTTCCATTGGAATGTCACAGATGTCAATAGGTGTCTTGTTGGTGCCAGATACTTCCATAGTGACTTTGCTTGAGTGTGATAAGAATATATGATAAGTGGAGAAGAACACATGTTAATATGGTCGAAGACAGAAGATCCCTATATGGCAATATTTTTTTCCCTTTCCAATATTGACATGAGCCCCAAGGATTTAGGCCTTTATGTTCTCAATGCGACTGGGCTCAAAGTGTGCCTGATGCATGCCTCTAGACTAACCTATATGCACATTGTGGATATGCATCTTCTAATCATGGTGTAGGATGTCTATTGGACGCTCATCTGTATTTTACAAGGATTAAGAGTGATGTTATGCTTCCTTTAAATATTGACAATGATACTTGGAAGCATTAAATCTGTAATCATTAAATGATGAAATAGTTTTAGAGAATGATGTGGAAAGTTTTACATGATTGGGCTCAAGTTTATGAATAGTAAGTGGAAGAGGAAGCTTGATGCTTTGGTTTTGATGAACCCAAAGCTGAACCATACTTGCTTTTCCCCTTTTGTTAGATAGCAAGTGCTTGCGTTCCCTCAATCAAACCACTCCTATTCACTCTAGATTGCTCTTCTTGCAAAAGAAGAGACACAACCTCATCAAATGCATACATATTAGGATTTCCTTTTGCAACCAAATGGAGTGTAGTAACAAAGCTTTGAAAATATTCAGGTAATCCTTTCAACAATGTAGAAATGAGTGATGCATCCAGAATGATCTCATCTATGTTTGCCAATTGCTCTTTCAGGTCCTTGATGCATGTCACATACACATCCACCGACTCATTTTCAGCCATACATACATCCTCAAGTTGCTTCCTCAAGTATGCCACACGTGCTTCATTACGCACGGCATACAAAGAAGCAAGAGTGTCCCATGCTTGTCGTGATATAGAAGATGACGGAATGTGTGGAATTATATGATGGTTCACTGAAAGTGCAATCAAAGCATGAGCTTGAGCATCTTTTCCATACCATCTAAGCTGCTCTTGTGTAGGTGGAAAATGAGAAACCATTGTACTCGAAGAAGAAGCTCCATCTATGACAGTAGACTGTGAAGTAGAAGAACCTGCGGGTCTTTGATCTACATCTGCCACTATGTTCCAAAGTTGTTTAGCAACAAGAACATGCTTCATCATGTAAGAACACATCGGATAGTTGGTCCCATCAAGCTTATCTTCACCTTGAAGCATGCCAAACAAGTCATTGCTACCCGCCATTTCACTAAGGAACAAGAAAGTGACAAAATCTTCACTTCGATGAAAGTTGAAATGAATGCTGAAATTTCATCTCACAAATCGTCACTCTCATTGCGATTCTGACTGCACGAATGGCTTTGAAATGGGGGTAAAACCCTAGTGCACCTGATGGAAATGTTTCTTGGCTGCTGAAATTCATAGTTCTATGCCCCGAAGTCAATTTGCACTCTTAAAAGTGCACACGCACTGCGACGCGAAAAACCAAAGCTTGAGAAGGAGCTGAACGTGCTCTGATACCACTGTTGGGTGTGTGTAGAAGTGCGAGAGACACACGAGAAGCACACACAAGGAGCACAAACGCAGCAAGACACACGGAGAAGATGATGGCTAGAATAGTTCTCTCTATTGACGATCAACTAAACTGAAGTAAGAGTTGAATAATATCCCTAAGTACAAAGTACCACCACATATGAGAGTATCAAGTATGTGGTAACATGGGAAAAACCCTCTAGCCAGCACTAGAGTAAAAAGTGCCCACTTATAGGGAAAAGTTTCACATCAAAGCTACCCAAGGAACACATAAGTGTAACAGTTTTGTATTGTCACCTGTTTGTACCGTGTGACTTGAAATACCTTCTTCCAATTTTGATAATAGTTCTATATTACCTGACAAGTGATTTGAACAACCAGAGTCAATATAGAATACCTTGAGATCCTCCTTCTCTGATGCACTTATTGAATTCATCATCAATGTTGTATGGCTGTCATTCTGTGTATCATTTGCATAGTTGTAATAGGTAGTGTTACAAGATTGATTCTGATTCCAATTTCTTCCACCACCTCTACCAAAACTTCCTCTTGAATTTTGTCTTCCTCTTTGAAATTGATTCTGAAACCTTCCACCTCTTCCTCTACCATTATTACTTTGATTTTGATTTGATCTTTGTTGCTTATGCCAACAATCATAAGCTAGATGATTGCTCAATCCATAAATCTAGCATGTCTTCTTATTATTGTTCTGATTACCTCTACCTCTTCCATTTTCTCAACCTTAACCTCTGCCAATACCTCTTCCTCTTGCATAATTTGCTTGACAAGTCAACTCTTCTTCATCTTTTGCTTTACCTTTCTCACTTTTCTTCTTGTTCTTTGCATACGTAGCAGAGCTATGTCCTTTATCTCCATTCGACTTCAAATATTGCTCAAATGTAAGCATCAATCCAAGCAATTGATTTAATTTTGGTATATAATGATTTAATGAAAGTTATGTTGAGAGTACAAAAGGTTTCCACCTTTCATCTCCTCTCAATCCTGCAAGCAATTGTGCTATCAACCTATGATCTTCAATATCCTCATCAATAGATCCAAGGCTATCCGCCAAGTCCTTCATCTTAGTGACATAATCACTAATGTGAATGTATTACCACTAGAACTACAAAGATAAGTACCTATTAGGGCAATAGGCATATATACAAGCTGGGGAAAAAACCTCTTAAAGAGGGAAAAACGTGCCCCGATGGTCCTAGAGTGTTCACACACATCACTACCTAAATATATCACCAAATCCCCCTGGGAGTGATGCGGTGAAAAAGGGGATGGCACTCATGTATAACTAAGTGCCAAGCTATGTGGAATCAATCCACAAAAGGAAGTAAGCCCAGAGCTTTGCAAAAATCTTCAAACTTCTCCCTAGGCATCATGTGTATCTCTCAATATCAGCTCTCTCATCAATAAGTGCATCATGTAAATCTCCGTCAGAAATGGAATAATCTGCATCATCACATGAAACCTGCAAAGGCTGAGAAGTTGCCTCATTAGGACTAGCACTAGACTGTCCACCTATAAAAAGAGGTAGCAAAGTATCATACATGTCTTTGGAGCCAACAGATGTCTCCTTAGTAAATGAAAGCAATGGCTGAATGGTATCTTCCACAAAAACAACATCATGACTAACCAGAATGTGTTTCATTTGTGGATGATACAGATGATAGCCTTTACTTTCATAACTATACCCAACAAAAATACATTTTATTGCTTTATCATCCAATTTTCTGTGATGTTATTCAGGCACTAATGCATATGCCAGACAACCAAAAACACGTAGATGAGCAACAGATGGCTTGCGACAATGCCAAGCCTCATATGGAGTGACAGACTACAGTGCTTTAGTGGGACACCTATTAAGTACATATGTTGCACACATGACAGCCTCAAGCCAGAAACTATGTGGTAAAGCATGACTCTTGACCATACACCTCACCATCTCCATGAGTGACCTATTCTTTCATTCAGCAACTCCATTCTGTTGAGATGTGTACTGGACTATACATTGATGTTTTATCCCACATTTAGCTAGAAATGCATTAAAGTGAGAAGACATATATTCCCCCCGTCGATCAAAATGGAAGGTGCCCATTTTACATGCTGGCAGATTTTCAGCCAAAACTAAAAATTGTTTGAAGCACATGAACACTTCGGACTTTGCCTTCAATGGACATATCCATGCATGCTTGGAAAAAGCATCGATGAAAGTCACGAAGTAAAGATAATTTCCAAAATAAGGTGTCAACATAGGATCACAAACATCACTATGTACAAGTTGCAATTTCTAAGTAGCCCGAACTGAACCATCTTTTCGAAATGAGGAACACTACATTTTGCCCAAAATACAGCCTTCACATACATGTTTACTAAGTGCCTCAAGTTTGGGCAAAGAGGACACCATTTGAGATTTCTGCAGGTGTAGCAATCTAACAAAATTCAGATGACCAAAGCATGCATGCCAAAGCTTTGCATCTGACATAGCCTGAGAATCATGTACTGCACATGTTGAATCATTCACAGATCTTTCATAGTCTATGAGCTTATATAGCCCATGAAATAAAATGCCAGAAGCAATAATCATGTCACCATTTGATAGATCATGAATTGTATATCTGTCATCAACAAATTTCACAACCAAGCCAATCTTGGATAATGTAGAAACTGATAATAGATTTTTCTTCATCCGTGGCACAAATAAAGCATCTGACAATATGAATGAACTACCATCAGCAATAGTCAGAATGATCTTACCAACTCCCATAATAGGATAAGAGGAGTTGTTGGTGCATGTGACAGTATTCCCTATAGGGGCAGGCTCAAGTGAAGTAAAGAAACTGTAGTGCAAGGTAATATGTTTGGTTGCCCCACTATCAAAATACCAAACATCTGAGTCTATTGCAGACATGCACTACTCGTGAGAAGATTAGTCAAAACTGCAAATGTAGTAAACACCCATTCTTCATCCTACACAAAATTAGCAGACTCTATTTTTGGTGTAGAGGCCTCTACAACAACCATTCTAGCCTCTTAGATAGCATAGGACACACAGAGTGCAAAAAAACACAATAGCAGAAAAGAGGGAGAAGATCGTGATTAAGTAAAAATACCGAATGGAAGCGCGGGTAGAAAACACAATCATCACCAGTTGTTGAGAATATGCATGCATAATGACGACATGCATGCATTAACAAAATCCCAGACATTGAGTCTGACGGCTAATCATGGTTATGTAATAAAAGGGGAATATTACGGTCAGACGGTCAATCAAAACGCATGTAATGGAAAGAGAAGTCAGGCAACAACAACGACATAAACCGAGCGTAGAATAAAATAATAATAAATAATCAAGATGAGGAAGGCATCACATAATACGGATGAAGTTCTGATCCATTTATGGATTTAGCTAGAAGAGTACCAGTTAAAGTGGATAATCGAAACGTAGCGGGGCCGACCTGTTCTTCAATACGGTAAGGACCAAACCATCAAAGCTTGAACTTGCCCGCTGAACAATTAGACTTAGCATTATAGAAGAGAACTAATTGGCCTTTGGTAAAAACAAGAGTGCGGAGAAACCGATCATGTGTCTTAGCTTGTCGCAGTCGTACTTCTTGCAACATCAGAAAACTTTCCAGGCGTTGTTCGTCCAAAGACCGCAACACATCCAACTGGAAAGGAAAGGATTCCTCTGATAATAGCTTATGATTCAGTGCCACCCGTAGTGGGTAGCCTGTTGTCCCTGCTCCTGTATGATAGCATTTACGATTGGCCTGGTCTGTGCTTTAACTTTATATGGACATGTTTCGGTGGAGTGACTCGTCATATTACAAATAGTGCAATACATTTGATTTAGTGCACAAGCAGAAGCAGTGTGTCCCGGGTTCTTACATTTTGTGCAATACACTTGTTTCAATGGCTCCTCACTCGTACCTTTGATCACCTTCAACCAGTCCAGATCTTCAGCGACCTCGCCCACTTTATGTTCCAATTGTAATGTCATGGCTATTACTGCATCCAAGGTCATACCACCCACACATCGTATAATCATTACTTGTTTTAGTTGAGGGTTTAATCCATTAATAAACCATTGGGTAATCATGTCATCCGATAGGTTAGCATGTGCCAGTAACAATTTTCGTAGATGAGTACAAAATAAAGTTGCATACTCCTGCACATTCTGGTGTGGTTTCTATCTATTGTTTTGTAGATAGTCAGAGATCTCATCTGCATTTTTCTTCAACCGAAATCGTTGTAAGAAGGCTTCTTAACATCGCCGTATTGACTGAAATGATTAATTTCATATTCAGTTAACCATCGGGTAGCCTCATTAACTAGTGTAGATTGAAACACTATAGCCTTATATGCTGGATCCGTTGGATAGTTGAGTACAGCATAATTGATTTCAAAAGTTCTCACATGTGCATCCGGATCATCACTAGGAAATCCTCCAAATTTCATATACGTAACTCCAGCAGGTATCGGTCATGGTAGTATGGCCTGCTGCTGTTGTTCCCGTTGTTGTTGTTGTTGTTGTTGTTGTTGTTGTTGTTGTTGTTGTTGTTGTTGTTGTTGTTGTTGTTGCTGATGATGATGTTGTTGCTGTTGTTGTTGGTGTTGTTGCTGTTGCGAACCACTCATGTTGTTTAAATCAAGAGGAAATATTACTACCAAATGATTTGAACCAGTTAAACCTAATTGTTGCTGTGTTGTCCCGTCATCTTGCATGTCTCCGGTAATCCGATATTGTTAAGTCAATCGCACATGACTAAACCCAATTGCCATTCCTCGTAGTTGATTTCTGAAGTTATCTTTTCACCAAAACTTTCATCCAACAATACACTAGTTTCCTCAAAATGAGAACCCAAAGTAGAGCTATCACCGAAATTCTACAAACCGACCCCGGAATTATCCGAAGTACCACCAAAATTCCACAAACTGCTACTCGAAATTTCCACACTATCACCGAAACTAGTACTTACTTCACCAACCTTACTTTTCGCAGATGGGGTTGGTTGCACTTCTGGTATACCCTGTAATCGTTGCATAAGTAAATGCTGAGGTGGCACCCCACTAGCCCAGATTTCTCGCTTTCCTTCCAATGATTGTCCATCACCACTACCACCCGGAGGTGTTCCCAATGCGCCAGTAACTTTCCAAGGATGATGATCCCTTTTGTACTTCGGGTACAATTCTCCGAAACGTGTTACAGGCATATAACATCGAATTCTTTCTCAAATCCTAGTCTATGCGCCAACTGGCTACTCCATGCCCCATGGCCGACGCCAGTGTTAATCTTTATGGTTAATCTAAATTGTTAACCGATCTATGTGGGGTTCTTGGGATGGTCAGAAACTGTAAACCAGAGGCCCTTTATGTATTTTCCCCCAGTCACTTCATTAACTTCTGACAATTCAATAGATTCAACTACTACTTTCTAGCCCATAACAACTTCTAACGATTACCGTAACCACATGCGTAGAACTTCTACTGTTCAGATATTACTCCTTTACTCGCACTTCACTCATATCACAATTTAAGATGTTAACGCAATACCTTATTCACTTCAATACTGAATCTTTACCAATACCAATACAGATGACACCACAATTGAATAACTCGTGACAGAATCAACTCCAGTCGATCGCCCAGACAGAACAATCTGATGACACGCCTGTCGTCTCTTCCACACGCTACTCTATTAATGTGAAAAGCATTACAACATTTTGCACCACACCCTTTTAGTACGCGACTTTTCCTAATTACAATTAATCTACTGGATAATATTCTGGTTGTTGATATATTTAGGTAGTGATGTGTGTGAACACACTAGGATCCTCAGGGCACTTTTTTCCCTCTTTAGGAGGTTTTTTTTTCCCCGGCTTGTATATACGCCTATTGCCCTAATGGGCTACTTGATTTTCCAAGCATGCATGGGTATATCCATTGTTGGCAAAGTCCAAAGTGTTCATGTGCTTCAAACAGTTTTTGGTTTTGGCTAAAAATCTGTCAGCATGTAAAATGGGCACCCTCCGTTCTGATCGAGGGGGGGAATATATGTCTTCTGATTTTAATGCATTTCTGGCTGAACGTGGGATAAAACACCAGTGTACAGTTCCGTATACACCTCAACAGAATGGAGTTACTGAACGAAAGAACAGGTCACTCATGGAGATGGCAAAGGTGTATGGTCAAGAGTCAGGCTTTACCACATAGTTTCTGGCTTGAGGCTGTCAGGTGTGCAGCATATGTACTGAACATGTGTCCCACTAACGCACTGCATTCTATCACTCCATATGAGTCTTGGCATGACCGCAAGTCATCTGTTGCTCATCTGCATGTTTTTGGTTGTTTGGCATATGCATTAGTGCCTGAACAACATCGCAGAAAATTGAATGATAAAGCAGTAAAATGTATTTTTGTTGGGTACAGTTCTGAAAGTAAAGCCTATCGTCTATATCATCCACAGACTAAACGCATTCTGGTTAGACGTGATGTTGTTTTTGTGGAAGATTCTATTCAGCCATTGCTTTCATGTACTATGGAGACATCTGTTAGCTCCAAAAACATGTATGATACTTTGCTGCCTCTTTTTACAGGTGGACAGTCTAGTGCTGGTCCTAATGAGGCAACTTCTCAGCCTTTGCGGGTTTTATATGATGATGCAGATAATTCCATTTCTGATGCAGATGTACATGATGCACTTATTGATGAGAGAGCTAATATTGAGGAGGCAAGAACTATGCCAAAATGGCCGGTGCAGACTTTGCGTGACAGCAAATTAGATGCATCTGTGTATCGTACTCGTTCAGGCTCTCATAGTGCCTCTTTTGCATCAGATTGCTATGCTATGGTTGCATCTAGTCTCTGTGATGAGAATGAGCTTGTTTTGTTTGATGAAACACAAAATTGAGAAAATTGGATGGCTGCTATGCAATCTGAATATGATGCTATAATGAAGAATGGTACTTGGTCTTTATGTGACTTGCCTCCTAGCAAGAAGGCCATTGGCACTAAGTGGGTATACAAGTTGAAGCATAAACCAGATGGTACAGTTGACAGGTATAACGCTAGGCTTGTTGCAAAGGGTTATGCACAAGAACGAGGCATTGATTTTGATGAGACCTTGCACCTACATGTCGTATGACTACTGTTCGGAGCATCTGTGCACTTACAGCTCATCATGGTTCGAATGTACATCAGTTGGACATTAAAACAGCATTTCTGAATGGTGACTTGCATGAAGAAGTGTCTGTTTTTTAGCCCCGTGGCTTTGTGTAGAAAGGGCATGAAAACTAGGTGTGCAGGTTAAAGAAGGCATTATATGGTTTAAAGCAAGCACCATGTGCTTGGTATGAGAAGATACATGCCTATCTGTTGCACAAGGTTTTGAAAATAGTTCAATTGAAAGCACCTTATATGTTAAGCATGCTACTGATGTGCTTCTGACCATTGTTGTCTATGTTGATGACATGCTGCTCACTGGTCCTATTGAGAAGCATACTTCTGATTTTAAGGCTGATTTGCATGCCTCATTTGAGATGTCTGATTTGGGGCATTTGCATCACTATTTGGGCATTCAGTTTATGCAAGTTGATTGTGGAATGGCTTTGTGTTAAACGAAATATATTGACACATTATTGCAGCGTTTTGGCCTTGAAGACTATAAGCCTATTGCCACTCCTATGGAGACAGGTTTACGATTGAGTCTTCATGATGTTGGAGATGCATTTGATGTTGTTCTCTATCAGTAGGTTGTTGGATGCTTGATTTACTTATGCATTACTCGGCCAGATATTCAGTTTGTTGTCTCATAGATGAGCAGGTTTATGCATTGCCCAGGAGTCAAGCATTGGCAGGTAGTTAAGCGTATCTTTCGCTATTTGAGTGGTACTCAGCTACTTGCATTGTTTTATCCCAAGGGGGGATCACTACTGCCAAATTTGCATGCTTTTTCTGCCTTTGATTGGGCTGGTTGTTATGACACTCGTGTGTCCACTAGTGGCTTTTGCTTCATGCTTGGTAGCTCATGTATATCTTGGTTGAGCAAGAAGCAACCTACTGTGGCCACTTCTAGTTGTGAGGCTGAGTATAGGGAAGCTTTCACAGCAACTCTTGAGTGTGTGTGGCTCGGACGCCTTATGGCTGATTTGGGTGTTGTTCAGACTTCTGCCACCACCATCGTCACTGACAGTCAGATCGCATTGGCAGTTGCGAGGAACCCTATGTTCCATGCTCGCACTAAGCACATTGAGGTGCATTATCACTATGTCAAGGAGAGGTTCTCTGCTGGGGAGATCAGCTTGGCATATGTGCCCACGCAGGAGAACATTGCAGACCTTTTCACGAAGGCTCTACCTAGGGAGAAGTTTAAAGCTTTTTGCAAAGCTTTGGGCTTACTTCCTTTTATGGAGTGATTTCCACATAGCTTGGCACTTCCTTATACATGAGTGCCAGCTCCTTGTTCATCGCATCACTCCCAAGGGGGATTTGTTGATATATTTAGGTAGTGATGTGTGTGAACACACTAGGACCGTCGGGGCACTTTTTTCCCTCTTTACGAGGTTCTTTTCCCTCGGCTTGTATATACGCCTATTTTCCTAATGGGCTACTTATCTTTGTACATTCTCTAGTAATACATTCAGTATTGTGTGTTATGCTCCAAGCTTCTTCTTCTTCCTTGTGTTGTTCGAGTGCTTCCGCAGACATCTAACTCCAACACTGGTGGCCTGACACCTCTTTCTTCTTTGCCTCTTTACCAGCCAGTTTTGGACAGTTCTTTACAACATGATCGTTTTCTTTAGAGTATTTACAAAACAATTTCTTCTTTTCTGATTTCTTCTCATCTTTGTCTTCCTTCTTCGAATGTGCAGGATTTGCAAATTTTTCCTGACTAATCTTCCTGCAACATAACAGAAACTAACTCCTCAAATGACAAGGCATGTGGATTGCCTTTCATCATCAACCATAGAGTAGAAGCAAAACTCTGATATGAATCAAGAAGACCATTCAGAATGGTCTGCGCAAGTGAGCTATCTAGTATAACTTCATCAGCAGAAATCAACTATTCCTTCAAGTCTTTGATCTTTGTTAGAAAATTGTCCATAGAATCACCTTCATTCATGTGCTCACTCTCCAATTGGTTTTGGAGGTAAGCGACACGAGCCTCATTCCTAGCCTGGTGCAATGTGATAAGTGTATCCGAAGCATCCTTATTTGTTTTGCAAGAGAGAATGTGAGGAATAATGGCACATTTATAATAAATCTATCAATGCATGTGCCTAGGCATCTCTGCCATCCCAATGAATTTGCTCTATAGTAGGTGCAGTAGAAACCATAGCACGAATAGGAATATGGGGAATATCATCATCTTTGACACCTTTTGCATCAGCTTCAGTACTTGCAGTTGTAACAATTGCAGGTATGATAGGACGTTTTTCAACACCCTGCACAATGTTCCACATTCCTTTTGCAACCAATACATGTCGCATAATATAAGCCACATTCCTTTTGCAACCAATACATGTCGCATAATGGGTAGTTGGTACCATCCAACTTATCCTCAACAGCCAACATACAGAATACATATCTGCTTTCAGCCATGGCCGGTGACTAAAATACCTTGATGCAGATAATTGACTGTATCTCAAAAATTTGAACAGAACTGTCGAGACAAATTCTGTTAAACCTGTAGTAGACTTTGAGATGCTTATATTGGCGAACCAAAATTGGTATATACCTTTGGCACAAACAGATGAGATAGCCTGCACAAGCATTGCAATAGTGCGTTCAGAGGCTGAAACGAGCTCAAATTGCAATTTCGACACCACAGAGCAAACCCGTTTTGATCTCTGAAACACATTGAGTATGCTCACCTAAATTCATGTGATTCTGATACTGCAATCGGAGGGGTGTCGAAGATGCCCTAGATGAAGCGGCAACCTGCTCTGATACCAATTGTTGGAGTTAGACATCTACGGAAGCACACGAATAGCACAAGGAAGAAGAAGAATCTTGGAGCACAACACACAATACTAAATATATTACCACTAGAATGTACAAAGATAAGTAGCCCGTTAGGGCAATAGGCGTATACACAAGCCGGGGAAAAGAAACCTCCTAAAGAGGGAAAAATGTGCCCTAGCAGTCCTAGAGTGTTCACACACATCACTACCTAAATATATCAATAGGAATTGTGAGAAAATATATGTCCAATCTTGGCAAGAGGCATTGGGAAGAAGTCAACATGATTTTGAGATATCTGAGTCGCACTAAGGACAAGTGTCTATGCTTGGGTAGAGGAAAAGCATCCATTATTGGTTACACAAATTCTGATTATGCTAGTTGTGTAGACAATCCTAAGTCTAGATCAAGGTAGATTTTTCATTTTGCTGGAGGTGCTATGTCTTGGAGATCTCATCTTCAAGAATGTAGAGATGTTTCCACTACAGAAGTAGAGTATGTTGCAGCAAGTAAGGCATATAAAGAAGCATTGTGGCTTTCCCATCTTGCTTGTGTTATGGGTCTACCTCAGCATGTACTTCATTTACTCAGTGATAGTCAGAGTGCCATTGCATTGGCTAAGAATCTGGTCCATCATGGAAAGACCAAGCACATTGAGGTGAGGTATCACTTCATTAGAGACTTTTTAGCCATTGAGTGCATTATTCTTGAGAAGGTTCATACTCGAGATAATGATGTAGATGCTTTGACTAAAGTTCTACCATAGGATAGCTTTTGATACTATTGTCACTTGATGGGGGTTACTTGATTCATGATATTACATAGTTACTTGTATACTGTGTAACATGCCCATCAAGTGGGAGGTATAGCTTGTATACTTACATTCAGGTATTCTTTATCATTCTTTATTTTTTTCCCATTGTCACTTTGGCCATATTGCCTTTAGTGGAAGATTGTTATTGTTTATGTCCATGTGAAAGGCCAAATGCCTGTCGGAAATTTTTTTATATGTTCCTTAAAAAAACATATAGTGGTCTGGTCATCCACAGACAATAAGTTCAATCGCATTTGTAACACCTATGAAATATATCTTCATGCTCCCTATGTACTATGTTTTCTACGTTTTTCTATTGCCTCTATGTGGATTACTATGTGTAGTGCCTGGAGCTCAATTTTCTACTATGAGGGTATCATCATGAAGCTCTCAAGAAGGAGAGTTCAGCATGGTGCATCACCATCAAAGTACTTCCTAGCCAATGAACAGGATGTGCAGATACATTTTCGAAATGAACAAGGGTATGATATCTTTCAGATAGCTCTAAGGATGATAAGAGTGGAGGAAGATGAAATTGCAACCAAACTAGAAGAACAAAAGTTTGAAATAAATGGTAAAGCTTTAGACCTAGAAAATGTGAAAATAATTGATGTAGTTACGGATAAAGATATAAAAATTAAACTCAAGGAAGAGAAGAAAATAGTGACTCATGAAAAGAAATCAAAACAGAAAACTCAGGATACTCATAATGAAAAAGAAGGAAAAAATTATGTTCCATCAAATTTTAAACAATATGAGGTTGAACAAAGACTATTGTTGAACTTGAAACCACAAAGGGGGGAAAAGGAGAATCTTATGATAATAAGGAGGAAAAAAAAGGTAGTGATAACCTAAGAGAGGGGAGAACATAAACATATTGTGATAGCAAATGATATGGCAATTGAAGAAGAAGAGGCTATAATCTAACTAGTCAAGGAATTTAGAGATGTATTTGCCTATAGGTACAAAGCTCTCAAAAGTATAATTTGTAAAACTTGTGTGGATAGAATACATATAGTACTAGATGTTAAACCTAGGAAGCAAAGGAATTAAACATACAATGTTAAATACTCTATCAAGATTAAGGACGAGATAGACAAATTACTGATTGCTTATTTCATTTATGAAATTGAGTATACTAAATGGATATGACCAATAGTTATAGTTCCAAAGAAGAATGGAAAACTTAGGGTTTGCATAAATCTTAAGAAGGTAAATGTTGCAACTATTAGAGATAGATATCCACTACCAATAACAGATCATCTATTAGAAAGAGTTGTAGGAAAAGATCTTTATAGTTTCTTGGATGGTTTCTCAGGATACGATCAAGTGCTAATTGCATTAGAGGATCAACATAAGACTGCCTTTGGAATAGAATGGGGTGCTTATGAATTTAGGGTTATGCCTTTTGGCTTAAAAAATGCACCACCCACATTCCAAAGGTTGATGTGTCATGTGCTAAAAGATTTTCTAAGGCATATCATGGAAAATTATGTGGATGATTTATGTACATTTTCAAACAAAAGGGAAAATCATTTACAATATCTAAGAGATATACTCAAAAAATATAGAACTTATAGAGTTTGTCTGAACGCTAAAAAGTATGTCTTTTTTGTTGGACAAGGAAGGATTTAGTACATATGGTATCCAAAAATGGCACATCTACTGATGAAAAGAAAATTAAATCCATAGTAAAACTACCCAAGCCAACAAATGTGAAGGAGTTACAAACATTCATGGGACATTGTGGTTATTATGGAAAGTTTGTGCACAATTTTGTTGACATTGTAAAACCCGTTGTATGATTTGATTACAAAATTTGAGGGGACTAATGAATGTGATAAAGCTTTTGAAACCCTAAACTTGTTTACTCACTACACCACTGAAAATACCATAATGGAATTTGATATTCCATGTATATGTAGATGCTTCAAACTTTGCATTAGGATGTGTTTTGGCACTGTTGGTGGTTCCTTTGCTCTGAAACCACTTATTGATGGCTGTCACGGCAAAGGCTTGAACCTTGTTAAGCCTGCAAAATTCGCCATGCCACTGAAAAGATGCTAAGCTAGAGCGATATTAGAACACCTCTATAATCATCAGTAGCTCAGCATAGTTACTGTCACTCAACATATAAGACTGCGTTTTGAATTTACTGAAAAATTCACTGGAACTTCACCGGACTGTCACCAAACTCACACCATAATTATACCGTAATCTTACCGGAATCAATTGTTGTTCTATTTGTAATCACTTCAAGTGAGTATACAAGAAGTAAGGAAGTGATGCGTGAACTTCCTTCACTGAATGAACACTTTCTGAAGTTTGAGGAAAAACTTCACCAGTTCAGAATACCTCTTTCCGGTTAGACTTTGTACTGTGTGTACATATCCATTTCACCGAAATCTTTGATGAACTGATAGTAGAGATGTGTAGCTATAAGATAAGCTATCTCTCATACAAAACCTTAATTTATTCTACGAGATATACTTCGTTGTTCTACCGAAAAACACGTTTACTGAGAAAAACTGTAACTGACTGAAAAATACGTTTACTGAGAGAGTACCAGAAAATACGTTTACTGAACGAACTGTAACTGTTAACTGACTTCATACCGTAACACGAAAATACTTAGAGTTCTTCACATACGAACAGTGCGCGCAAACTTCCACATGAACATGTGTTTTCTATTAGAGAAGATGTGTACAAACTAGCTTGGCCTCTTCTTGCTCAAGCTATAGAAACTCTCCTACACTGAGTAGTTTCTGTTTACCATCTCTCTCTCAGGTGAATACCTAACATTTTGGGTTTCTGTTATTCATCTTTACATACGTGATCTCTGGCGTCTTCTAAACCTATTCTTGATCTCTATATGCCCTCTATTCAAACTGCACACTCTTGTCACACACGTTCTTGTTCGCACTCCCCCTTTTTCTTATGCACGTTCTCTCTTTATATACAATTTGATTCGGTGTAACGAACTCTAACAAACTCTGATTCTGGAAGATTATGCGCTGTACATAATGGTCGTGAATTTGTCCCTTCACTAAGGCTTTTGATTTTCTGAATACTTTGATTCCGCTTCTCTTTATCTTTCTCTTTTTTTTTTCTTTTATGTCTGTCTGTATGTCAAATTCGTGAGTGATTCTTCAACAGCTCCCCCTCAATCACTAATTTGACTCTTCCTGTCTTCCATATATTTTCCTTTCTTTTATACCTGCCATTTCTTTGAATCTACTTTTCTTTGTTCCATCCAAGCTCTTTGTCAAAATATCTGCAATCTGATCTTTTGTCGGAGTGTATACTATTTCTATCTCCTTCTCCATTACCTTTTCCCTCAGGAAATGATACCAAATCTCTATGTTCTTTGTTCTTGCATGAAATACTGGATTTGCTACAAGATACAACGAGCTCATATTATCTCCATATATGATAGGTATACCTTGATCAATACCCATGCTTTTGAACAAGGTCTGCATCCATATCACTTTTTTAGCTGCTTCTACAAGTCCTTTATATTCTGCTTCTGTTGATGATAAAGCCACTGTGTGTTGTTTCTTTGAACACCAGCTCACTAGCTTATCTCCCAAGTATATCATATACCCATGTGTTGATCTTCTGTCATCTTGACTTCCTGCCTAGTCTGAGTCACTGTATGCTCTCAGCTTTATATCTGACGTAAAAGGATAGTATAATCCTTCTTTTATAGTTCTTTTGATATATCTAAGAACTCTCTGTCCTACAACCCAATGTTGATCCTTCGGACAATGCATGAACTGTGAAAGAACTCCCACTACGTAGCTAAGATCCGATCGTGTTAGTGTAGCGTAAATTAGACTTCCCACTAACGACTGGTACTTTCTCATATCTTTAAACTCTGCACCACTGTATTTGCTGATTTTATGATTTACTTCAAGCGGTGTTGAAGCTTCTCTGCAATTCTCCATATTAAACTTCTTCAGTAAGTTTAGGAGATACCTTTCTTGCGTAACATATACACCATGATCTGTGTATGTGAATTCCATTCCAAGAAAGTATGATAACTTTCCTAGATCACTGAACTTAAACTCCTTTTCAAGTAATCTCTTTACTTCTTTAATTCCTTCATCTGAAGTACCTGTGATTATGATGTCATCTACATAAATGCAAATGTAGATCATATTTTCTTCTGTTCTCTTGATGAGTAGACTTGCATCTGGTTTCGAACTTTGGTATCCAAGTTCATTGAGATATTTCACAAGCCTATAATTCCAAGCTCTTGGAGCTTGCTTCAGTCCGTAAAGTGCTTTTCTTAATCTGCAAACAAAATTTGGGTATCTGGAACTTACAAACCCTTCAGGCTATTCCATATAGACTTCATCTGATATGTATCCATTTAGAAATGCGTTCTTTATATCTAGCTGACTTAGCTTCCATCCTTTTGATGCTGCTATAGCAATCACTGTCCTTATGGTTGACATCTTTGCCACCGGACTAAACGTCTCATAGTAATCTATGCCATGCGTCTGAGCATAGCCCTTGATAACCAGTCTAGCTTTGTATCTGGATATCCTTCCATCTGCAAGTTTCTTAACTTTGAAAACCCATTTATTTCTTATTACTTTCTTACCATTTGGTTTCGGAACAAGTTCCCATGTCATGTTCTCTTCTAGTGCACTGAACTCTTCTTCCATTGCTTCTTCCCATTGCTTCTTCACATTGCTTCTTGCCTTTAGCTTCATCATAGTTCTGAGGTTCTTCATCGTCTTTGACCATATATGCATAATTTTTCTGAGTTATGTACGAAGTATCATAAGAATACCTTGTTGATTGTTTCCTTACCCTGTTTGACCTTCTTGGTTCAAACTCTTCATGTGCATCTGAATACACATCTTCTTCATCAAATCCCTGTTCATCTCCTGATCCGATCCTGGACGTACTTGCCTGCATATAGTCTTCATCTCTATTCACCTGTACAATTGATTTCCCTTTCTCTTTTCTTCTTACCTCTTCTTCAAAATCTTCCGTTGTATGACTCTGATTTGTATACCAGCTTTTCTGGTCATCAAATGTAACATCTCTGGAAACAGTAAACTTTTTTGTTAGAGGACTCCATAACTTGTAGCCCATCTGCTTTTCATCATATCCGACGAACACATATTTCTCTGCTTTTGGTTCGAGCTTATGTCTGAGTTGTGATGGTACATAAGCATAAGCTACTGATCCAAACACTTTGCAATGATCAAGTGTTGGTTTCTTTCCCCACCAAGCTTCATAAGGGGTCATTCCATCTAAAGTTGTACACGGTAATCTGTTTACCAAGTATGTAGCTGTATTTACGGCTTCAGCCCAAAGATAGTTTGGACAATCTTTTTCTTGTAGCATAGCTCGTGCGAACTCAACTAGAGTTCGGTTTCTTCTTTCTGCTACACCATTTTGTTGTGGTGTATACCTGCGGTTATTTCTCTCTTAATACCTGCATTCCAAAGATAGTCATTGAACTCTCGGGAGAAGTATTCTCCCCCTCCATCAGACCTCAGTCTCTTAAGCTTTCGACCTATGAGTCTTTCAGCATATGCATGAAAATGCTTGAAAGTTTCAAATACTTCTGATCTTTCTTTCAAAACATATAACATTATCCATCTTGTAGCATCATCAATGAATAAAACATTATACCTCGATCCGCTGATTGATCCTTCTTTTGTTGGACCCCATACATCTGTATGAATGAGTTCAAGTACTCCATCATGTTTGAATCCTTTCTTCTGGAAAGGTAACCTGTGGGCTTTTCCCATCTGATATGCTTCGCACTTGTGAATCATATGTTGGTTCTGTACATTCGGTAATCCCAGTACTGATTGATTTGAAATCATAGCTTTAATTCCTTTTTCATTGAAATGACCTAATCTCTTATGCCAGAGATCAAGTTTTGTAATCACCTTTTCACCATGTGTGAGCAACGCTTGGCCGATGTTCCCTTGTACTCTTAAGGTAAAGAGTCTGCCTTCTTTCTTACCAGAAATGATCTGATGATATCCATTCTCAGGATCTTCTACAAATACTCCTTCATTTGTAAATCTGACCTGAAAACCTTTCTCAACTATCTGTCCTACACTAATTAAATTTTTCGGTATTGTCGGAACATACAAAACATTGGTTAGCAAATCTGCTCCACTTTTACATTTCACTTTTCCAATTGAATGTACACTATGCCTCGTATTGTCACCTGTTTGAACAATATGACTGGAACTACCTTTTTCCAATTCCGACATCAGTTCTATATTTCCTAACAAGTGATTAGAACATCCAGAATCAATGTAGAATACCTTTAGGTCTTCGTTATCTGATGTGCCGATTGAGTTCATCATCAATGATGTATGACTTTCATTCTGATTGTCATTTGCGTAATTGTTGTAGGTGGTGTTAGGATTGATTCTGTCCCCAACTTCTTGCTCCACCTCTACCATAGCCTCCTCTTTGATTCTGTCTTCCTCTTTGAAAGTTACTCTGATATCTTCCGCTTCTGCCTCTGCTATTATTGTTCTGATTTTGATTTGATCCTTGTTGATTGTGCGAGCAATCATGAGCTAGATGATTACTTAATCCACAGATCCAGCAAGCCTTCTTGTTGTTAGTCTGACTACCTCTTCCTTTTCCAAAACTTCTCACTCTTCCTCTGTCGGTGCCTTTACCTCTAGCATAATAAGCCTGAGAACTCGACTCTTCTTCATCTTTTGACTTACCTTTGTCTGGTTTTTTCTTGTTCTTCATGTACATTACAAAACTTTGTCCTTTATCTACATCTCCTTTCAGGTCTTGCTCATATGTGATCATCAAACCAAGCAACTGATTTAAATCTGGTACAAAATGATTTAAAGAAAGTTCAGTTGAGAGTACGAAACGTTTCCACCTTTCATCTCCTCTCAAACCTGTTAGCAATTGCGCTATCAATCTGTGATCTTCGACATCTTCATTTATGGATCCAAGACTATCTGCTAGATCCTTCATCTTAGTAACATAGTCACTAATGCTTTGATTCGACTTCTTTTTGAACGTTGTGAATTCGGACCATAAGCTAACCCTCCTAGCTTTCGTAGTATTTTGGAAATGATCTTCCAACGCACTCCATATGTCCTCCGCTTTCTTCAGACCTCTAATGTGCGGTAGTAGATGGTCTGTAACGGTATTATAAATGTAAGCTCTTGCCGTTGCATCTTTCTTCTGCCACAGCTTCAAGGCTTCTAATTCTTCTTTTTCCGGTTGGCAATCATCTTCGAAAGTCGGCTTCTTTTCTTCTCCGGTCACATACATCATTAAGTCCTTACTCATAAGTAAGGCTTCCATGCGCATTACCCATGTGGGATAATTATCTCTGTCCAATTTATCAATTTGGACATGATCTACCATGATCTTCTTGTTTCTGTTACTTTCGGTGAGTGTAATGTTGAAAAGATTTCACCTTTTGTAAATCTTTACCTTGAGACTGACTTCAGAATGTTTCTTGACACCGTTTGCTGTTGATCTCTTCAGCTTCACCTTTCTTTATGAAGGTTTTTCGAATTCTTTTGTATCTTCACTTCCAGTTGCCTTTTGAGAATCTTTCTGCTCTTCAGAATCTTTCTCGTTCTGGTTCCACTTGTTGTGGTTAACCGGCTTTGAACCCTCTTCTTAGATCTCACGGCTCTGATACCAAATGTTGGTGGTTCCTTTGCTCTGAAACCACTTATTGATGGCTATCACGGCAAAGGCTTGAACCTTCTTAAGCCTGTGGAATTCGTCGTGCCACCGAAAAGATGCTAAGCTAGAGCGATATTAGAACACCTCTATAATCAGCAGTAGCTCAGCACAGTTACTGTCACTCAACATATAAGACTACGTTTTGAATTTACTGAAAAATTCACTGGAACTTCACCGGACTGTCACCAGACTGACACCGTAATTATACTATAATCTTACCGAAATCAATTGATGTTCTATTTGTAATCACTTCAAGTGAGTATACAAGAAGTAAGGAAGTGATGCGTGAACTTCCTTCAGTGAATGAGCACTTTCTGAAGTTTGAGGAAAAACTTCACCAGTTCAGAATACCTCTTTCCGGTTAGACTTTGTACTCTGTGTACATATCCATTTCACCGAAATCTTTGTTGAACTGATAGTAGAGATGTCTAGCTATAAGATAAGCTATCTCTCATACAAACCTTAATTTATTCTACGAGATATACATCGTTGTTCTACCGGAAAACACGTTTACTGAGAAAAACTATAACTGACCGAAAAATACGTTTACTGAGAGAGTACCAGAAAATACATTTACTGAACGAATTGTAACTATTAACTGACTTTATACTGTAACACGAAAATACTCAGAGTTCTTCACATACGAACAGTGCACGCAAACTTCCACATGAACATGTGTTTTCTATTAGAGAAGATGTGTAGAAACTAGCTTGGCCTCTTCTTGCTCAAGCTATAGAAACTCTCCTACACTGAGTAGTTTCTGTTTACCGTCTCTCTCTCAGATGAATACCTGACATTTCAGGTTTCTGTTATTCATCTTTACATACGCGATCTCTGGCGTCTTCTAAACCTACTCTTGATCTCTATATGCGCTCTATTCAAACTGCGCGCTCTTCTCATGCATGTTCTTGTTCGCACTCCCCCTTTTTCTTATGCACGTTCTCTCTTTATATACAGTTTGATTCGGTGTAACAAACTCTAACAAACTCTGATTCTAGAAGATTCTACGCTGTACATAACGGTCGTGAATTTGTCCCTTCACTAAGGCTTTTGATTTTCTGAATACTTTGCTTCCACTTCTCTTTATCTTTCTCTTTTTTTTTTCTTTTATGTCTTTCTGTATGTCAAATTCGTGAGTGATTCTTCAACAAGCACAACCCGTAGAAGGAAGCAAAATAGATTTTCATATAGACTATGCAAGTAGACAATTGATCACGCTGCGAAAAACTACACCACAACTAAAAGAGAAGGGTTAGGTATGGTGTATCTAGTAAAGAAATTTAGACATTATTTACTGGCTAAAAAGTTTAAATTCTTTGTGAATCATAAGGATTTATTATATTTAGTGAATAAACCTTGTCAAATTGGAAGGATAGTAAGATGGTTCTTATTATTGATGGAGTTTGACTTTGAAGTAATAGTAAAACAAGGGAAAACACACATAAGAGTAGATCATTTATCTAGAAGATTTTTTGGAGATAAACCACAAAATGTGGATGTTGATCTATCTGATGCTTATCTATTCAAGATAGAGAGCATACCAAATTGGGAAAAATCCAACCTGATGGTTATCTATTCAAGATAGAGAGCATACCAAGTTGGGAAAAATACGGATGATGATCTACCTAATGCTTATCTATTCAAGATAGAGAGCATAACACTTTGACTTCAAAACATCTCATCTCACAAAGTAGCAACTGCATTCAATTATGAAGACACTTGTATCACTTGAATTCCATAGGAGTAATGGAATATTGTGTACCTAAAGTAGAGGAACAAAATTATCTAGAGAAATCACATCTTTGGAATCCATGTTTACATGCTTCAAGGATTGTTACTCTAAATAATCAAACAAGAATAGGATCCCATTGGCCAACAAAAGAGAGAGATGTAAATAGATATATATCTCAATGTGAGGATTGTTTAAATAAAAAAAGGGATCAACCTATAACTTTGTTTTAGTTTCAAGGAAATCCTAAATGGAGTGAACATATAGTGGAATACCTGAAACAAGAACCTCATGGAGAAATGAATAGAATGGATTCAAGTACAAGAAAGTTGCAAGAGATGTGCAAGGAATTTGTACTAATAAATGATCAATTGTACAAAAGAGAAATGGATGGATATCTGAGGATCTATGTACCTAAAGATACTTATTTGGAGATGTTGGAATCGGCTCACTCAAGTGTAGTAGGAGGTCACTTTTCAAGTGAAAGAATTGCTAAGTTAATCCTCTATTCAATATTTTGGTGGCCAACATTATTCCAAAATGCTAAGTTGTATGCACAAAGATGTGATATTTGCAAAGAAGTAAACCACAAATAGAAAAGATGATATGCCTCTCAAACCCTTGATATTTGCTAGAGTCTTTAGCAAATGGGGATTGGACTTCATAGGACCTGTACATCCACTAACCAAAATTTCTCATGCAGAATACATTATAGTGGCCACGGAATATTTAACAAAATGGGATGAAGTGAAATCTACTATTAAAAATGATGCTCAAACCACATCTTGTATGAACATATAATAACTAGATTTGGATTACCAATTGAATTGGTGTGTGATAGAGGGACCCATTTCCTTAATCAAGTTATTGAACCCTTCACAAAACAATACATGATAATCCATAGGAAATCTACACCTTATCATCCCCAAGCGAATGGCCTAGCTGAGAGTACAAATAAAGTTTTGTGCACTATCTATTAAACGCGGTACTAACTGTCAGAGATGCGTTTAAACAATTAGTGGGTTCTTGGGAGTGGAAGGGGTCTGTTAGACAGAGGCCATGTTCTTGATTTTCCCAAACTAACCACTTCACACACAGTAATATACTACTGCTCAAGAAATCGATCAAGAATCTACTACACTTACACTCTTACAGTACGCAATCAAACTATCCCAAAGTTTACTGAACACACACTAGCTAATGCTCTCTTCAACGTATAGCGCAGAAACTAGTCAGTATCATAATGCAAAATTACTTGATTAACTCGAGAACTGCTCCGAATACAAAACACTATAACAACAGAGATAATAACAGTGGTTCAATCTTTACCGAATAGGTGCAGACAATAAACCAAAAACGAAAGACACAGAAGACTCACAACTCTCAACACACAGTACTGAATGTAGATTCTGTACCCAGCTTAAGGTGAGCCTTACTGTAACTTAATCCTTACCGTGCAATAGCGGATAGTTAACACCGAAGACAACCACAATATGACTTAGAGTTCTCAAACACACTACAATTACTACACCGACTTCACAGTCTAGACAGATATTCACCAACCGAACAGGTATTGATAACCACGCAAGACCGAGACGAGATCAGAATACTCAACATTACCTAAACGCACAATACTGGAACTGTCATTACTAGAGCACGGAGAATAACAATTTACAGACATCACAACAGAAAGGTACAAGAGTACTCAGAGTTATTAGAACAGACACAACGGCACGTCACAGACAATCACCTAGACAGACAGCCTGGTGATTCCACTGACCGTCTCTGCGCGCCTCTTTTTCATTCATTTATATAAAGATACAAACATTTTGTAACAACCTTTCGTACGTGCAGATTATCAAAAGATTCAATTTTTACAACTACCAATCCGGCGGCCGATTAACACTGGCATGCACGGTGGACTCGAACCCGCAGGTTTTACAAAGTTATGGTTCCTCTATAATGCCTTCTAAATACATCAATCGGGCTAATCTAAAAGTTCGGGCGATTTTCTTCTTTAAGGCTTCTAACATTTGTTTCAAACTATCTGGTTCTACTAATTGGGCATTTGTTCGTACAGAACTTAAGGAAATGGCTTCGATCATCAACACTTCTGCCTGCGTATGCAGAAAAGCTTCTTGTAGACAAAAATCATTTGATAATGCCGCATCCCTAGACACTTGCTTATCCATTCTGGCTAATCTATCTTTCTGATTATCTAGCTAGTTCTCCCTTCTTTCGATCTCTTGATTTTGGAACTGGATTGTCCTAGAGTAGGCATCCCTTTCTCTTCGAAGATCTGTTATCACTTTCTGTAGTTGAGCTTCCACGGTCAATGTACGTTTGAGGATACTGTTTACTTCATATAAATCTGTCTTACATCTCTACAGTTCTTCAGTAGTTTTCATAGCCAGATCATGTTGCTCTTGGCCTCGTTGTACCACTTCATCGAGCGTCTGTCTTGTTTCTTCTAACAGATTCCCTAAGGCTACCCGTGCATCTTCTTTATCCTGTACTAGCTGCTTCAGGTTGACTAACTCTGCATCTAAAACACTTAGTAATTCATTCTTTTCTTGGACTTCTTCCAGGGCTGCATCTCTTTGATTGATAATTATTTCTTGTTCCACCAGCCTGGCCTGCAACTCCTGAATTTGTCCGTTTAACGCGTGATTTTCTACCTTGACTGCCTGTAATTCTTCTTGGAGAGGAGTGATGTCTTCCTCCAGCATATCCACTTTGTGTTGAAAATCATCTCGGATGTTATCTGTTACTTGCTTCATTTGCACAGGTAATTGTTGTGATAAGTGTATCAGCATTTGACCCATGGATGCTAACTCAGAAAGTAATGGGATTGAAGGAATCGGAGCTTGAGAACGTGAGATGAAGAAGCGGTGAGTAGTTGCTGGGAATTCGGTGGAGAGTAGTTTGGTGAAGATGACGAGGAAGCAGTGGGTTCAATGGGTGGGCTAGGAACAATGGGTTCTGCTGGAGGTTCGGGTGGATGAATAGGAAGACTAGTAGTTTCATTGATTACCTTTTCGGTGGGTTGTGTAGTGTCATCGAGGCGGCAGTTGTCGACTCGACTGCTCTAAGCAATTCTTCAAAAAATTCGTTGATGATAGTTTGCTCCTCTGCTGATTTGTCCTGTTCGTCTTGTTGTTGAGATTCGTTTTTGGAAGAACTGGCTGCTGAATCAGCAGTGCTATCCTGTTCTTGTTGCTGCTCTGAAGAGGACTTCGCTGATGACTCGTGATGCACGGAGGTTGTGGTATCGTGAAAGGTTTCTTCTTCGTTCGCTTCTTCTTCTTTGTTGTCTGCCTTATCATTTGCGGCTGACCCCTATACTTCACTATCGGATGAACTGATTCTAATCCTTTTCCGTCGGAGAAGGTGGAAAATCTCTTCGTCTTCTTCTTCATCGTCTTCTAATATTTGTGCAAATTCCTCATGGCGTAGAACGGGCCCTCGGGGTGGTGGCTGTGCTGCTAGAATAGTCGGAAATAGAAAGGATATGATGTGCGGCAGTCTAGACCTTGGCATATCACCCTTATTAACCTGTTTGATAATTGATATGCATTCTTTGTGAATGCGGCGGAAGAAGTAGGATGCAAAATTTACAGGCTCTCTTGCAGCCAAATCTACTGCCGAATAGAAAGGCCCGGAGATGCCATAGGTTCGTTTCTGCAGATTAAGAATGGCTACTAAGAATTGTAGCACGGATCTCTCAGGTTCAGGGCGACAGAGGATTGCGTATTCATTCGAGGAGTATCTAGGGAATCGCTGGATTATGGTAGCTATTGGTAAATTCGGGCCATTCTCTAGTTCTTGTCGCGGGAGTCGAAATGCATCAGCAAAGGCCTGGAAAGTGATTACGGTACGGGATGGTAGGCTAGTGATAGGCCAACTCTGCTCGGTGGTAGGTGTGGCAGTGATGGCGGCGATTATCTGGGCATAGAACAAGTGGCAATCCACTGAATGCCAAGGTAGTTCAGCGAAATTGGCCAGCCCACGGTTGCGCAGGAACTCACCTACATCAGCAGGGAGTCCGTCACGGAAAGTGGCGAAGTTTGCCAGAGCTTCCATGGCGCACACACTAAACGCAAGCACAAGAACACAAGCGCAGGGTAGACAGAGAGCACACACACACAAATCACGCAAACACAATAGCGACTAACAGCGAAAGAAAAAAGGTTAAGTAGATACTTGGTACCGAGAAGCAATTAAATTCGTGAATCATCGCGCGATATTGAGCTGATAACCTCATAACTTTGGTGGGCATGCATGAGCGGATCCGATAGGGCAGGGCGGTTGTTAGTCAGAATTAGGTATCAAAATGCGGATATTTACAGACTTATTTTATTAAGTACGCCAAAAAACAAAAAGGAAAATAAATAAAATGAAAAAACATTGAACACGTCAGCAAGAGCCAGATGCTTGATGATACGGCCGCAACTTTGAACCATTTATCACCTTCGGAAGAGGACTTCCGGTCAACGTAGTCAACCGAAACGTCGTTGGGCCTACTGGTTCAGTAATCTGATAGGGACCAAACCATCGTAACTTGAGTTTTCCAGCAAAGCGATTCGATTTTGCATTGTAAAAGAGTACAAGCTGCCCTACCGAAAAAACTTGTCTTAACTGTACTTCTTGAATAGTCAGAGAACTTTGCCATCGATGCTCATCTAGTTCTCTGATTGTATCCAACCGAAATGACAGAGACTCTTCAGGCAGTAGTTTCTAAGTGATGGCTACACGTAAACTTGGCACAACAATCTCCATTGGTGCTATGGCTTCAAGTCCATAAGCCAATTCGAAAGGTGTTAGTCTTATTGCTACCTTGTAGGTAGTCCGGTATGCCCATAGGACTGCAGATAACAGTTGATCCCACCTTTCCGGTGATTCCAGAATCAGTTTTCGAAGCATATTCAACAGGGTTTTGTTTGTACTCTCAACCAAACCATTGGCACGAGGATAATAAGGAGAACTAAATTTATGCATTATCTGAAAAGAATGAGTGAGTATTGTCATTAAGTTGTTAGCAAAATGCATGCCTTGATCTGTAACAAGCTCCAAAGGTAAGCCAAAACGCGGAAAAACATCTTTCATGAGACACTTTGCCACCGAAACAGCTGTGGTGGAACTTAAAGCCCATGCTTCTGCCCATCTGGTAGCATGTACATGTTAGAATATAATGATTATTACTGAGTATGGCTGGAGGTGTAATAGGTCCAACAAAATCTAGGCCCCACTTCTGAAAAGGCTCCAACGGCAAGACAGGCTGGAGAGGGAAAAAATGTCGTTGTAGAGGCTGTCCAGACCTCTGACAAGTATCACATTATTTGACAAACTGAGATACATCCCTGTACATAGTAGGCCACCAAAGTCCACTTTGCAAAATTTTCTGGTGCGTTAAATTTGCTGCAAAGTGTCCACCGGAAGGAATTGAGTGAGCCAGAATAATAACTGAGTTAACTTCATGCGGAGGAATACAACGAAGTAAAATTCCAGTGTGATCCATATAGTATAATTCTCCAGCCATTAACCGGAATCTGCGATTGTACACTGCAATCTTTCTACGCATTGCAGGAGAGATTTGTGCAGGAATACATCCATCAGTAAGAAAAGTCAATATCTGATAATAATATGTAGATGGCATAGGTGGTTCTGCATATTCATCATTAGTTGGTTCAGTAACATAAATCGCTGGTGTGGTGTCATCTACACCGACCTGAGCTTCACCGGAATCTAAGCGAGAAAGGAAATCTGTTAAGGCATGTGAGCTACCAGGTCGATGGATTACTTCGAAATCAAACTCTTATAAAAGTAGAACCCAACGTGCTAATCGACCACCTAAATGCTGTTGTCATACCAGATAGACAAGTGCAGCATGATCTACATGAAAAGTAAATCTGCGGCCAAGTAAATAGTGTCTGAATTTCTTTACCGAATACACTAAACCCAGACATTCTCTTTCAGTTACAGAGTAATTCTTTTCTGCAGGAGCAAGTCTTCTACTTGCATAATAAACAAGTCTGAACCACTTATCAGTTTGTTGCATTGACACACTGCCGATGGCGATATCTGATGCGTCTACAAAGACATGAAATGGGTGTTCCCAATCAGGTGGTTGTAAAATTGGGACCTGCGTTAATAAACACTTTAGACGATCAAATGTTGTTTGACATTCTTGAGTCCAATCAAACTGTTTAGAAGTACTCGTGATTAAACGATTGAGTGGAATGGCTAAATGAGCGAGCCACCGTAAATGACGACCATGCCACCTTACTTGACCCATGAAACGCATTACTTCCTTTGGTGTAGTAGGCACAGGTGCTTCTAACACGGCTGTAATTTTATCTGGATCCACTTGGATGCCTTGTGCAGACACAATGTGACCAAGTAACTTTCTGTAAGAGACCGCAAACACAGATTTGTTTGGGTTCAGGCAGAGTCTGTATTCTTTGCACTTCTCAAAGCAACACCGTAAATGGAACAAGTGTGCTTCCATTTTACCGAATAACGAGAAATCATCAAGATATACTTGCATAAAAGAGGTCAGATAAGGGGAGAATATTTCTTGCATACACCTCTGGAAAGTACTGGGGGCATTTCTTAATCCAAACCACATAATAGTATAAGCAAAGACACCCCAATTGGTGATAAACGCTGTTTTTGGTATATCTTCCTCAGCCATTCTTACTTGATTGTAACCACTGTATCCATCCAAGAATGAGTACATTTCATGTCCTGCTACTCTGTCAAGCATGGTGTCCATAAATGGAAGAGGAAACGGATCTGGCACCGTAGCTGCATTTAGCTTCCGGTAATCCACACATATTCGCAGTTGCTTATTCTTTTTAGGGACAATAACAATGGGTGATATCCACTCAACATGCTCTACTGGTACAATAAATCCAACCTTTAATAAGCTCTGCCGTTACCTGTGCTGCATAATTCGGATTCATCCGGTAGCTGGGTTGTTTGTTTGGTTTTGCTTCCGGCTTCAGCATGACCCTGTGTTGATAAATGCGGGGGTCCAAACCTTTCATATCTTTGTAGTCCCATGCAAAAACATCATAGAACTCTCGAAGCAATTGTATTAACTCTGCTTGAAACATTTCAAGCAATCCTTCCTTTATTTTTACAGGTCGCTGATTAACTTCATCACCTAAATTATATGTAATTAACTGATCTTCTGGAACATAGAATTGTCGGGACTTCTCTGTAACATCGGGTGGGTTTAAAAGTTGTTTTAGATCAGCGTCATCTATAGCAGCAGTATCTTCTTTTTTGTCTTCTTCAGTCACAAGCATCACCGTACAAACTGCCGGATTCCAATTATTTACAACAGATTGTAGATCAACAGTTCCTAGGGAGATCAAATCAATATTATTCTTCAAAAAATCTTCTTCTTCATCATCTGACAAACCATCTAACATATGAACTTGTTCTGCAAAATAAGGTCTAGCATGTAATTCACAAGGTTGTATAGCATCTAACTTAACAACATATTTACGATTATTATCCTTGAAAGTGAGTTCCTGTGCAGACCAATCTTGTATCACCTTGGCTTGTTTCAACCAAGGACGGCCGAAAAGCAGATTATAATCCAAGCTAGACTCTGGTAGCTCTAAGACGACAAAAGTCATCTTAAATGTTGTACCTTGCAGAGTTATGGGAACATCTCGTACTAGTCCTACTAGGTGGACTCTGGACTTATCAGCCATCCTTACGAAAAATTGGACAGGCTCAATTTTCATCCATCCTAACTTTTTACACAGTGCGGAAGTAGCAATGTTTACACCATACCCTCCATCAATTAGTACTTGATTAATTTTATGGTTTTTGTACCATACCGTAATCAATGGGATCGAATGATCCACCGTAGCGTCAATTTCTGGTTGTACTATTGTCGTTGCTGGAATGCAGGCAGACTCAGTATTAAATTGTTGTTGGAATTGTTGACGGAAGAGTAATGGACGCTTTAGATAAGATTTCCCATGCTTGATTTACTTGACTTATTTCTTTCACCGATTCTGAAGACGATGCGTCGGTTACTGGAATCGACTCTTTCAGTCGCACTAGTCAGGGGAAATTTGTATGTGATGAAGAAGATCTTCCACAAAAGGATCAGATAGAGAAGGAGCTCAAGGAATACATCAATATAGTGGGATAACATATCTTCACAGTAAAGAAAGTAAAGTTCAAACATTCAATTTTTTCTCAATAGTTCTACAAGTTCTAGAGATCACATGTGGTGTATAAAAGATGGAAAGCAATTGGTTTACACGATTTATTGGATGAGCCAATGATCTTCATTGATTTTGAGAGGTATGAACAAGTGATGGCCTCACTTCAAGAACTCAAAAGACACAATCATGATCCCTATTTTATCTACAAGGTCAATAATTGGGATAAGGAGTTGATAGAAGTCACTATCAAACCTGAGCACATCAGAGTAGCTTTGAACTTTTATCCCATGGGTACAAAAATAGATGTAAGTTTTTTGAAGGAAAATGCAGTTTCGTATGCAGGATATAACAAGTTTCATTGTTTTAAGGAGAAGTCTAATGAGGAATTGGCAACCATAACTTTTCTTCAATTATTATGCATTCTTAGATTACCAAGGTACCTTATGCCCCACAAAGCAGTCACCCTAGTTATGATGAAAAACAAAGATAAAACCAAGCCATTTATATATCCATTAGTACTTGAAGAAGGCAAAAAAACATTGGGACTCCAAGAAATTAATGAATGGATCCCAACCACTCACAAAAATCATTCATCATGTACTTGGCATTGAAGAAAATTTTTAGTTAGCTCCAATCATGTACTTGGTATTGAAGAAAATTTGCAGTTAGCACCAAAGTCTCAGATATTCAGAGAAGCAATGGCTCAAATGAAGAAAAAAGAGAATGGAAATCAAAGAATTCATGAAGAAGAGAAAAGAAATTGTCCTAGAAAGTCAGCAACCAAAAAAGAAAAGAAGAGTGGATCCAAGGAAGTTAGATCTTGAGGTTTAAGAGGTCCTAGAGGAAGAGGTAAATTACATCAAAAAAAAGTTCAAGCAAACAAGGAGCCTCATCCACCCCAGAGTAGAAAATAACAATTGTATTCCTACTTGATGCAGGATAATGATAAAAGAGCAATGTATGAAGTCTATTATCAAAAGATCCTAGAGCATTACTCTAACAAAGCTATTGATTGGACTCAGGCAGGGATGGATCATTATGAGAATCTGCATGAGCGGATGATGACTGCTAAAGATAAAATGGTGTTCATTAAAAAAGGAGCTATTCTACTAGCATATTTCCAAAAATTTCAAGGACCTCCAAAAAAGAGAACTACAATAGTAGCAATAGTGAAAAAGAGAAGAAAAGAACCAAAACTCAAAAGGAAGATCAGAGGAACTAAGAAGAAATTGGAAGCATAAGAAGAAACATCTGTAGAAGACATAGCAGGAGGATTTATTTTGATCCATAGATTATAAGTAGATATTGAAGAAGAAAAAATAGTAGAAGTAGTGGTAGTAGTCCATACTAAAACAAGCTTTGAGACTGAAATAGATAGTGATATGGAAGGTTTCTTGTTAAGAAGTTTAAATCTTTCATAACCTAATACTCCAAGCAAACAAGTAGGAGTACAAAGAAAAAGTATTGAAGTAATGATCAAGGTAGTGAGTCAAAAAAGGAGGAAGAAATTTGAAAGGATATCATGCAGATTCAACCTCAGAGGGAGTAACCTTAGTACAAGAAAGATCAAAAAGCAGATACACAGAATGAAAATACAAAAAGCATGATCATAGTAGTAGAAGTTGATACAAGTGAAGATAAACAGTTGGAAAAAGGAAGAAAAAGAAGAAACCAAGAAAAACTTAGAGGAAGACATCCAGAATATTTTGGATTATATACCAAAAGAAACAAAATTAATGATGTAGAAAAGAAAGATATTTCAGACAATGAGGAAGAACAGGAAAAAGAAGAACTACAAGATAATCAAAAACATCAAGAGAATGATAATGAAGAATCTGAAAATCATCAGGAAGATCAAGAACAAGAAGAAGAACATCAAGAACAACCACATTCATCATACTCAAAGAAGGAGAATGAAGAAGAAGATGGAAAAAAACAAATGGTAACAAAGTAAGAAAAAACTCTAGAAATAACTTGTGAAATAGTATTAAATAAGATTGAGAGATTCATACCTTCAAGCAAAAATACCATTCTATCATATATAGTTGTTGAAGTTGAGTTCATTAAAGGTGACGAAGTTATTGAAGATCATAGAAAAGAGAAAGAGATTGCTAGAGGAGCTAAGAAAACAAAAAGGAATAACAGAATCCTATCAATTAAAGGTCATCAAATTGAAATGGAGGGAGTGCAAAGACAAAAATAGAATCAATTTTTTGAAAGAGAAGTGTGAAAAGTAGATAGAGACCATAAAGAAGATGGAGGTTGAAATTAGGCATTTAGAATCAAAAAATGAGATTCTACAAATATCATGCCTTAAGTAAAGAAAATGAAGAGATCACCAGAGTACTTATGGAGGAGACTGACTATAGGACAGAAGGAAGTAAAGTACAAGGTACTACTGAAGACCAAAGCAAAGAGATAAAGAGTATAAAGCATGAGCTAGAGAAGATGAAAGAAGAGCTCGTGGATGATAAGGAATTGGAACAACAAGAAATCAAACAAACATGGTACTAATGCCATGAGAGGGTTCAGCAATCTAAATGAGAAAATTGAAAAGAAGAGAACTAACTGGGAACAAAAAAGAGCACAATAATCCAAGTCAAACATCCAACCAAAAGAAGTTAGGAGTGAAGAGATAGTGCAAGAGAGGCCAATAGCAGAAATAGATATGGGCGGAAGCACCACTTACGTTCAAAATCAACCTACTTTTTGTCCAATTGCAAGAACAAGGACTAGCCAAAGTTCTAGAAAATGAGAAAAATGGAGCCATATCTTATAAGTGGCTAAACTTTCCAAAGATATCAGGTTCCAAAAAAGGAACATGATTGTTGATATATTTAGGTAGTGATGTGTGTGAACACTCTAGGACCGTCGGGGCACTTTTTTCCCTCTTTAGGAGGTTTTTTTCCCTCGGCTTGTATATACGCCTATTGCCCTAATGTGCTACTTATCTTTGTACATTCTCTAGTAGTACATTCAGTATTGTTTGTTGTGCTCCAAGCTTCTTCTTCTTCCTTGTGTTGTTCGCGTGCTTCCACAAATGTCTAACTCCAACAATTGGTATCAGAGCAGGTCGTTGCTTCATCTAGGGCACCGTCGACACTCCTCCGGTTGCAATCTCAGAATGGCTTCGCTCTGTGGTGCCGAAATCGCGATCTGAGCTCGTTTCGGCCTCCGAACGCACTATCGCAATGCTTGTGCAGGCTATTTTGTCTTTTTATGCCAAAGGTATATACCAGTTTCTGTTTGCCCATATAAGCGTCTTGAAGTCTGTTACAGGTCTAGCAGAATTTGTCTGGGCAGTTGTGTTCAACTTTTTGAGATACAGTCAATTTTCTACATCAAGGTATTTCAGTCATCGGCCATGGCTGAAAGCAGTGATGTATTCCGTATGTTGGTTGTTGAGGATAAGTTGGATGGTACCAACTTCCCGTTATGGGCTTATATGATGCGACATGTGTTGGTTGCAAAAGGATTGTGGAACATTGTGCAGGGTGTCGAAAAACGTCCTATCGCACCTGCAACTGTTACAATAGCAGGTACTGAAGCTGATGTAGAAGGTGTCGAAGATGATGATATTCTGCATATTCCTGTTCGTTCTGCGGTTTTTGTTGCACCTATTGCAGAGCAGATTCGTTGGGATGGCATAGATGCCCAGGCACATGCATTGATAGCTTTGTCTGTCAAACGTGCCATTATTCCTCACATTTGCTCTTGCAGAACAGCTAAAGGATGCTTGGGATACACTTACCACATTGTACCAAGCTAGGAATGAGGCTCATGTTGCTTACCTCTGAAAACAGTTGGAGAGTAAGCACATGAATGAAGGTGATTCTATGGACAGTTTCCTAACGAAGATCAAAGACTTGAAGGAACAGTTGATTTCTACTGATGAGGTTATACCAGATAGCTCACTTGTTCAGACCGTTCTGAATGGTCTTCCTGATTCATATCAGAGTTTTGCTTCTACTCTTCGGTTTTGATGATGAAAGGCAGTCCGAATGCCTTATCATTTGAGGAGTTAGTCTCTGTTCTGTTGCAGGAAGATCAGTCCAGGCAGAACAGGTCCATTATGCGAGTTGCACATCAAGCTTTCTTGGCTAATTAGAAGGGCAAAGGAAAATGGAGCTCTTCAACTAGTAAGCAGAAATTTGCTAATTCTGCACATTCGAAGAAGGAAGATAAAGATGAGAAGAAATCAAAAAAGCAAAAATTGTTTTGTAAGTACTCTAAAGGGAATGATCATATCATAAAGAACTGTCCAAAACTGGCTGCTAAAGAGGCAAAGAAGAAAGAGGCTGGAATGGTTGTTGCAGAGGCCTCTACAACAAAAACAGAGTCTGCTAATCTTGTGCAGGAAGAAGAATGGGTGTTTACTACTATCTGCAATTTTGACCCATCTTCTCATGAGCAGTGCATGTCTGCAGTAGACTCAAATGTTTGGTATTTTGATAGTGGGGCGACCAAACATATTACCTCGCAGCACAGTTTCTTCTCTTCACTCGAGCCTGCCCCTACAAGGAATACTGTTACATGCGCCAACAACTCCTCTTATCCTGTTATGGGAGTTGGTAAGATCATTTTGACTACTGCTGATGGTAGTTCTTTCACTTTGTCAAATGCTTTATTTGTGCCAGGGATCAAGAAGAACTTGTAAACAGTTTTTGCATTAGCCAAGATTGGCTTGGTTGTGAAATTTGTTGATGATAGGTGTACAGTTCATGATCTGTCAAATGGCGATGTGATTATTTCTTCTGGCATTTTATGTCGTGGGTTGTATAAGCTCATAGACTATGAAAGATTAGTAAATGATTTGGCATGTGTAGTAAATGATTCTTAGGCTATGTCAGATGCAAAGCTTTGGCATGCATGCTTTGGTCATCTGAATTTTGCTAGTTTGCTATGCCTGTAGAAATCTGAAATGGTGTCCTCTTTGCCCAAACTTGAGGCACCTGGAAAACATGTTTATGAAAGCTTTATTTTGGGCAAAATGCAGCGTTCGTCCTTTCCAAAAATGGTTCAGTTCAGGTTACAGAGAAATTGCAGCTTGTACATAGCGATGTTTGTGGTCCTATGCAGACACCTTCTTTTGGGAATTATCTTTACTTCATGACTTTCATCGATGATTTTTCTAGGCATGCATGGGTATATCCATTGAAGGCAAAGTCCGAAGTGTTCATGTGCTTCAAACAGTTTTTGGTTTCGACTGAAAATCTGTCAGGATGTAAAATGAGCACCCTCCATTCTGATCGAGGGGGGGAATATATGTCTTCTGATTTTAATGCATTTCTGGCTGAATGTGAGATAAAACACCAATGTACAGTGCCGTATACACCTCAACAAAATGGAGTTGTTGAACGAAAGAAGAGGTCACTCATGGAGATGGCGAGGTGTATGGTCAAGAGTCAGGCTTTACTACATAGTTTCTGGCTTGAGGCTGTCATGTGTGCAGCATATGTACTGAATTGGTGTCCCACTAAAGCGCTGCAGTCTATCACTCCATATGAGGCTTGGAATGACCACAAGACATTTGTTGCTCATCTGCGTGTTTTTTGTTGTTTGGCATATGCATTAGTGCATGAACAACATCGCAGGAAATCGGATGATAAAATAGTAAAATGTATTTTTGTTGGGTACAGTTCTGAAAGTAAAGGCTATCCTCTGTATCATCCATAGACTAAACGCGTTCTAGTTAGCCATGATGTTGTTTTTGTGGAAGATGCTATTCACCCATTGCTTTCATGTACTAAGGAGACATCTGTTAGCTCCAAAGACATGTATGATACTTTGCTGCCTCTTTTTACAGGTGGACAATCTAGTGCTAGTCCCAATGAGGCAACTTCTCAACCTTTGCAGGTTTCATGTGATGATGCGGATAATTCCATTTCTGATGCAGATGTACATGATGCACTTATTGATGAGAGAGCTGATATTGAGCAGGCAAGAACTATGCCAAAATGGCTAGTGCAGACCTTGCGTGACAGTAAATTAGATGCACCTCTGTCATATCGTACTCGATCAGGCTCTCATAGTGACTCTTTTGCATCAGATTGCTATGCTATGGCTGCATCTAGTCTCTGTGATGAGAATGAACCTGTTTCGTTTGATGAAGCACAAAATTCAAAAAATTGGATGGTTGCTATGCAATCTGAATATGATGCAATAATGAAGAATGGTACTTGGTCTTTATGTGACTTGCCTCCTGGCAAGAAGGCCATTGGCACTAAGTGGGTTGTTGGAGAAACACTCACTAATTAGACATATATTTGAAGGTCAAATCTTAGGAAGAAAACCCCATGCCTATGTGAAGGGACAAATTCACAAGTGTATCATACTTGTAAAGTTAGTTCACTTTAGTTCTAGAAGTTTTTTAAAAATCACGGGAATGAGAAAGTCTATATAAGTTAGTTAGTATTAACTGACGCGAAGAAAAAAGAAGGATGAGAGAGAGAGAGAAGAAGAAGGAGGAAGAGAGAGAGAAAGTGAGAAGAACTCATTTTTGTATGACTGAGTATAGTCGGGCTTCTCTGAGTGAGAAAGCACCTGTAAAACTTCTGAGTTTTTAATAGTTATGAGAAGAACTGAGTAAAGTTCTGTGTATGAGTCTCTCTTCATCATCTCCATGTTTGCCTACTGTGTGATGAATTCAAAAGTTCAAGTTTTCTGAGCAATTCGATGCCTGGCATCGAATCTTGGCTGATAAGTCATTTTTTCATTCTCTGTGTGTTAACTATTGTTGAATCTTTTAAAAATATGAAGTTTGTGGAGCAACTCGATGCCTGGCATCGAGTTTGAGCATAAAGTCGATGCCTGGCATCGACTTCTAGCATACAAGTCTTCTTCTTCATGTGTGTGTAAAAGAGAGTATTTCTGGTGCAGAAAAAGGGCCTAAAAAAGCTCAAAGTCGATGCCCGGCATCGACTTGGACTGAAATTCGATGCCAGGCATCGAATTTTTTATTTTTGGACATCAGGAATACTAAAACAGGCAAAAATTTCCAGTTTTGGAAGGTCATACAGGGTCATCTTGTGAAGGCCATAACTTGAGTTCTAGAGATCCGTTTGATGCATATGATAGCTTGTTGGAAAGCTCTACTCTTCTAGTTTCATCCTATAAAGTTTCATGGAGAAATAATACTTGAGCTAGGAGAAATTAGCAAAATACTGAAGGTATGTCATTTCGGTGACTAGGAATTTCTGTAGAAGCAAAGTTCTCACTTTAGGCTATCATTTCTCAAAGTTTGGAGTGGCAATGAGTTAATGGTGACCATAGAGGTGTTCTAGTGTCACATTAATTCATTTCTTGTGGTGTTTTATACATCAACAAGTGGTATCAGAGCAGAAAGATTCTCGAGAGCAGAAGACGACAAAGGTACGAGAAGTTTTGTAAAGTTTTCCATTAAAGTTTGAAAGGTGAAGCATTTGAAGACACAAGGCATCAAAAGATTACTTTCGAAGTATCCTCATACACAAAGAACTTCAAAAGGTATTATCCTTTATCCTTTAAGCTCACAGGTTGCAGCAGAAGGAAAGAACTATGGCAGATCATATCTCCATTGACAAACTGGACAGAGATAATTACCCCGCATGGGTAATGAGAATGGAAGCCTTACTTATGAGTAAGGATCTCATGGTATATGTAACAGGTGAAGAAGAGAAGCCAGTATTTGAAGATGAAAGCCGACCAAAGAAAGAAGAACTTGATGCTTTAAAGCATTGGCAGAAGAAGGATGCAAGTGCAAAAGCCTACATCTACAATACAATCTCAGATCATTTGCTACCACACATCAGAGGATTGGAATCATCAGAAGATATATGGAATGCATTGGAGTATCATTTCCAAAGTACTACTAAAGCACGGAAAGCAAGTCTATGGTCAGAGTTTACAACATTCAAGAAGAAGCCAAGTCAAACCATTAGTGATTATGTCACTAAGATGAAGGATCTAGCAGATAGTCTTGGATCCATAGATGAAGATGTTGAAGATCACAGATTGATTGCTCAACTACTTGCAGGCTTGAGAGGGGATGAAAGGTGGAAACCTTTTGTCTTATCAACAGAACTTTCATTAAATCATTATGTTCCAGATTTGAACCAGTTGCTTGGTTTGATGCTCACATATGAGCAAGACTTGAAGGGAGATGGAGATAAAGGTCAAAGTTCTGCAATGTACATGAAGAATAAGAAGAAAGGAGATAAAGGTAAAGCAAAGGATGAAGAGGAGTCTAATTCTCAAGCTTATTATGCAAGAGGTAAAGGCACTGGCAAAGGAAGAGCAAGAGGTTTTGGAAGAGGAAGAGGTAATCAAAATAACAACAAAAAGGCTTGCTGGATCTGTGGATTGAGTAATCATTTGGCTCATGACTGTTGGCACAACCAACAAGGATCAAACCAGAATCAAAACAACAATAGCAGAGGTCGAGGTGGAAGATATCAAAGTAATTTTCAAAGAGGTAGACAAAGTCAAAGAGGAGGCTATGGTAGAGGTGGAGGAAGAAATTGGGGACAGAATCAATCCTACAACACCACCTACTACAACTATGCAAATGACACACAGAATGAAAGTCATACATCATTGATGATGAATTCAATCAGCACATCAGACAAAGAAGATCTAAAGGTATTTTACATTGACTCTGGATGTTCTAATCATTTGTCAGGAAACATAGAATTGATGTCAGATTTGGAAAAAGGCATTTCTAGTCACACAGTTCAAACTGGTGATAATACAAGACATAGTGTACATTCAATTGGAAAAGTGAAATGCAAGAGTGGAGCAGATTTGCTAACCAATGTTTTGTATGTTCCTACAATACCTAAAAACTTGATTAGTGTGGGACAGATAGTTGAAAAAGGTTTTCAAGTCAGGTTTACAAATGAAGGAGTATTTGTGGAAGATCCAGAGAATGGATATAATCAGATTGTCTCTGGTAAGAAAGAAGGTAGACTCTTTACTTTAAGAGTGCAAGGGAACATTGGTCAAGCTTTGCTCACACATGGTGAAGCAGTGATTACAGAACTTGATCTCTGGCATAAGAGATTAGGTCATTTCAATGAAAGAGGAATTAAAGCTATGGTTGCTAATCAGTCTGTACTAGGATTACCAAATGTGCAAAGTCAACATATGGTTTATAAATGTGAAGCATGTCAAATGGGTAAAGCACACAGGTTACCATTTCAAAAGAAAGGATTCAAACATGATGGAGTACTTGAGCTCATTCATACAGATGTATGGGGACCAACAAAAGAAGGATCTATCAGTGGCTCAAGGTACTATGTTCTTTTCATTGATGATGCTACAAGATGGATAACATTATATGTTTTGAAGGAAAGATCAGAAGTGTTTGGAGCTTTCAAGCATTTTCATGCATATGCAGAGAGAGTCACAGGTCAAAAGCTTAAGAGACTGAGGTCTGATGGAGGGGGAGAATACTTCTCCCAAGAGTTCAATGATTATCTTTGGAATGCAGGTATTAAGAGAGAAATAACTTGCAGGTATACACCACAACAAAATGGTGTAGCAGAAAGAAGGAACAGGACTTTGGTTGAGTTTGCTAGAGCTATGCTAAAGGAGAAGAACTGTCCAAATTATCTTTGGGCTGAGGCTGTAAATATAGCTACATATCTTGTGAATAGATTACCATGTGCAGCTCTGAATGGAATGACTCCATATGAAGCTTGGTGGGGTAAGAAACCAACACTAGATCATTGTAGAGTGTTTGGATCAATTGCATATGCTTATGTGCCATCACAACTTAGGCATAAACTTGAACCAAAGGTAGAAAAATATGTGTTCATTGGTTATGATGAAAAGCAGATGGGTTACAGATTGTGGAATCCTCTAACCAAACAATTTATTGTTTCTAGAGATGTTACATTTGATGAACAGAAAAGTTGGTATGCAGATCAAAGTCATACAGCTGAAGAATTTGAAGAAGAGGTAAGAAGATGTGAGAAAGGAAAATCAATTGTGCAGGTGAATAGAGATGAAGACTATATACAAGCAAGTACATCCAGAAGTGGATTAACAAGAATGAATGAAGAAGCTCCTATATTTGATGAAGAGGTGTATCCAGAAACTTATGAAGAATGTGAACCAAGAAGGTCAAGCAGGACAAGGAGACAACCAGAAAGGTATTCTTATGATACTTCTTACATAACTCAGAAGAACTATGCATATATGGTCAAAGATGATGAAGAACCTCAGAACTATGATGAAGCTAAAGGTAAGAAGCAATGGGAAGAAGCAATGAAAGAAGAGTTCAATGCACTGGAGGAGAACAAGACATGGGAACTTGTTCCTAAACCAAATGGTAAGAAAGTAATTGGAAATAAATGGGTTTATAAAGTGAAGAAGCTTGCAGATGGAAGTATAGCCAGATACAAAGCTAGATTGGTGGTGAAAGGCTATGCCCAGACCTATGGCATAGATTATGATGAGACATTCAGTCCTGTAGCTAAGATGTCGACTATAAGGACAATCATTGCTATTGCAGCTTCAAAAGGATGGACCCTAAGTCAATTGGATATAAAAAATGCATTCTTGAATGGATACATATCAGATGAGGTATACATGGAACAACCTCAAGGGTTTATAGATTTCAGGTATCCAAATTTTGTTTGCAGGTTGAGAAGAGCATTGTATGGATTGAAGCAAGCTCCAAGAGCTTGGAACTATAGACTGGTGAAGTATCTCAATGATCTTGGATATCAAAGTTCAAAAGCAGATTCAAGTCTACTTATCAAAAGAACAGAGGAAGGTACAATCTACATTTGTATTTATGTAGATGACATTATAATCACAGGTACTTCAGATGAAGGAATCAAGGAGGTAAAGAGATTACTTGAGAAAGAGTTTAAGATCAGTGACCTAGGAAAGTTATCATACTTTCTTGGAATGGAAGTTACTTATACAGATCATGGCATATATGTGTCACAAGAAAGGTATCTTCTGAACTTGTTGAAGAAGTTTGATATGGAAAATTGCAGAGAAGCTTCAACTCCACTTGAAGTTAATCACAAGCTCAGTAAATATGATGGTGCAGACTACAAAGATATGAGGAAGTATCAATCTCTTGTGGGTAGTTTGATTTATGCTACACTAACAAGACCTGATCTTAGTTATGCAGTGGGAGTTTTGTCACAATTCATGCATTGTCCAAAGGACCCACATTGGATTGCAGGTCAAAGAGTTCTCAGATATATCAAAGGAACTATAAAGGAAGGATTATATTATCCTTTTACATCAGATTTGAAGTTGAGAGCCTACAGTGACTCAGACTGGGCAGGTAACCAAGATGACAGAAGATCAACTCATGGTTACATGATATACATTGGTGATAAGCTTGTAAGTTGGTGTTCCAAGAAACAACATACAGTAGCATTATCATCAACTGAAGCAGAGTACAAAGGACTTGTGGAAGCAGCTAAGGAAGTCATATGGATGCAGACATTGTTCAAGAGCTTAGGCATTGATCAAGGTACACCTACAATACATGGAGATAATATGAGTTCACTTTATCTTGCAGCAAATCCAGTATTTCATGCAAGGACAAAGCACATAGAGATCCAATATCATTTTCTTAGAGAAAAGGTAATGGAGAAGGAGATTGAAGTGGAGTACATTTCTACTAAGGATCAGTTAGCAGACATAATGACAAAGAGCTTGGATGGTGTGAAGACCAGTAGATTCAAAAGCATGGCAGGAGTAAAAGAAAAGAAGATGATATGAAGAAACAGGGAATGTCAATTAGTGATTGAGGGGGAGCTGTTGGAGAAACACTCACTAATTAGACATATATTTGAAGGTCAAATCTTAGGAAGAAAACCCCATGCCTATGTGAAGGGACAAATTCACAAGTGTATCATACTTGTAAAGTTAGTTCACTTTAGTTCTAGAAGTTTTTTAAAAATCACGGGAATGAGAAAGTCTATATAAGTTAGTTAGTATTAACTGACGCGAAGAAAAAAGAAGGATGAGAGAGAGAGAGAAGAAGAAGGAGGAAGAGAGAGAGAAAGTGAGAAGAACTCATTTTTGTATGACTGAGTATAGTCGGGCTTCTCTGAGTGAGAAAGCACCTGTAAAACTTCTGAGTTTTTAATAGTTATGAGAAGAACTGAGTAAAGTTCTGTGTATGAGTCTCTCTTCATCATCTCCATGTTTGCCTACTGTGTGATGAATTCAAAAGTTCAAGTTTTCTGAGCAATTCGATGCCTGGCATCGAATCTTGGCTGATAAGTCATTTTTTCATTCTCTGTGTGTTAACTATTGTTGAATCTTTTAAAAATATGAAGTTTGTGGAGCAACTCGATGCCTGGCATCGAGTTTGAGCATAAAGTCGATGCCTGGCATCGACTTCTAGCATACAAGTCTTCTTCTTCATGTGTGTGTAAAAGAGAGTATTTCTGGTGCAGAAAAAGGGCCTAAAAAAGCTCAAAGTCGATGCCCGGCATCGACTTGGACTGAAATTCGATGCCAGGCATCGAATTTTTTATTTTTGGACATCAGGAATACTAAAACAGGCAAAAATTTCCAGTTTTGGAAGGTCATACAGGGTCATCTTGTGAAGGCCATAACTTGAGTTCTAGAGATCCGTTTGATGCATATGATAGCTTGTTGGAAAGCTCTACTCTTCTAGTTTCATCCTATAAAGTTTCATGGAGAAATAATACTTGAGCTAGGAGAAATTAGCAAAATACTGAAGGTATGTCATTTCGGTGACTAGGAATTTCTGTAGAAGCAAAGTTCTCACTTTAGGCTATCATTTCTCAAAGTTTGGAGTGGCAATGAGTTAATGGTGACCATAGAGGTGTTCTAGTGTCACATTAATTCATTTCTTGTGGTGTTTTATACATCAACATGGGTTTACAAGCTGAAGCATAAACGTGATGGTACATGACAGGTATAAGGCTAGGCTTGTTGCAAAGGGTTATGCACACGAAAGAGGCATTGATTTTGATGAGACCTTTGCACCTACATGCTGTATGACTATTGTTCGGAGCATTTGTGCACTTGCAACCCATCATGGTTGGAATGTACATCCGTTGGACATTAAAATAGCATTTCTGAATGGTGACTTGCATGAAGAAGTGTATGTTTTTCAGCCCCGTGGCTTTGTGCAAAAAGGGCATGAAAACCAGGTGTGCAGGTTAAAGAAGGCATTATATGGTTTAAAGCAAGTACCACGTGCTTGGTATGAGAAGATACATGCCTATCTGATTACACATGGTTTTGAGAATAGTCCAACTGAAAGCACCTTATATGTTAAGCATGCTAATGATGTGCTTCTGATCATTGTTGTCTATGTTGACGACATGCTGCTCACTGGTCCTATTGAGAAGCATATTGCTGATTTTAAGGCTGATTTGCATGCCTCATTTGAGATGTCTAATTTGGGGCATTTGCATCACTATTTGGGCATTCAGTTTATGCAAGTTGATGGTGGAATGGCTTTGTGTCAAACGAAATATATTGACACATTAATGCAGCGTTTTGGCCTTGAAGACTGTAAGCCTATTGCCACTCCTATGGAGACAGGTTTACGATTGAGTCTTCATGATGTTGGAGATGCATTTGATGTTGTTCTCTATCAACAGGCTGTTGGATGCTTGATTTACTTATGCATTACTCGGCCAGATATTCAGTTTGCTGTCTCACAGATGAGCAGGTTTATGCATTGCCTAGGAGTCAAGCATTGGCAGGCGGTTAAGCGCATCTTTCGCTACTTGAGTGGTACCTGGCTACTTGGGTTGTTTTATCCCAAGGGGGGATCACTACTGCCATATTTGCATGCTTTTTCTGACTCTGATTGGGCTGGTTGCTATGACACTCGTGTGTCCACTAGTGGCTTTTGATTCATGCTTGGTAGCTCATGTATATCTTGGTTGAGCAAGAAGTAGCCTACTGTGGCCACTTCCAATTGGGAGGCTGAGTATAGGGTAGCTTTCACAGCTACTGTTGAGTGTGTGTGGCTTAGACGCCTTATGGCTTATTTGGGTGTTGGTCAGTCTTCTGCCACCACCATCTTCACTGACAGTTAGAGCGCATTGGCAATTGTGAGGAACCCTGTGTTCCATGCTCGCACTAAGCACATTGAGGTGCATTATCATTATGTCAGGGAGAGGTTCTCTGCTGGGGAGATCAGCTTGGCATATGTGCCCACGCAAGAGAACATTGCAGACCTTTTCATGTAGGTGCCTAGGGAGAAGTTTGAAGCTTTCCGCAAAGCTTTGGGCTTACTTCCTTTTGTGGAGTGATTTCCACATAGCTTGGCACTTCCTTATACATGGGTGCCAGCTACTTGTTCACCGCATCACTCCCAGGGGGGATTTGTTGATATATTTAGGTAGTGATGTGTGTGAACACTCTAGGACCGTCGGGGCACTTTTTTCCCTCTTTAGGAGGTTTTTTTCCCTCGGCTTGTATATACGCCTATTGCCCTAATGGGCTACTTATCTTTGTACATTCTCTAGTAATACATTCAGTATTGTGTGTTGTGCCCCAAGCTTCTTCTTCTTCCTTGTGTTGTTCGCGTGCTTCCGCAAACGTCTAACTCCAACAATGATCATCAAAGACTTACATGCTTACAACTTGCAAGGTAGTGGCCAAGACTTGAAGGACGTCAATGATCCATCTTGTATATTAACCATTAGGGTTTTGAAGCTCATAATAGCTTTTATAGAAACTTTTACAGATACAAACATTAGACCCTAAACTATATAGGATTTAATGCACCCTCAGATACACTACTTTTTAATCTAAGAGAAACCCAGGATAGAATCTGTTCGATGGCATATTATGGCATAATCATATTCATGGGCAGCCATTATGTACATATTTTTTAGGATGACTTTGATTATGGATTTTTTGACAAAGGTTCAAAACTTTTTGGTAGATTGTCATTAGTAATGAAGAGAAGACTAAGAACATATGAAGTGGCCTACACAAAATATATAAAGAAAGGTATGATAGATAAACTGTCACTTGCAATACAATGGAGAAAAACACTTTTTGAAATGGTTAATGATTTGAACATCACAGAGCAAAAGAGTTGTGACCTCGTGGCTCAAGAATATCAAAGGAAAAGAAAACAGTGATTAGATCCATCTCTCAGTTTTATCAAGGGTGACAAAATACAAGGAGAGGGAAAATGTTGGAAAGCACTTTTTTGCAAAGAGAAAACTAGAAAACATTGTATTATAGTAGAATAGAATATCCCAAATTTTGTAAAAATGAGGAAGATTCATCCTCATATGTAGTTGTAACTTATATATTTTTTGTATAATTTTTAGAGCTCTTGAGATAGTGGCTTTTTAGAATAAGAAGCTTGAAGGAACTATTTCCAATGTGAACTAGGACACTTAAAAAGGTATGAAACTCAATTATGACTCATTTCTAGGGGATCTAGTATTTTTGTGGAGTTAATGAGAACTTGAAAGCTCTTCCTTCTTCTAATTCTCATCATCAAGCTTTAAGGGTGATTTCAAGTGGATTATGTGAGTGTTTTTCATGGATTTATCTTGGTGATTAGTAGTTCTTTCAGTCTTCCATGCTTCTATGAGTGTAACTCTACCTTCTAGCGCCATTAATCAACCAATGTGTTGTTTCATAATGAATTTGTAATTCCATCAAAGTTGCGATTCTCTCATCACAAGGGTACAGGTATTGAAATTTGACTTTTACTTCACCTTTGTCTTTAATATGAAAAATAGCACATTTTAGGCACAAGAAACACTCAAAAAACTTAGTTCTAACTAAGTCTACATGAAGAAGAATGATCAATCTTTTGTGAGATCTCTAATTTTATTGATCTTTTGATGATAAATCTTGGATTCCATTGATAAACAAGGGGTTAATGTCTAAGCATGCTCCTCGGGTTGAAAATTTAACTGTTTGAGGTTGTTGATCCTTTATGCCATTATGATTGGAGAGGACAACTCCAAAGTACAACAAACATACCCAAAGCAAATTTTCATCATTTCTATCATGTGATTCACATCCTACAACCAGGACCCAATAGAGAGACACCAAGCACCTTCATGATACTCGCACTTGGTGAAGGATATCCATTAAAGAAATTATGGTTTAGCCATTGATTGGTCCGAGAGGCACTCCACATCCAAGGGAACCACATTCCTTTAAATAAAGAAGCATTGGTTCGATGAAACAAAAAAAAGTAAAATTTCAAAGCTCTCCCAAATGTCGACAATCACACATGGTCTATCCACGTCTTTACAAATGTGCATGCAGCATTTCCCTTTCCTAGGATAGAATCGGTTCACCCAACTCCACAACAGGACTTGTATTTGGCCAATGAGGATGAAATAAAGTTGGACCTATTACATTGGATCATTGATCAACTAGATACAACCAATTTGCGATGGATCAAGAAACAAGTATCAAATGGTTATTGTGTGATTCCCCAATGGTCCTAGAGTGTTCACACACATCACTACCAAAATATATCAACAAATCCCCCCTAGGCATGATGGGGTGAACGAGGATCTGGCACTCATGTATAAGGAAGTGCAAAGCTATGTGGAATCAATCCACAAAAGGAAGTAAGCCCAAAGCTTTGTGGAAAGCTTCTAACTTCTCCGTAGGCAAAGTCTTTGTGAAAAGTTATGCAACATTCTCCTCTGTGGGCACATATGCCAAACTGATCTCTCTAGCAAAGAACCTCTCCGTCATAATGATAGTGCACCTCAATGTGCTTAGTGCAAGCATGGAACATAAGGTTCGTTGTAATTGTGACTCATTTTGAATGCAAAGACTCCATTGTTCCACTCTCTTGCTTTTCCTTGCATGTTTGTGCATCTCTTTGTGTGTCACAAACACATTTACATGCACCACTTGCTCACGATCATCATATCACCCTCATGTTTTCATGGTAATTTAAGGTAAGGTAGGATCCTATTCGATGTTGGTACTCACCATTGTTCTATGTTGAGACTCTAGGAACACTTTGGTTTATGTGACTGAAAAGATAACCTTGCACATCTTCTCACAACCGATGAGCTTTTCACAAAGCTTTGAACTTACTCCCTTTTACAAACTTTTCACACATCGTTGGACACTTCTTTATAGGTGACTTCTCACTCCTTGTTCACCACATCACTTTCAAGCGAATCGATTACTAAATTTTGATAGTGGCATGTCAACTCGCTTATACATGTAAAATTACGTTTTCTCTTTGAGAGGTTTCTCCCTCAACAATATACAACCGTAATGGACTACTTATCTTTATATCATACACACCTAATAACAGCGTTATGTCTTGTACTCTTGAGCTTCTTTATTGTCTTTCGTGCTTTCCTATTTCCCAAATTCCAACAATGCCTTTATATGCATTGTACTCTTGGGTTTCTTTAGTGTGCTCGTTTGTGCTTTCCTATTCCCAAATTCCAACAATGCCTAATGTAGGCGTCAACTTTGTGAATGCACAGCCACATTCCATCGCCTTTCATTATTATTTTACAAAAACGCATATGTATATGTGACATAAGATGTCAACTTAAGGTGTACCAAAATAACTTCTCTCTTCATTTCTTAAACCTGCATATCTGAGAGATCTCTGATTGCCTACTTGGAATTCTACGCGTGTAAAAATATCGGCGTCCCCCTCTTCTATTTCGACGTTGCCTACTTACTACAAATGATAAAACAATATAACTGGTCCACACCATTCAAACGATAAACACTGTAACCTGGTTTTTGTTTCCTGACTCAAATTCTAAACATTTTAAGGAGGCTGTTGTTTCGATGACGAGAATACCAAGCCGCCTCCTACAAATAAAAGAACAATATAACCGGTCCACATTCCTGATTCAAATGGTAATCGTGTTGAGCTGAGGATTTGCCACATCTGAAACGTCTGCGCATTGCTGTTTCAAATGGCAAACGCTTCGAGGAGAGAATTTGCCACATCTAAAACGAATCCGCACAGCCCAAGCACACCCAGCCATCCATCCAGATAATTTGGCTGAATGATTAATCAGGTCATTAAACAAAAAGGAAGTTCTCACTTCAGCAACATATCGACTGACTTCACTATGATACACCCAGCAACGCAATCAGTCCACTGTATTTTACACAGCTTAAAACATGTGAGGAATTCGTCAAACGTATGCTAGGCATCAAAGACAAGACATCGATAGAAAATGCCCAAAAGAGGCATTGACCGTGAAATTCCATCAAGAAAGGAAGATAGAAGTCAATATATTTACCCTGTGTGCAGGGATAAGGGCACATTTATTGCTTAGAGAACTGATGTATAAGAATTGGCCTTGAGATCAGCATCTCTTTTTAGGCTCATTTTAGGAATTAAGGTTCCTTGCTTTATGAGAGCTAACAGCAGGCACAGAAACTAAAATAGTTCGAGGACAATAAATTAATCAGTGTACAATGTGATGCCATTGCCCAAATGCACTTCTCCCTTCGACTGGAAATATGGATCATACCCTTGCATGTTATATGCAGAAGAGGAACGACTTCTTCTCAATCCATCAGCCATTTCAAAGGGAGGTTCTTCATGATCTGAGCGTGGGGACATGGGGAGATGGATAATTGGATTTTGATTGTGCGGATGATACTGAGATCGAGGTGGCATTCCTTCATAAAACCCATAGTAAAGTTTTCCACCGAATGGGCTTGGAGGAGTGGCCTCAAATATTTCTTCCATATAAGGGGATGCATATTCAGATTCATCATTGATTTGTTGCTTAGCTAGATTTAAGGCCATCAAGATGCTCCCTAACTTCCCATTTTTGTCATCCACAAGACTAAGAATGGAATCATTGACAGAAGCTCTTGGCCGGTACCTGCCGTATCCTGGAACATCTGAGCTTATATGACCAATGCCTGGATAAGTTGAGGTCGGGAATGGCCCTGAAGGAAATGCTTCTCCTGATGGAACATACTGAGGGTAGTGAATGGGAGCACTATGCATAGCTCGCCATTCATATGGATACATGTGCCTGGGAAAGTGTTTTGGTTGCACTTTGTGGTCTAGTCTAGAAGCACTTTCTCGGGAAGCAGATGCCATGTTAGTTGCCATTCTCCTACCACCTGGATGAAATGCCCCATTCACATTTACACCCTTGAAATCAAGACCAGAAGGTGCCTCTGTCATGGGTGATGCTGTCTCATCCAGCAAAAGACCCTCGGACTTGTCATTTTTTGCTGACAAAGATATCGATGTACCATCACTAAGATTTAATGATGACCCATCCTTATTAGGAACAATGAACTTGTCAGTGCCTACCAAAGGTACCTTGTCTGAGTTTACCTCTTGCTGGTCGGAGGATACTGAATTAGATATCTGAGGAAGTGATGCTCCAGCATCATGTAGATAAAGATTACTATCAATGATCACCTCCACTGGATCTTCAACACACTTAGAAGAAGTACACAACATTTCAGATGGCTGTTCCATCTTGCTTTCCTCTACTGGTTGATCAAGCAAAGAACATTCCTGTTCGTCAGGAGCACTGCATATAGCCTGATCGTGACAGGGTATCTGATTGCTGGTTGCACATTCTTTCTCCAGTTTAGAGTTACCTCCCAAACAGGTGCCCAGATCCACATGTAACTCTTCTGAGTAGTCAACGTTATGGGAATGGCCACTTTCAGGATTAGTCCCCTCTTCACTGGAGAATCCCAAGCCTTTAAGATGTGCTGCCTCTGATGAATTACCCTGATGGTTCCCATTTTGTGCATAAGAGGCATCCTCATTAGAAGAAATATCACCTTCCCTATCCTTCAGGCTCTTTGCATGTCCAGTTTCTTCACTTCCAGAGCTTTTTGAGAATACAGAGGGATGTGCCATAATGTCTAACGTTATACCTTTGATTTTTAGAACTTCAAGCACTTCAGCCATCGCCATCTGTGCCTTCTTCCTATGCTCGATTTCAGCATTAAGGCGGTTTTGCAGCTCAAAAACCTGGCTCAAGGTGTAGAACAAATTCTCCAAATTTAGTCATGAGCCATTACAAAAACATATTTGCTGGTACAAGATTCAAAACGGATTTACAGTTGTCATGGGATTTTGATACAACATAAAAAGCATAATGACAGTGCAGATCCAGGAAGTCGCTTTCTTCTGCATCATTATGCATAATGTGATCGCAGGATGAAAACATTGCTAGAAAGACTCGCTCACCTTCACGGCAATATCATGTGCCTGCTGCCTGGCTTCCTTTGAGGCAGCTCTCTCTGACAAGAGCCTCGCTCTTAGAGACTCAATAGTCACTGCTGATGCAGCACCAGAAGGTACAGCACTCCTAAGACGATACAAGTAACGATAAAATTAATTACCTTTTCTAGGAAGTGTCAACGGTAAGTATGGATTCCCGCTATAAAAAAGAAAAGCATATGAATTCGCAAACTGAAGCAGGACCTTCATTTTTGCTGAAAGCAGCTAGATGTCCAGCTCTCTTGAGCTGATTTGGGAAATGAAAAGAACCGAACAGAAAAAGTAGGGTCCGTTCCCTCGATTGCAACGAGAGAAGGATAAAACTACTCAGAAAGATGGTGCAAATCATATTCATGATTACCGAAAAGTTCTCGCAAGAAAAGCGTAAACAAAAAAACGAAACATTTCCGTAAAAGAGCCCTTGATTACAGGAACATGAACATCAGATTTGAAACTGGCCAAGCATCATACTTAGTGCATTAAATGAAGACGCCCCTTAAGTACTATGTGACGGCCAATACGCCAATTAAGTCTATCAATTGCCAACGAACCTTACAGTTAACTGAGCTTCCGCCATGGTTCTGCTACAAATGATTGTCAGAACACCACGTTCAGGGTTTCATCAAACACCATCTCCAGAGCATGTGGCACCGCCAGGAAAAATGTGCCGCCGCTTTGAGTTAGATCATAGCTCTTGCAGAGATCCGGAGGATCGAAAAAAAACTAGTGAGTCTCTCTCTCTCTCTCTCTCTCTCTCTCTCTCTCTCTCTCTCTCTCTCTCTCTCTCTCTCTCTCTCTCTCTCTCTCTCTCTCTCTCTCTCTCTCTCTCTCTCTCTCTCTCTCTCTCTCTCTCTCTCTCTCTCTCTCTCTGTGGATCGGATATACAGACAACCTTCAGGTAAGAAACAGTGGGATATAGTAAGTCCTAAGTGAACTCCTCTTCACACGGTGCATATAAGAAAGCATTACTCAATGATTACAAGGTGGCCATCAGTGTTCCAGTTTATGAAACAGAATGACAACGATTTGATCAGCCAATGCTTCGCAAAGCCAACACAAGTAATAGCTTACCGATGAATCAGACTTGAGGAACAGAGAAAACGTGTCCAGATTCCGATAGTCAGGTGTCCAAAGCGATATAAAACTGTGTCGATGACTGACCTCCGTAAGACATTGTACACAGAAAAGCGGTGCCTTCAAGAACAAGCAGATGAGGTTGCTGATGATGATGTACGCCACTTTCGCAAGCAGCATCAAAATCTCTGCTTCTCATGTGAGCGTGCTGTTGTAAAGATCAACGGGGGCGGGCTTGTGTGTGTGTGTGTGTGTGTGTGTGTGTGTGTGTGTGTGTGTGTGTTGCGTGCGCGAGTGTGTGTTTCAGGGAGATTCCTTTCTCATGCGAGGAGCAGGTCAGTCAGGCGACGGTGCAGTTGAATACTGCAAGAAAATCTCATCGATGTCATGCACCGTATTGCTCCGAAATGCAGATGTAAGAGCGCCAGGCTAAACAACCATGTCGACTCTCGAGCATGACGGAAGACAGCCTTGTAGATCGTGAGGAGTCTGATGAGGACCGTGACAGAGAAGCAAGAGGGGAACAATACTATAGAAAAAGAGTATCGAGGAAACCCTCATGAGAACTTGTGATCTCGTTCAAAAGTCATGAAAATCGGAGCCAGAATCACCAGGAGTCACGACTACTCACCTACCCAATGTACACAGTGCACACACTGCACCTTCTGCAGTAGTGGTGTCTGACACAATCAGACTTTATGCGTAGAAGATGTGGGTAGGCGACTGTCGACTACTGTCGTAAAGTCGGATTACCCGGATGATCCATCCATCGGATTCATCCACCTCGACGGGTGAATTTCACGAACCTTGCGTCCACTTTCTTTACCACTACATCATGTACCCTCTCACCATACTAAGATAAAAATCGATTGGTCACTTGGTTGACTCACGTTTTTTTTGCTTACACTAATAGAGAAACAAGTATGGTACAACAAATAGAAGGAATGCAGTGGTAACAAAAGTGTAGTGGTAAAAAAGCAATTATATTTCTGGATTGAAGATCAAAGGTGAAATGTTTGCAGATTGGTGTGTGTATTTGTGTGTGTTATTTTTTCAACCTTCAATCAAACTTTTAAAAGTAAAAAAAAAGGAGCTTTGTAATGCTCTTCATTCAAATACAATTTCACTCAAATCTCCATCGAAAAAAGATATCATGAGTTATGGAAGTTGCATGATGTAGTGATAACACTTGGGACCTTTAGATTGAAAGTCCAAAGTTTGAGATTTTTTTTCTTTTTTTTCATGAAAGTTAAGTCGAAGCCTATTTCCTCGAGTTTTAACTTTGAAAGTGCAATTGTACAAATGAATAGGCATAGTACTTGCGGGACCTCTGATATCTCAGAGAGCAGGAGTTAGACAAGATTACAACTCGTTTAATTGGCCAAAGCTATTACACGTCCAACTCGAGAGTTAAACTCCGCACCTTTGCCTCAAGAGGCGAGAGCAAAACCAATTCCCTAACTTGATGTGATTTTCTAATAATGAAGGATAAAGCATTCCTCTAGGGGTTGTGTGTGTGTGTGTATGTGTGTTTTGTTCTCTCAAAATCAAGCTTCCCTAAAAAGAATAGATCTAAGATCCAACTACTTGTCGATTAGTACAGGTTGGGTGGTTGTGTATTTTGCCTCTCTTTTTGAGGGGAAGAGAGAGAGAGAGAGAGAGAGTTCAATCCCCATGTGTTACTCTAGGTGGATAAATCCTCATCCTTGAGATGACATAAAAATGGTGCCCTTTAGAGACCCCATCCTCGATGGACTCTTTTGACAGTGGCACGAATCATACATATTATGGATAGTGTTTCAAAAGTTCAAACCGATCTCCTCATGTAACTTTAGGGTTATCCCTTTTTTATTCCCATCGTTAAGGCACCTTTGATGTATGTTCATCTAAATAAGTTCTAATCATTTTGCTCATGTTTGTGTGAAATTAAGGGGTTCCTTTGGATATTATGCCCCTCATTGTATATATATGCTCCTCATTGTTTATATATTATGCCCCTCATATATATATATATATATATATATATATATATATATATATATATATATATATATATATATATATATATATATATATATATATGTGTGTGTGTGTGTGTGTGTAAGAAATCCATAAAAGCATTTCATCTATCATCTACTTCAACATAGGCTTTCAAATATATAAATACTCCATTGCTTGTAAAATTTTATCACCATATATTGAACATGGTTAGCATCCTCTCTCTCACAAATAGATTTTAGGTGGAAGTTTTCATGTGGCTCAAAAAGCTACTTTCTTATGGGATTGCTTAAAACGTTAGACATTCGTTGATAAAAGTAATAGCTATGTCCATTTGTATGTCAATAAAGCATGATCAAATCGGCATGTGCCATCCCAATTGGCTGGTTCCCTTGCCTCTTATGTTGGGGGTGGGGGTTCAAACCCTACTGAATGTGGCATTAGGGCTATTCAAATCAACTACTTCTGAAGCATTAGGGCCATTTCTTCCCCAATCTCTACTTTGGCATGCCTTCAAGCTCTATACTCTAGTGTTTGCGGAACATTTAGGCTATGCTTTGTAGGATACGAGAGGTACCATGAATGCTTTACTCCTTTTTTAGAAAACGCTTGATAAATGTAGTTTTTGTTTATGGACTTGTTGTAGTTTTTGTTTATGGACTTGTTGATTGTTAAGGGGTCTCCACTAGAGGTGACGTGGACACAGGCGACATATTCGTATTCGTTGTGTGGGATATGAGAGATCGTACAGCTCATATGTGTGAATTTCGTTGGAGTTTTGAATACCGATCGGCCATCCCTTGTTTGACACGTGGGCTCCTCCAGAACGATTCTAAAACTATGAGTTTTCTCCACGATAATTTTATTCTCTCTCGTAGTTGGCAATGTCATTCTTTTGTACCACCCACATGACTAATTTTGCTTTCTTTTCCGGTAGTGGGCACATGTCCTTTTTTGTACCACTCACATTTTAGGAAATATTTGAATTAATGAAAAACTTAAAAAACATGGATACAAAGCTTTGTGGAGAGTGTAGTGGTGAACATTTTGGATCTTGGATTGAAGCTTCAAAATTCTCCATCCATAGATTCTTGCACATTAGCCCTTGAAAATGGGGGGATAAAGGGGTTCCTTAGGTGTATGAGTTGTTTTTCTAGCTTCCACTCCAGTCTACACTTAGCTTTTGAACTACACCACTCTCTTTTCTAGCTTCCACTCCAGTCTACACCTACACCCTCAAGTTCAATGAGGTGCTATTTTTTTGCTCAGTTATCTCATTGCCATGATTTTTGTTGGAGCTTGAGTCTTACTTTTCAAGTTTTCTAATGATACCATGAAATTCAATTTTGGACACTTTTTTGCAGGTTAAAAAGTCTCTGCAAATTCTCTGTAGAAACAAGCAACATCTTCCAAAGGCTCGTTTGCACACTGTAGAAGTCCAAATTCTATGTTTTCACTTGGATAAGCTTTGTTACATCCAGTTTTAGGTGTTGGACATCCTTTTATTCTCTCGTGAAGATTGCTGAGAAAGCAAATTTGTCCGAATTTGGCACATTTGAATACTTTTTTGGTGATTTTCTTGCTTTCCAAAGCATCCAATTGCCAACCGTACATTTCAAATTCTTTTTTGGGCTTGGCAAGGATCAAGAACAATAGCTAAAAGCTTGGATGATCCTTTCAAATTTGCTAGTGTATCTGAGTTATTTCTTTCACGTTCAATACTTGATTTGCTTCTTTCAATTTCATTTTCAATCAGTATTGTTGAGATCAGGAAACTATAGGAAAAAAACTCGAAATCCATATTTAGATACTCCTTATGATATTGAAAACAAAACAAAGTAGAAAAAGAAGAAAACATAAAAGAATTAGAGATGCATGATGTTGAAGAGGAATTAGATTTACATGATGCGTTCATCACTCATGCTTAACATCATGCTTTACTTGATAGAACAAACAAGCTATAATCTATTTTAGCAATCATGACATCGGCCTTTGAACAATTGAAAATCGGATTCATCACTCTAAGGCTACTATTGCTTCTTTACTGACCAAACAAGAGCTTGAACATGAAGTTTCTCATGAAACTTCAGTCATGGTTAGAAGAGAAAAAGATATGCCCACTATGCCTCTTACTACTCCAAAGGATAAGCACCTTAGGGATATGCCCTTGCTTACTGATTAATTCACGTTTTTTTTTGCTTAATCTAATAGAGAAACAAGTATGTACAACTAATAAAAGGAATGTAGTGGGAAAAAAGTGTAGTGGGAAAAAAACAATTATATTTCTGGATTGAAGATCAAAGGTGAAATGTTTGCAGATTGGCGTGTGTGTATGTGTCTGTGTTATTTTTTCAACCTTCAAGCTTAATAAATAGGTCAAAAATCAGACTTTTAAAAGCAAAAAAATGGAGCTTTGTAATCCTCTTCATCCAAGCACAATTTCATTGGAATCCCCATTGAAAAAAGAGATCATGAGTTTATGGAAGTTGCATGATGTAGTGGTGATACTTGGGACCTTTACATTTAAGGTCCAAATTTCAAGATTTGTTGATAACTTATGTGAATTTCTAATAGTGAGGGATAAAGCAATTCTCTAGGGGTTTTGTGCATGTGTGTGGTTCTTTGAAAACTGATTACAATTGTTCAAAGACATTACATGTCCAACCCAAGGGTTGAACCCTAAAACTCTACCTCAAGAGGCCAGAGCCAAATGAATTCCCTAACTTGATGTGAATTTCTAATAATGAAGGATAAAGTGGTGCTCTAGGGGTTGTGTGTGTGTGTCGTTCTCTCAAAATCAAGCCTCCCTAGAGAGAATAGATCTAAGATCCAACTACTTGTCAAGTAGTAGAGGTTGGGTGGTTGTGTATCTTTTTTGCGTGGGAGGGGGAGAAAGAGTTCAATCCCCATGTGTTACTCTATTTGGACAAATCCTCATCCTTGAGATGACATAAAAAGGGTGCCCTTAGAGACCCCATTCATTTATGGACATTCTCGATGGACTCTATTGATAGTGGCATGAAACGTCCATATTATGGATAGTGTTTCAAAAGTTCAAACCGATCTGCTCATCTAACCTTGAGGTTATCCTTTTCTATTCTATACTTAACGGACCTTTGAGCTATGTTCATCTTAATAAGTTCGAATTATTTTGCTCATGTTTGTGTGAAATTAATGGGTTCCTCTCGATATTATGCGCCTCCTTGTGTGGTCGTGTTTGCAATTATATATATATATATATATATATATATATATATATATATATATATATATATATATATATATATATATATATATATATAAAAGAAATCCATAAAATCATTGCATCTATCATCTACTTCAATATACGCTTTCAAATATATAAATGTTCCATTGCTTGTAAAATTTTATCACCATGTATTGAACATGGTTAACATCCTCTCTCTACAAATAGATTTTAGATGGAAGTTTTCATGTGCTTCAAAAAGCTCTTTTCTTATGGGATTGCTGAAAAGGTTAGACGCTCGTTGATACAAGTAATAGCTATGTCCATCTGTATGTTGGGATTGGGGGTTCAAACCCATGTCCGAGTTGGTTGGTTCCTTTGCCTCTTATGTTGGTGGTGGGGGTTCAAACGCATGTCAATAAAGCATGATCATCCCGGTTCGTTGGTTCCTTTGCTTCTTATGTTGGGGGTGGGGGGTGCAAACGCTCCTGACTATGGCATTAAGGCTATTCCAATCAACTACTTATATATCATTAGGGCCATTAAATCTTCCTCACTCTTTATTTTAAGAGGCCTTCGAGCTCTATGTTTTAGTGCTTGTGAAATGTTTAACCGTTTGTAGGATACGAGAGGTACCTGTAGTGTCCTACCTTTTTTCATTGTGCTTTCAATTAATTCAGATTTAATTGAGAGAGTAGATCTCAATGTAGAAATTCATTTTTAGAAAACGATTGATAAATATAGATTTTGTTTATAGACTTGTTAATTGTTAAGGGGTCTCCACTAGAGGTGACGTGGACACAAGTGACATATTTGTATTCGTTGTGTGGGATATGAGAGATCGTACAGCTCATATATGTGAATTTCCTTGGAGTTTTTCTTTTTAATAAAAGGAAGTTCGGGCTTACCCTATTCTCCCGGACTTTAATTAAAATAAAGAGAAAAAGTTAGAAGTGAATGGGACTAGTGCCCATGGGACCCTCCAAATTCCACAATGGAGGGGAGGAGTATGGCAACCTAGAGAGCATTACAAATGAGGAGGATAAATCTATCATCACACTCATGTGGGACCCATTTGGGTTTCAACTTGTTGTTTACGAGGAGATAAATACAGTGATGTCTAAACGGTGGAGATCTCTTATCTCGGGAGATTCTTTTACCTAGAAGCAACAATGATTTCATGATCGACCATTCCTTAGGAGTTTGTCCAAAATTCACAGCACATCGCTCCCTCTGAATCTTCCAAAGGGTCTCGCTCCTGATGGCATTCCACAGCCTCGATGAGCAGCCGACTGCCTCACCCAACAACGCCTTTTGCCAATTGATTTGGTGCGTGAGTCTGAGGCAATCGAAGAAGAGGTCTTGCATTCTGCCACATGAGAACTCAATTAGGGTGCCAAATAGACATGAACTTTTGTGTATTCTGGAAATTTTTTTTGGAGTTTTGAATACCGATTGGCCATCACTCATTCATATGTAAACGGTCCCTTGTTTGACACGTGGGCTCCTCCACGACGATTCTAAAACTATGAGTTTTCTCCACGATAATTTTATTCTCTCTCGTAGTTGGCAATGTCATTCTTTTGTACCACCCACATGACTAATTTTGCTTTCTTTTAAGGTAGTGGGCACATGTCCTTTTTCGTACCACTCACATTTTGGGAAATATGTGAATTAATAAATGGGAAGAAAAACTTAAAAAACATGGATTCAAAGCTTTGTGGAGGGTGTAGTGGTGAACATTTTGGATCTTGCATTGAAGATTCAAAGTTTACATTAGCTCTTGAAAATGGGGGGATAATGGGGTCCCTTAGGTGTATGAGTTGTTTTTTCAAAATTTTCAACTTAATGGTAGACACAAAAATTATGGTAGGCAAAAGAATAAAGAGTGAGTACTACAAATGGGCTAGTAGTACTATTGAAGTAGCTTATTAGAATTGTCTAATATTGCGTAAGTTCTGGTCGGCATAGTTTCATATTGTATTCCCTTGTCTATTGAAGCTCCAGGTGGAAGGGATGAGAGTCAAAAAAACGAAAGGGGAATCAAAGAGGGTTGAAGATAGGAAGCCTTGTGATTTTTAACCAAAGTCAAGTTAACTTGACCTCCTCTAGACCAAGTAGTTGCAAGATGAGGCAATAATAAAAGGAGAAGAGTCTAAACTTGTTTCCAATGAATGTAGAAAACCAAATGAAACTCAAGCGAAGGTGTCAAACATTCACTACCTTTCATACTTGTCAACAAGGACTGGTAGACTTGGTAGAATTTGTTGATGACATGAGTTATTCTATTTCATTTCCATTTGTATCCGCATAAGTGCATCTCCATTTTGTATCTAAGATATACTCCATTTCGTTTCATTTCATTTTATATTTTATCTCATTGTATTTGGGTACCTTGCCATTTGGTTCTACCATTGTATTCCTTCTCCTTCAAGGGGAATTATCCCACATACAATGCACTTTGGTGAGCATGTACTTGGTTAGAAGCTTGTAGAGCTTACTCCATGCTCTTTGAAAGCTGATTTCTAATCCATGTGAGTTTACCCATTTCTTGCTCTACTCAATTTGAGTTTCTCACACTCTTTCATTTTGTGAGTACACTCTTCTTTTCATATTGCTTTCGCGTGTGTACTCTCTACATGGTATCAAAGCACTAGGTGGAGGTCTTGGTGGTCATTTTGGCAGTGACTGTAGAAATTTTGCTAGTGGTGGTGCTTGAGCATTGCTGATTTTGCCTTCTCCTCATTGGTGTTGTACCAATCTTTGTGGTGTAATCTCATCCCTATGGATCCTGTGCTACACTTACTCTTCAATTACTATATGAGAAAAAAATGTGCCTCTCTCTCTCTATATACGGGTCTCTCTACACATATGTGAAGTCGATCTACATGCACCTCTTTTATTGTCCTCTCACAATCCAAGCTTCATACTACTGTGATAATCTTGCTTGCTATATCTCCTCATACTTATTGTACAAGGCCTCAAGTGATTTCAATCTAAAGGAAACCTTTATATCAGAGCATATATGTAGAAGTTTTGGATGATTTGACATTGTGTACCTCTAGTTGTTACTTAGGTGCAATCATCAAGTTATATCTATTAATTGTATAGCCATACGTGTTTTGAATAGTTCACGTCTATTATAGAGGTAAACTCTGTAGCATGATAGAGGTCAACAAGGAGAACCGTGCACTCCCATCAGCTGATGCTATGTACAAGGTGTTGATCATTAGGATAGGACTGACTCAAGCATTTTACTACAACACACTCAGAATAGCTATGTTGTTCCTTTGCAAAAGGCTACATCTATTGGATTTGGACATAGCTTGTTGTTGAGAAGCTTGAGATGGTAGTGGGTGAGAGCAAATGAGGATATAGAGGAGAAGGAGAGCATCATGCAAAGGAAGAGAGCCTGAGAGAGATAGAAAGAAAGCCACGTATAATCTCATGGATGTTGCCCATAGGTGGTGGCATAAAATAGAACAAGATAAAAAAGAGCTCAAGACTTGGGAACAATTTAAGGTCTTTTTCTATAATAACTTTGTGCCACGAGACAAGAGGTGTTGCTATGAAGGGAGTCCTTATAGAAGAGATGGTATGAACCATCTCTTGGGCTCCATTAGAAGGGCACACACACGAGTGCCATGTGGCACTCATGTGAGATGCCACATTAGTTACTCCAATTAAGGAGCATTAAGTCAAGAGAGGTACACGGCTGGGCGGTAGAAAAAAGATCTAACTCCGTGTGACTTGGGCGGCATAGCTCTGTCTCGAATCCTGTGCAGAGAAGAAGACAAAATTTGGAGGAATCATTGGAGCATGACAGTGGTATCCGAGCAGTATCGGTGAATGTGTTAACAACACGCGCGTGTGACAGCGACAGTGCGACATGGCAACGGAGCCGCAGGGCGACAAAGCAGACCATTCACACACGTAGGCGCCCGCCAGTCAGCCCACGAAGGAGCTTTGCTCCTCCTCCCCCACTCCAAGATGAAATAGATTGCCTTATGCTCTTGGCTTTATAGGGAGTTCTTCTACGTGCACGCCCATATGTGGGATTAAACGATTCTTTCTTGCTGCTCTAGACTGAATTCGCCTGCTGAGAATTACGAGGAGGTACAATAAGAAGTGTTGTTTTTCAAAATTTCTCTTGAGATTGGAGAAATAATATCCCTCATTAAGATCAAGATTTGGGGAAAAAAATGACTCAAGCATCTAATATGGGCTGTGGTTATGGGGTACGGGCTTTGGGTGGTTTCAAAAAAGCTTTGGTTCCTCAATTTTGAGCTTCTCAAAAACATCCATCCGTGAAGATGAGTTTTTTTACTTCCCATTGGTGACATACCCGACTTCTCTGCACCATAGCTTCCTCATACGATGTCGGATTTCAAAAAGCTTGGTCACGTTTCGAAGCTACACTTCTAAGCTTCGCTTAGAAATCATCGATGTTGGATTTGGACGAGATTTGCCCCACCAAAATCTCTCTGCAGTGCTTCAGCAGGAACTAGGCGGCCACTCCCGGGCCTAGTTTTTTGTCATCCAGAGTCCAAATCCACTTTTTTCACTTGGGATAGTCTCAAATTATTGAAGTACAGGTGATGGGCTGCAACTCTTGGACTGGCGAGGATTGTTGAATCTCTAAAGTTGCTCAGTTTCACTCAGTTTGCCCGGTCGGGGCTATTCCCACGTGCTTTTGGAGTTGTTTTGGATGGTTTATGGTGTTTAGAACCTCCCCGGACCGACCGGACATTTCCAATTTTTGTTTGGGCTTAGCAAGGATTCAAAATCAGCAACCTAAAGCTTCAAGGACCACTTCGATTTTGCTTCCGCTGCTTTACTTTGTAACATGGAAGTGCTATTGTGATATATTTCTCTTCTTCTTGCATATTTGAGCTTTACTTCCATTCATTTTCATACACTCTAGTTAGCAAACGGGGGAAGGGAACTTAAACATGGAATCTAAAGGCAAACAAGTAGTTGAAAACACTTCTCCATCTAAAGAGCAACTAGAGGATCCTGATTCTAGAATGGAAGAAGTAGAATTAGGGCAAGAAATAGAAGAGAACTTAGAAGATAAAGAGCCTTCATAGGAAGAATACACATATGAGGAACTTATAGATGAATTTGTCACTCGTGACCAATTCGTAGATTTGAAAGAGCAAACCCTTAAGTTAGAGAGAGATCTTGGTAGCATTACATCTCTCATACAGCAACTTAAGTCTCAAATGATCTCACTTGAGACTAATGTCACCTCTTTCCTAGCTAGGAAGGAAAGAGAGACCCCTCCTATTCCTCCAGAGCTCACTAGGAAAGATACTCCTCTTCCTAGTAAGCACAAAGGAGAGAGCTCTAGGGAAGCTCCCCTCCTGAAAGACTTGAAGCCACCTACCTTTACGGGGGATGACTGAGACAGGAACAAGGATGCAATCTACACTTTTTTACAAAAGTGGCATGATTTCCATCAATTGAAGGGCACCCCACCAGAGTACCATGTGCTAGAGGCGAGTCTATCCCTCGGCCCGCATGCTTATAAGTGGTGGATGAGTCTTAAGGAGGCGAACTCTATCCCTATTGACTGGACTCAGTTTGAGACTCTTTTTCTTAAAGAGTTTCTTCCTGAGAATGAGGAGGAGAGGAATTGGGATGAGTGGGATAGGATTACACAGAGAGGTAGGCCTCTTTCGGTCTACCTATCCCACTATAGAGAGATCATTTTGAAACTTAAGGATTTAGATGATTTCCAAAAGACTAGAGGGTTTGTTAGGGGCTTAGACAAAGCCATAAAGAGGGAAGTCAAAAGGAATGCGCCTAAGACGTTTGAGGAGGCGATCAAATATGCACAGATCTATGAGGACCATAACCGTCCTCAGTATACTCCTATGGAGACGGATCAGCCCCTCAAGCCTCTTAGTATGACTAAGTTTAAAAAGAAGTTGCATTTTGGGAAAAACAAAGTTTTTATTAAAAAACAAAGATCACAAGGGCCTAGGCTATCCACAAATCAGTTTGAGAGGGCCAAAAAAGAGAGCTTGTGTTTTAGGTGCCTATCTCCTAGCCATTCATAGTGGAACTGTCCACTCAAGAAGGGGGAAGAAAAGAAGAAGGGACCGGAGTCTAGTACGGCCCCCAAAAAGGGCAAAAAGGTAGTCCACCTAGTGCAAACCCTTCCTATTCATGGCATTTCTAGCTGCAAGGGAGTGGAGGTGATGCACGAGGATGTTGAGCACACTTGTTGTTTGACTCAGTCATTGTGGTCACCGCAGTTTGGACCACATGACCTAGTTAAACTGCATGGTAGTGTATACGGGACTAGGGTGCGGGTCATGATAGATGACTCGGCTACTCATAATTTTATAAACTATGCTTTGGTCAAGAAGTTAAAGATTCCCGAGCAGCCTAGTGCACATAAATACATTGTATCTATGATGCAAGGGCAAGATAAAAGAATATGGGATACTATGGTATCCAATTTGGAAGTCAAGATGTAGGATTATACAGATTATATGGACTTCCAAATTATGAATATGGAGAGGACAGATCTAGTCTTAGGAAGAGAATGGCTATGGGGGTTGGGAGATACACTTAAACGCAGCTATCAAAACAACACACTCGAATTTGAAAAGAATGGAAGTAAAGTTTGTATTCAGGGAGAGAGAGATGTACCTAGTGCACCTCTCATTTCATCACTAGAGTTGTATAGTCTCTGTTATTCTCAGCATGTACAGGACATGTTTTTATTGTATAGTCATGATATGGAGCATTGTACAGACAGCTCATCTGATGTATATTTTCATGCTAGGAATGTAAATATGAACAGGACTTTCTACTATTCTTTTTTGCAAGAGTGTGTGGTTAAAAGTTTTAAGGATCTTATGTTTGAGTACAGAGATGTTTTTCCCACTGACTTACCTAGAGGGCTACCACCTGAGAGAGGGGACATTGACCATGCCATAGAGATTGTTACTAACACTAACCCTATTTGCATACCACCTTATAGGCTTAGTGTTTCTCAGCATGAGGAGGTTGAGAAGCGATTGCAGGATTATTTAGATAAGGGCTTCATCAAACCCAGTAACTCACCATGGGCATCAGCAATGCTCCTAGTTAAAAAGAAAGATGGCTCTATGAGACTATGTATAGATTATAGAGCACTTAATAAGGTAACTATCAAAAATAGGTTTCCAATGCCTAGGTTGGAAGATCTATTTGATCAGTTACATCAAGCTAGGTATTTTACCAAGCTTGACCTTAGATTAGGATATCATCAGATCAGGATTAGGGCAGAGGATGTCCCTAAGACTGCATTTAGGACTAGATATGGGCACTATGAGTTTTTGATGATGCCTTTTGGTCTCACCAATGCTCCTTCCACTTTCATGAAGCTCATGAATAGTGTTTTACGGCCTTATCTAGGACACTTTGTGGTAGACTTTTTGGATGACATTCTGATCTATAGTGCATCAGAAGAAGAGCACTTGGAACACTTGAGGAAGGTATTTCAAGTGCTAAGGGAAAATTCACTCTTTGCTAAGGAATCAAAGTGTGAATTTTTCAAGACAGAGGTTAGATACCTTGGGCATATAGTCTCCCAGGATGGAATCCAGATGGATCCTGAAAAAGTAAGGGCTATTATGGAATAGCCACATCCAAGGAACCTGGAAGAGCTGTAGATCTTCCTAGGTTTATCAGGTTTCTATCGAAGATTCATTAAGAACTATGCCAAGATTCTTGTCCCGATGACGGAACAACTTAAAGGGAAAGGGAAAACCTTTCATTGGGGAGACGAACAGAAGCAAAGTATGGAGAAGTTGAAAGTAGCAATGGCTACAACTCCACTTTTACATATAGCAGATCCCAACAAACCATTTGTGGCTGAGACTGACGCGAGTGATTTTGCTATAGGAGCGGTTTTAGTACAGGATGGTCGACCAGTAGCTTTTGAAAGCAAGAAACTAGAACCGGCTCAGAAGAATTACTCCGTTTATGAGAAGGAGTTGTATGCTATAGTTCATGCTTTGAAGAAGTGGCGTCATTATTTATATGGTGCCAAAGTTACGATAGTGCTTGATCAAGAGAGAATTAAGTGGCTCTCTAATCAAACAGAACTTAAAGGTCGTAAGGCCCGATGGGCAGAGACCCTTCAGCAGTTTGATTATGAGCTTAGGTATAGGAAGGGAAAGTTTAATGCAGTGGCTGATTCACTTAGCCGCATGCCTATGCTCAATGGATTGAGTTTTACTCAGATCACTAGTGAGCTACTTGAGTCCATTAGAGGGAAATGTAGGCTTGATCTTGCATATTCCGACATTTGGGAAGCCATAGAGAATGGGGATCGTGATATACGGGTTTCCAATGAGGATGGAGTATCGATGGGTACTCAAGAAGGATTCAAGTGGAAGAATTACAGTGTCCATGATGGATATCTTTTATACAAAGGTAAGGTGTCCTAGAGATACCGAGATGAGACAGCATATTTTGTATGAGTGTCATGACACACCTAGTGAGGGATACCCAGGAGTTAACAAGACTTATGATCTTGTTAAGAGGTAGTTTTATTAGCTTGGACTTCATAAGGACGTCCTAGAGTATGTGCTTAAGTGCAACAAATGCCAGGTCAACAAAGCTGAGAGGTTGAGGATTGGAGGACTACTCCACCCATTGGATATTCCTAATGGGAAGTGGGAGAGTATCTCCATGGACTTTATAGTCGGATTACCTAAGACACAAAGAGGGCATGACTCAGTCTGGGTAATTGTGGATAGGTTAACCAAAATGGCTAGGTTTATTCTCACACGTACTATAGTGAAGACACCAGAGTTGGCTAGACTCCTTGTAGAGAACCTATACTGGTTATATGGTCTTCCTTTAGACATAGTTTCTGATCGGGATAGGAAGTTTACTAGCCACTTCTGGAGAGCGGTCTTCAAAAGGTTGGATACGAGAATTAGCATGAGTACGGCCGAGCATCCACAATCTGATGGGCAAACAGAGAGGGTTAACCAAATCCTAGAGGATATGCTTCGAGCATATGTGAATGAAAGGCAAACTAATTGGGAAGAGTACTTACCTATAGTAGAGTTTGCATATAATAGTGCCAAGCACTCCTACTGGGCATAGTCCATTTATGCTTATGTATGGGTTTCAACCAAGAGCTCCTTATGTAGTAGGCTTGCAAAATGAGAAAGTTCAAGCTGCAAAGGATTTCTTGGAAGAGATGAATGACATGCTTAGGCTTGCTAAAGATAGCATTAGGAGAGCTCAGGATAGAGCTAGAGCCTATGCTGACCCTCAAAGGAGAGATATCAACTTTGAGGTAGGAGAGCAGTTCTATCTTAGAGTTTCATCTAGATCTGAAACCATGAAGACGGTACCTTGTCCAAAATTATCTCCTAGGTATTGTGGACCTTTCCAAATACTAAGAGAATAGGAAAGATGGTTTATCAGCTCCAACTTCCAGAGAATAGTCAAATTCATCCAGTTTTTCATGTTAGCCGGCTTAAGAAAAGGCTGGGTGAATTTGACAACCTCATTCCAGATAGCGAGGTAGTAGAGCCTATTTCTGTTCAATCTATTCCACATGAGCCTGAGAGCATACTACGCACTCGAGAGAAACGGACGAGAAGTCACTTGTATAAAGAGTGCCTAGTAAAGTGGAAAGATAGTTCAGAAGATAGTGCCACATGGGAGCGGGTTAGCACCCTTTCAGAGACGGTTTCCCAACTTTAGATTACCTTCCCAAGAGTTTTCTTAAGGGGAAGGATATGGGGAAACAACACGGAGACATGACTATGTATTTTTATACATGGGGATATAGTGGGAGTACCATTCTCTTGATTCCTAGACCTTCCAATGCCATTTTTGAGGACAAAAATGGAGTTAAGGGGAAGGAAATGTTATGAAGGGAGTCCTTATAGAGGAGATGGTATGAACCATCTCTTGGCCTCCATTAGAAGGGCACACACATGAGTTCCATGTGGCACACATGTGAGATGCCACATTAGTTACTCCAATTAAGGAGCATTAAGTCAAGAGAGGTACGTGGCTGGGCGACAGAAAAAAGATCTAACTCCGTGTGACTTGGGCGGCGCAGATCCGTCTCGAATCGTGTGTAGAGAAGAAGACAAAAGTTAGAGGAATCATTGGAGCATGACAGGTGTTAGGACCCAATTAGGTGTGAATCAACTCTTGTGATTGATAAGGGAATGAGGCCACATGGCTTACATGCAACCATTGTATGGAGAGAGAAGAAACCTACATATATTTTTGTGAGGTTGGGAGGTGAATCATCGAGTCTCTCATTGCTTTGTTCTCGGAATTGGGTCCTAACACCTCTTGTCTCTCATTGCTTTGTGCCACGAGACGAGGTGTTAGGACCCAATTAGGTGTGAATCAACTCTTGTGATTGATAAGGGAATCAGGCCACATGGCTTACATGCAACAATTCTATGGAGAGAGAAGAAACCTACATATATTGTTGTGAGGTTGGGAGGTGAATCATCGAGTCTCTCATTGCTTTGTTCTTCTATTTTTGGTAGCTTGCCCAAAAGAGGGGTCAAGCGTTCATCGGGAGGCATGCTCTATCATTGGTATTAGAGCCTGATGCAACACACTTAGAGTCAAAATGTCGATGCATGTAGAGAATTAGAACAGTGACGTGCACAAAGGTGAGGTCAGACAACACAGGCAATGCACAACCCACAGGTGTAGATGTCATGAGGAAGGAGATAAGGAAGAGAGCTCATACACACACTCTCACTCTCAAAGAGACTCACACATAGATTGAGGCAAGGAAGAATGATCTTCTTCTTCTATTACATAAAAGGAATATACAAGAATGACCTAAAAACAAGAATACAAGTGTAATATGTAAAGAACAATACATAAGGAAAATCGTAATGTCCACAAATGAGTGATCTGGCAAGAAACAGATGTGCCATCACTCTCGCTAGATAAATCTAGTAAAGCTCAATGAAGTATCCCTGACATATACTGGCATGACCATTATACATGTCAGAGAAATGAAAAAGTGATACGTGTCATCCTGGATCATCACATGTTGAGCTTGATATCTCAACACTCCCCTTGAAGATCAACATCATGTCCTCTAATCCAAGCATCTTCCGAAACTTCTTCAGTTTCTTTGCTCCAAGTGCTTTAGTGAAAATATCATCAACCTGCTCATCTGTTCTCACATAAACAAGATCAATATCACCTGCTAATACCTTCTCTCTAATGAAGTGATGATGTACCTTGATATGCTTTGTTCTAGCATGAAAAACAAGGTTCTCTGCTAATTGTATGCTGCTAAAATTATCACAATAGATGGTGATAGGGCTTTGCACTTCCACACCTAAATATGCAAGTAGCATCTCTACCCATGATGCCTCACATGCTACCATTGCAACACCTCTATACTCAACCTCTGTACTTGACAAAACAATAGTGGGTTGCTTCTTACTTCTCTATGTAATAGCTGCACTCCCAAGTGAGAATAGAAAGCCACCAGTAGATCTTCTATCTGGAATGTTACCAGCCCAATCTACATCAGTGTATCCTTGAACCTGCAAATCTACATCAGCTTCATAAAACAATGCATAATCCAAAGTAGCTCTCACATAACGTAGAGTGCACCTCATAGCATCTAGATGTGGCTTCTTGGGAACCTACGTGAATTGACTTTCAAGTCCAATAGTGTAACATAGATCAGGCCTTGTAATTGCAAGATATATCAAACTTCCCACAATTTTTCTGTACATAGTAGCGTTTTCCAATGCTTCACTTGATGTAGTATCCAACTTCAAATTCTGATCTAATGCCATAGAAAATGACTTACAATCAGCCATACCATACTTTTGCAGCATATTCAAGGCATATTATTGCCTTTGCGACATCCATATACCTGTTTCTATATGTATAAACTTAATGCCCAAGAAATAGTGGAGCACACCAAGATCTTTCATGTCAAATTCTTTTATAAGGAGTTGCTTTACCTCTTTAGTGCTTGCTTCATTGTCACCTCCTAAAATCAAGTCATCAACATAAATAGGCACAATTGTGATGCCATCATCACCCTTCCTTGCATATAATGAATGATCTACATCACACATAGAAAATCCAATGGCGGTTAAGTAATCAACAATCCTTGCATGCCAAGCACGAGGGGCTTGTTTAAACCCATATGAAGCCTTTTACAACTTGCAAACATATTCTGGGTAATTTGAGTCCTCATATCCTTGTGGATGGTCCATATATACTTCTTCCTGTAACTTACCATGTAGGAAAGCATTCTTCCCATCCATCTGATGCAAAGTCCATTCTTTGGTTGTAGCCAATGTAACAAGTGTTCTACCAGTAGACATTTTAGCTTCTTCCTTGGATTTCTTCCACTTGATTTTTCCTCCTTTCCCCTTCTTTCCACTCTTGCCTTTTCCTTTGCTAGCATATAGGACCTATGAGTGACCATCCTTCTTGGATGTGTCCCCTACGACAACCTCTTTTGCTACTAGGTGTGGGATCAAATCCTCAAGAGTAGATAGTAGTAATGAGGGGTTTCCACTTGTCTTCCCCTCTCAGCCCATTGAGAGTAATCTGCACAAGGTCTTCCTCATTTACTTTGTAGCCAATGGATGCCAATTGCTCCCTCAACTCAACGTGTAGTCAACAATAGATTGATCACTATCCTTTTTCAAATAGTGGGGTTCATTCTTAAGCTGCATCTTTCTACTTCTTGTGGAAGCACTACTAGAAATAGGGGGGTGTAGCAATGCCCCTGAATTGAAAAAAAATCGGGAACCGTTGCTTATGCGATGCTAGCATCGCATAAGCGACGGCCCTATTTTTTTTAAGACATGTCATCACATAAGCGATGTTGGCGTCGCTTATGCGATGCTAAAACTATGCATCACAAATAGTGTCGCTAGTTAGCGATGCTATTTGCGACGTTGGCAAATTGCTTGCAATGTGTTGCATAAGTGACGTCCTATGTTCCAGAGCATCACATAAGCGAGAGAGAGAGAGAGAGAGAGAGAGAGAGAGAGATCGACACACTCCGTGAAGCCAGGTATGCACACACACATACATATGCATACACACATATACACACATAGACACACACACATACACATAGACACACACACACATACACATAGACACACACACATATACACACACATACACACACACACATATACACACTAGTTTACATACACACATACACATGCATATACACACATATATATACACACATAGACACATGCATACACACATAGACACACACACATACACACATAGACACACACACACACATACACATACACATACACACACACACACATAGACACATACACACTTACACATAGACACACATCGAAACACATTTACACATACACATACACATGCATACAGACACATATATATAGATACACATGTATATACACACATAGACACACACATACACACATACAAACACACAGACATACACACATAGACACACACACATACACACACATGCACACACACATACACACACATATAGACACATACACACACATGCACACACACATACACACACATATAGACACATACACACACATGCACACACATACACACACATGCACACACATACACACACATATAGACACACACACATACACACACATATAGACACATGCACATGCATACACACACATGCATACATACTGCACATGCATATGCATACATACATGCTTAAATTCATACACACACATACACACATACACATACACACACATATATATGCATACACACACACACGTAAAGAGACATACACACACACATACACATACAATTATACATATGCATACATACATGCTTACATGCATAAACACACATACACATTCATACACACATACACATTCATACACACATACACATACACACATATATATATGCATACACACACACACGTAGAGAGACATACACATACATGCATACATATGCATACATACATACTTACATGCATACACACACATACACACGCATGCATACATATGCATACATAATGCACATGCATATGCATACATACATGCTTACATGCATACACACACATACACATGCATACACACATACACATACACACATACACACACACATATATGCATACACACACATAGAGAGAAATACACACACATACACATACATGCATACATAATGCATATGCATATGCATACATACACACTTACATGCATACACACACATACACACATAGACACACACACACATACACACACATACACACACATACACACATAATGTATATGCATATGCATACATACATACTTAAATGCATACACACACGTATGCATACATAATGCACATGCATATGCATACATACATGCATACACATACACACATAGACACATACACACATAGACACATACACACACATAAACACATACACACTCATAGACACACACACTTACACACACACATCCAGACACATTTGCACACGCACGTACACATACATACAGACACATATATATAGATACACATGTATATACACATATAGACACACACATACACACATAGACACACACACACATACACACACATACACACACATATACACACACAGAGATAGACACACACACTTACACACACACACATCCATGCACATTTACACACACACATACACATGCATACAGACACATATATATAGACACACACACATACATGCATATGCATACATAATGCACATGCATATGCATACATAATGCACATGCATATGCATACATACATGCTTACATGCATACACACACATACACACACATACACACATACACATACACACATAGACACACACACACACATACACACACATATATGCATACACACACACATAGAGAGACATACACACACATACACATACATGCATACATATGCATACATAATGCATATGCATATGCATATGCATACATACATACTTGCATGCATACACACACATATGCATACATATGCATACATAATGCACATGCATATGCATAGATACATGCATACACATACACACACATAGACACATACACACACATACACACACATATGCATACATATGCATACATAATGCACATGCATATGCATAGATACATGCATACACATACACACACATAGACACATGCACACACATAGACACATACACACACATATACACACAGATTTACACACACATACACATGCATACACACACATACACACATAGACACACACACGTATACACACATACACACATAATGCATATGCATATGCATACATACATAATTACATGCATACACACACATGCATACACACATACACACATAGAGAGACATACACACACACGTACACACACATGCATACATATGCATATATAATGCACATGCATATGCATACATACATGCTTACATGCATACACACACATACATATACACACATAGACACACACACGCGTAGAAAGAGACACACACACATACACACATATATATGCATACACACATGTAAAGAGACATGCACTTACATGCACATACATGCATACATATGCATACATAATGCATATGCATATGCATACATACATACTTACATGCATACACAGACATACACACATACACACATACACACACATATGCATACATAATGCACATGCATATGCATAGATATATGCTTACATGCATATATACACATACACACATAGACACATACACACACATAGATACATACACACACATGGACACATACACACATATACACATACACACACATATACACACATATTTTCACACACACATAGACACACACACATACATAGACACACTTACACATGCATACACACAAACATACACACATAGACACACACACATACACTTACACACATAGACACACACACACATACAAACTTACACACACAGAGATACACACACATATATAAACAAACACATACACACATAGGTGCATATAGACTTACACACACACACATCACACATCCACACACATTTACACACAAATTTACACACACACATACACATGCATATAGACATATATATACAGATACACACATAGACACACACATAGACACACACATAGAAACATATACACTTACACAAACACATAAACACATCCACACATGTTTACACACATACATACACATGCATAGACACATATATACAGATACACACGTATATACACACAGACACAAACACACACATAGACACACACACACATACACACACATGGACACATACACACATATATATACATAGACAGACACATAGAGACATACACACATATTCTAACCCATTTTGTTTTATATGTACAGGTATTATGGATCCTAGTAGAGGCAGAAAGGTGAAACTCACTCTCATAAAAAGTCTTATGAGAGCAAGAGTTCCGCCTGATACTCTAGGGATCATCATGCATGAGTACTCAGAGATGCTTGATGATGAGCTAGATTATATGATCCAGATGCTTACTCAGTGATCAGAGGAGGGCTCTTCTACGGCTCCACATGCAGGAAGACATCTATCTGCTCATAGGTATGGCTTTTTTTCATTTTTTTTTAATGATATTATAACACATATTTTTATTTATTTTTATCTATCTATTTTTAGGACACCTATACCACCTCTAGATCATGATAGCAGAGCAAAGGTGCCTATGAGGACATGCATAGGCACCTTAGGGCTAGAGTGCGATATAGAGCCAGAGGGGAACATTGTGTACATAGGGAATGGATTGGAGTTCAAGAGAAGAATGCGAGCATTATGCGACTCTTACCTGCGCCTTGTCCACTTGCAGTGGAAGTAAGTATAAATTTTACATATAAATTGAAATAAATATCTTATGTTTTATTTACATCATTTTTTTTATTTTTGTAGTGAGCATGATGAGAGGGATAAAAAATATGTACTTAGTTCACTTGAGACAGATTTTGGGACAGGATGATCGCATAAGTGGTGTCTAAAAGAGATGCAGACACTTATGCCTCATCATTACGATAATGCACAGTATGCATTGCTTTTATGTATATATATGTGGATATGAGTATGTGTGTTTATGTATGTATGTATGTATATGAGAGAGAGAGAGAGAAGAGTGAGACTAGAGGTACAAATACACACATATACATCATACATGCCCATTTATGCATATATACACATACATGCACATTTATACATACACACACATACATGCACATTTTTACACACACACACACATGCATGCCGTTACACACATATAATGAATACACATAGACACATACACATACTCACATAAACATACACATACATAATCATATGTACACACACATAGACTCACATAATCATATTTACATGCATATATACATATACACATGCATACTGATATATATATATATATATATGTGTGTGTGTGTGTGTATGTATGTATGTATATATATATATATATACTTATATATCTATACATAAATAAATAAATTATATATATATATATATATATATATATATATATATATATATATATATATATATATATATATATATATATATATATATATATATATATATATATATATATATATATATATATATATCCTATTTCAAAAATCCTAATTCGAAAACACTAATTTTGATATTAGGGTTTTAAAACCCCTAATTTAGAAACTCCAATTTAGCCTTTTAGCCATATGATTGAAGTATATGTACACATTGCATCTATTCCTCCAACGTCCTACTAGAGAGATGTCTCTCCTCCCAACCTTATGCCTCTATATATAGCTACGTGAATCAACGAGCGTCATAATATATAAAAAGATATATACACATCATGTAGATACACATACACGAATATAAAATGGAGTAGATACATTATGCATCACACATACATGCCTAATTGTACACATAAATATATATACATGCATACATATTTACATGTACACATTTACACATAGACACATATACATATATAAATGTACACATCACATATACATGCCTACATGCACAAATGTATACTTATACATGCATACACAATTATAAACACTTGCATATATTACATGAATACATGAATATTTTACACAAATGCATATGCATATATACACATATGCATACTAACACATGTATACATATATCACACACATGCACACACATACATATACATGAAATACATATATATGCATACTAACACATGTATACATATAATACACATGAATACACACACATATGCATACATACATGATAAAAATTTGCTCCTCGAAGATAAAGCTATATCTAAAATAATTAGGCATACCCTCGAGCTTCATGTTCTAACTTAAAAGAACATGATTTCATCTCTCTAGTAAGATTCATCGATATTCAAGTTGAATAAAGAATCTATTATCTGATATCCATTCAGAAGCTTCAAGTTATTGATCGATGACTAGAGTAGAATTTACTATCTAATATGCTCATATGTTTTCATTATTGCCATCATTTTGGTAAGACATCAATATAGTCTAATCTTCATTATCCTTATTGATTTCATTTATTTATTCTATTGTTAAATATGTGTTCTCATGAGTCACATCATCTGGTGATGGATTAATATCGATTTCTGGTAATTCCTCTTCCTCATTAGTAGAATCAACATGTAGAGTATTATCCTCTTCATCAAAAAGATTAGTATCATTATCACCTATAATGATTCTAATTTCTCTTTCAGATGTTGATGTATCAGTATCTAATGGTGAATCATCAAGAGGACTTTCTTCAATCTCTCTAACAATAAACTGTTCAAACAATGACCTAACTCTAGGTTGAACATGAATGACTTGCCACCAAGGGTGAGCATCTGGGTTTTTATAAAAAAAATGCTTGTTCAATATGCCTAGGAAGAATATATGGTTCTTTAGTAGATCACATTACCTTGGAAGAATCAATTGCCCAAAACCCAGATAATTCCTTTCTTAATGTGGAATTACTACCTTTATACTCGGCTCGAAACCAGTCAACCTTCAAAATGACCTATCAAAATATATAAAAACAAAAACCCATTATTAGGTGCCTAAAAAAATAACTAACTCTATCATAAAAAATATAAACTTTTTTCTACCTGTTTGAATATATGAAATGAAATTTCGTAGATACCAACAAAAATTCCCACGTAACCAAGTTCTTCATCTATAAGGTTCGTGTCTTTTGAGCTAGCACATGATAGTTGCTTGAAACAAGCAACAATACTAGAATCCTCTATTTTACGTAAAGAGTCAATGGCTTTGATTCTAATATGCTGTCCAAAAGCCCACATATTAGTGAACATTCGAGCCTACAAAAGAAATTAAATTAGTAAATAAAAACTAATATACATATATGAAAAAAACAAAATATTATTAAAATAAAATTACCTTTCGTTCACAACCTATAATCAACTCTCTCTACTCATCTGAGATTTCTTCATTGTTTGCGTTGGCGTATTGCAAATGACTATATAGCCAATCCGTGAACGAAGATATATTTATAATCTCATTATTATCGAGATTACGTCTATATCTTTTGTTTCTTCACCTTTGACTTCGAAGATTTTGAAGTTCTTGTTTGTACTCACTAAGGAATGCTTGCATGCATTCACTATTATTGGCTACAAAAGTAGAAACATCATTTTTTTCTTGAAATGTAAATAAAAATGGAACTCCCTTACCTGATAATACCTCATCTGTTATTTTTGAAGAAGACTCGTTGGTCCATGCACATGGAGCTTCTTCATGAACTCTTTCAAGGTAATCACTAACGTAATACATGCAATCTTCAAGCATCCAACCCTTTGCCATGGATCCTTCTGGTTTCGCTCTTTGTTGCACATAACCTTTTAATATTCCCATAAATCGCTCAACCCAAAGCATCCATCGAGGTAGTTGTGACCACCGTTCAACCCAGTCTTGTAAACCCCTGTTCTTGTGGGATAAGGGGGGTCCCATGGGTACTATGCCCTTCCTTGTAAAGTTGCAATTTCAAAGTTAAAGTTCGGGGGAGTAGGCCCTGGCTGAACCTCCACTAAAAAAAAAAAACATCCATCGAGTGTTGACAACACCTGCAATCTCTATTTCATCTACAAGATGGACTAATAAATGAACCTGAATATCAAAAACTGAAGTAGGAAGCTCTTTCTCCATCAAACATAGTAGCTCTTTGCATTCACGTTTTTTTTGTGGGATCGAGTTTTTGTCAATCTCTTTTGATGTGATCCACCTATACATATCATAAAAAGATTTATAAAGAAGTTAGTTAAAAAATAAAAGATATCCAATATTCATACATATTAAATATAAAAGTATCATAATTACCTTATAAGCGATCCAAGATGATAGATCACATCTCGTACTCCTTTCGTTTTACATCCATCGATAACCAAAGGTAAAATATATTTCAAAAAGTTATGCCAGTCATGGGTCTTTAACCCAGATAAGCTCTTATCATCCATAGTAAACATGTTTTGGAAAGATGCTCCATATCTTGTAGGAGTCCTAATCAATTGAATCCTATTGTTGATAGTCTGTATCTCTTTTGTTGTAAGTACCCAAGGACCAGGTGCATAAGTCGTTTCCTGTCGATGTCTATAAAAAACTGGCCATAACTTTGGTTTTGAGTTTTGATCTTTCAAATCATTCCTTGATGCTATGGTATCTTTTAGTCCAAGAAGATGCTGCCATAGTGAATAACCAATATTCTTGAATATATGCATAGGATCAAGAAGATGACATACTTTTAAATCTTTCCAATACTCCAAAGAATACCATATTGATATCTTCTCTGCGAGTGCCAATTTTCCTTTACTTCTCTTCACATACTCATTATCTTCATAATCATTAAAGATTTTTGATTCAGGATCCATCAAACGTCCATCTGTCCATTTTTTATACCAGTCCATAGGCATCATAGGTTTTTGACATTGAAAGCTTTTCATTAAAATGTATCGCTTCTCTTTTAGATCTTAATGGATGATCATCAGGCAAGAATCGTCGATGTCAAAGATAAATATTGCTGTTGAGATTCTTACTATAGATTGATCTCAACCAATCACCACAATATGGACAAGCTTTATAACCCTTAGTAGATATTCTTGCATCATGAAAACGATAAAAATATAATTAGATTAAATCACATTTATTTATATGCATATTGAATGAAAAAATTACATCAATACCTAAACAAACACCATATCCTAGAAAATCGTGAATAGTCTAAGCCACAATACCACGAACCATAATATGTCTTTCATTGATGCTTTTCGATACATCAATGATATTAATACCTCTCCATAGCTCTTGGAAATCATCAATGAGAGGAGCAAGATATATATTCATATATTTAACTTGTCTTTTGCCAGGGATTAAAAGTGAAAGCATTAAATGTTCCTTTTTAATGCTAAGATATGGTGGAAGATTGTAGTTTATGACTACCACTGGCCATGTTGACCATTTATTGGATTTCATGGAGAATGGATTAACCCCATCTAATGCAACTCCTAACTTTAGATTCTATGGATTCTGTGCAAATTCAGGCAATGTAGAATCAATATGCTGAAAAGCAACACTATCATGAGGAATTTTGATTATTCCATCAGTACTTTTATGATCATATCCCCATGTCAACAGCTTTGATAATTCGGGGCTTTGAAACATATGTCTAATCCGTGGAGCCAATGGAAAATGTCTCAATACCTTTCTTGGGATTTTACCTTCTTTGTCCTTATGTCGAGGAGATTGACATTTGGGACATGTCAAAGAGACTGTATATTCACCTCTATATAAAATACAATCATTAGGAAATGCATATATACATTGATAATCGATACCAAGATTGTTGATTATCTTCTTCATTTCATCATGTGAGGTAGGAAGAATATTTTGAGTTGGTAAAAACTTTTCAGATAATAACCTGTAAGTTCATCAAAAAAAGATATATTAAAACAAAAATAAATAAATAAATAAATAAATAAATTATATATATATATATATATATATATATATATATATATATATATATATATATATATATATATATATATATATATATATATATATGTGTGTGTGTGTGTGTGTGTGTGTGTGTGTGTATATGCATATAATTTTATATATGTGTATGCTTACGTGTATGTGTATGTGGATGTGTATATGCATGTGCATGCATATACATGTGTATGTGGATGTGTATATGCATGTGCATGCATATACATGTGTATGTGTATATCTATGTATGTATGTATATGTATTTTATTGGTGTATATGTATGTATATATACATATGCATATGTGTATCCATATATGTATATGTATGTGTGTATACATGTGTATGTATGTATGTATGTGTATATATGTATGAATGTGTATGTATGTATGTATATGTATGTATGCATGTGCATATGTGTATATTTGATTTCGTTTTAATTTTTTTTTGTTATATTGTGGTTTGTAGATTTTCATATCCAGACCATTGAATTGTCTGGCTGTCTCCCATTTTATAGTCAATCTATTACCTGTCTTGCTAAGTTGTTTACAAATATAAAGTATCAGTTACCTATGGAGGTATTAAGTCGTTAGTAAATTGGGAGGATAAAATTTATCACGAAGATTTTGAAAGATGCATGAATAGTTTTAAAGGATGGGTGGACAAAAAGTGTCCATTCAATGCAAGTTCTTGTTCTTACCTTAGCTAAAGTAAGAATAAAAACCTCCATTGAATGTACTCTTTTTTTCCGCTCATCCTTTAAAATTATTTTTCCATTCTTCAAAATCTTCAAGATAAATTTGGTCCTCCCATTTTACTAATGAATTAATACCTTCATAGCCAACTGATACTTAATATTTGTATGCAAAAGAGTTAGCAACACAGGTATTAGATTGACTAGAATAGGAGAAACAGATGTGTCAAGAAGATTCTAAAGGTTGGGTGGACAATTCTAAAGGCTAGATGGACAAAACATCTTCATTCGATACAAGTATTTATAATTTGACCTTACTCTCATAACATGTGTATGTGTGTGTATGTTTGTATGTGTGTATACATTCATGTATATTATGTTTTATGTTTATATATGCATATATATATGTATATATATATATATATATATATATATATATATATATATATATATATATATATATATATATATATATATATATATATATATATATATATATATATATATATATATATATATATAGATAGAGAGAGAGAGAGAGAGAGAGAGAATTGAAAATTATACCTTTTAATGGTGCCGAAAGAGATACATTACTCCATCCAAAATGATTTGGAAGATTGAGAATAAGTAAGCTCGCACTTAGGCGTGTCAAACGACTTCCTTCATATACATGCTTTAGACATTCCTCTCAAAGATATTTCTCATTTTTAGAAATATTAATGCTTTCACTGTCATTTTGATACCAATCCTCAATAAAATCTGCCATGCCATCATCTTCATCATTGTCGCACAAAGCTTGTACTTTATCTTCTTTTGAATATAGATCTTTCAACCTTGAATATTCCGCAGGATCACTTTTGTGTAGCCGCCTCATAGAAGCTTCTGATAAACGAGGTCTTACTGGCAATTGTGAATGGTGTGGAGGATTATCATCAACATCATACGTTGTGAAGTAGTATTACAAAGAGCTTAATTTTTGTTGGAAAGATGGTCGAAAGGGGATACCAAGTAAAGTTCGACCACAAAGTATGCTTTATTGAAGACCCAAGGAATGGCTATGAGTTGATAATCAAAGGAAAGAAGGAAGGAAGGATGTTCACTATTGACATTGGAAAAGGGCAAAGCAACAAGACAATTTTGATCACCTATGGAGACAAGAAGATTGGAGACTTGGACTTGTGGCACAAAAGGTGTGTTCACATCAAGATTCAAAGGTTTAAAGACATGGGGAACATTCAATTTTTAAGAGTTTTACCACATTTTTCATTACAAATGTTGCATGAGATGTAAGTGAAACAACTAGGCAAGTCTACGAGGAAACCCTTCAAAAAGTGTGGATATGTAGCACATGGTGTATTAGACCTTGCACTCACAAATGTGTGAGGGCCAAGCAAAGAGCACTCTCTTGTAGGTAACATGTACTTTGTAACCTCATTGATGCCTACTCAAGAAAAGTATGGTTGTACTGTATAAACAAAAATCACATGTGTTTGATTTCTTCAAAAGATTCAAGGCACAGGTTGAGAAGGAGATAGGTTGCTACATCAAAAACCTAAGGTCACATAGAGAGGAGAATACATCTCTCATGATCTTAGTGATTTTTTTGCAAGACCAAGGTATAAAGAGGCAAATCACTTACAGGTATACTGTGCAACAAAATGGGGTGGCAGAGAGGAAGAATAGGTATATTTTTGAGATTGATAGGAGTATGTTAAATGAAATGAATGTGCCTTTAACATATTGGGTAGACGTTGTATCTATTGTTGTGTACTTGATGAATAGGTGTCCCACATCAAGAGTGCATGACATGAAACTTGAGCAGGCATGGAATGGATGGAAATCAGATCTTTCACACATTAGGATCTTTCAGTGTCTATGCTACACACATGTGCCACAATATTTGAGAGGTAAGATGGATGCAAGGGCTAAAAGATGTATGTTTATTGGTTATGCTATGGACCAAAAAAGTTATAAGTGCCAAAAACCTATTACAAAGGGGTTAAAGATATCTAGAGATGTAGTGCTTGATGAACTCAAACCACAGTATGCTTCCAAAGTTCCAATGCAGGATGAAGATATTGAAGAGGCCTCGAAGAGATATGCAGCTAAGGTTCAATATAGCTTGGAAAGCAGTGGTCCAAGCATACAAAGATGTTCAAGCATGGATTCAACCCATCAATTATTGACTAAAGGAAAAGCAAGAATGGTAGATCTTGATGAAGATGGACATGAAGTTGAGGACTTTGAAGTACCTATGTTACTAGGGGGAGCTACATCAAAAGCAAAGATGAAGACCACCAAGGCAAAGGAGGTTTATCCCATCAAAGGGAGGAGAAAGAAGGTCAACAAGGGTAAGACATCCAATCTCAAGGCTTTCTATGTATTTATATTGCGAGAGGGAAGGAGGACTAGTTGTCTACATATGCATATGTATGGATGACTTGTCAAGAATAAATTCAAGATTTGAGATCTTGGAGTGCTCAAATATTTTCTTAGAATTAAATTCATTTATGCAAAAATGGTGTTTACCTAGCTCAAAGGAAATACTTGCTAGGTGTGCTTTATACGTATGATATGAGTGGATGTAAGCCACTCACACAACCTCTAGATCCAAGCAATACATTATGTGTAGGTGAAGGGTAGGATTGTGACGATGTCTCAACATATAGAAGCATAATTGGAAGCCTTAATTATGCTACCATCACAAGACCTGACTTGTGCTATGTTGTAGGATTTCTTTCTCAATTTTTGAATTCACCAATTGATGTTCATATGAATGCAGCTAAGAGAGTGCTTAGTTACATCAAGCATACTATCAACCAAGGGTTGTACTTGCCTTATGGAGATGGATTACAACCATAAGGCTTTATGATGCTGATTGGGCTAGTTCAAAACAAGATAGAAGGAGAGGATAGAAGGAGCACATCTCGCTATGTAATCATGCTCGATCAAAGAGTCATGTCATGGATGTCCAAGAAGCAACATGTAGTTTCATTATCATCTGCTGAGGTTGAGTATAGAGCCTTAGAACTTGCTACATGTGAGATCATGTGGCTCAAGAAGCTCTTCAAAGACTTGGATGTGGAGGTCAAAGAGTTTATTCTATTTGGAGATATCATATCAAGCATTCATCTAGTAAGCAACCCTATGTTCCATGAAAGAAGCAATCACATAGAGATCCATTATCACTTCATTAGAGATAAGGTTCTAGCAAAGGAAGTGGACATCAAGTACAATAATAGAAAGGAACAAATAACAGATATCATGACTAAATTCATGGATGCAAGCAAGTTGGAGAAGTTCAACATCAACCTCAACTTGAAGGAGATCATGGAGACTAGAACCTGAGCTTGAGGGGGAGTGTTAGAAATTTAACAAAAACCCAAGGCTAAATTCAAATGCAACATCACTTCATTTTTTGGCGAAATCTATTTGAATTCAAATTGTACAGCTTTGGAGCATTATATAAGAAAGAGATTGGAAGGAAGTTGTGGCCATCCTCTATCTTCATTTGGGTGCTTGTAGGCTCTCATTGGGAGTGTATAATTTAGGTCTAAGCTATTCCTAGCTCAGCTAGCCTCCTATTAGCTAGCTTTTTCTCTTACGCAAAGATCTTTGTTCATCTATATCTCATTGTGTAGGCAATTGTTTCGTGAGCAAGATAGCTCATCTTGTTCCCATTCGTGTAAGCTTTCAATTCTTTAGCATCATTGAGTAGATTGAGCTTTAAAGCTCACTTGTTTAATCTTTGCATATTTCTATGTGTATGTGTGTTTAGAGTATACATAGGTACAAAATGTATGTTCAAATAGTTTCTAATTTGTCTTTGCATGGAGGCTAACATAGCTCACATTGTCCAAGTTGAGCGATCTATGGCTTTCACTTTGAAATATTTCATAGGTTTATTTCTTTTATCTAGAGACAAAATCAAGTTTTCATAAACTCGGTAGTGAATAGTTTGGTCCTAGGAAGGGCCCATCAATCTTTTGCTATGACTAGGAGTGGATATACTTCATCAATAATCGCACTAGGGGAGAGATGTGCATATCCACCCAACTAACTTCAGCCATATATATACCTCTAAGGCTAAAGGAAATGTGAGGAGATCTATCAAATTGCCTCCTCCACATGGATGCTAATCCAAGGGCTTATAACCTTGGAAACCACATGATCTTCACATGGATTCTAAAAGATATCTTTGAAGCTTGTATGTGCTGTTCTATAGGCTTGAGAAGCTTCCCTAAGAGTTACGAATGATACCGTTAGGAAAATAAACCCCATTTGTCAAAACCCTTCAATTGGAAAACAAAATCGAAGGGTTCAACTAGAATTCAAGGACTATTTCTAAGATTCCAAACCTTAGAATCCATATCTTTAGCCCTTTGAATATATATTTATACAGAGTTCTTCCCCCTTCAAACATTTTCATCTTCAAAAGTTTGTGGAGATATATTGTGGGGTACTACCCCGTGCACCATGACTAGTCTCACTAATCATGGTATTCATGTTTCTTATCCAAACACCCCTAGATTGTTGATATATTTAGGTAGTGATGTATATGAACACACTAGGACTATCGGGGCACTTTTTTCCCTCTTTAGGAGGTTTCCCCCCCCCCCCCCCCCCCGACTTGTATATATGCCTATAACCCTAATGGGTTACTTATCTTTGTACATTCTAATGGTAATACATTCAATATTATGTATTGTGCTCCAAGCTTCTTCTTCTTCTTCCTTGTGTTGTTTGCATGTTTCTACAGACCTCTTGGTGAGCATACTTAGCATGATCAAAAGATCAAAATGGCTTCGCTCTATGTGTCAAAATCACGATCTGAGCTTGTTTTCGCCTTTGAGTGCACTATCACAGTGGTTGTGCAGGCAATTTCATCTTTTTGGCCCAAAGATATATATAGGTTTTTGTTCACCAGTATAGGCATCTTGAAGTCTTCTATATGTTTAGTAGAACTTGATAGGGTAGTTCTGTTCAACTTTTCGAGATGCATACATTTTTCTACATCAAGGTATTTTAGTTAGTGGCCATGGCTGAAAGTAGTGATGTATTCCCTATGTTGGTTGTTGAGGATAAGTTGGATGGTACCAATTACCCATTATGGGCTTATATAATGCATCATGTATTGGTTGCAAAAGGAACGTGGAATATTGTGCAGGGTGTTGAAAAACATCTTATTATACCTGCAAACATAGTTGCTGAAGGTGATGTAGACGGCATTGAAGATGGTGATATTCTTCATGTTCCTATTCATGTTGCAGTTCGTGTTGCACCTACTACATAACAAATTCGTTGGGATGGTAGAGATTCTCAGGCACATGCATTGATAGCCTCGTCTATCAAATGTGCCATTATTCCTCTCATTGCCTCTTGTAGAATAGTTAAAGATATACTTACCACTTTATACCAGGCAAGGAATGAGGCTCGTCTTTCTTACCTTTGAAAACAGTTGGAGAGTGATCACATGAATGGGAGATTCCATGGATCGTTTTCTTACAAAGATCAAAGATTTGAAGGAATAATTGATTTCTGCTGATGAAGTCTTGCCTGACAATTCACTTGTGCATACTGTTTTGAATGGTCTTCCCAATTCATATCATAGTTTTGCTTCTACTCTTTGTTTGATGATGAAGGGCAATCCAAGTGCCTTAACACTTGAGGAGTTAGTCTCTGTTCTGTTGCAAGAAGATCAGTCTAGGCAAAAGAGGTCCATTATGCTTGTTGTAAATCAAGCTTTCCTAGCTAGTCAGAAGGGCAAAGGTAAATGGAGCTCTTCTACTAGTAAGCAAAAATCTGCTAATTCTGCAGAATCAAAGAAGGATGACACAGATGAGAAGAAAACAAAAAGGCAAAAATTGTTTTGCAAATATTATAAAGGAAATGATCATGTCATAAAGAGTTATCCAAAATTGGCAACTAAAGAGGCAAGGAAGAAAGAGGATGGAATGGTTGTTGTAGAGGCCTCTACACCCAAAATAGAGTCTGCTAATTATCTTGTGCAGAATGAAGAATGGGCATTTACCACTGTTTGTAGTTATGACCCATCTTCTCATGAACATTGTATGTCTGCACTAGACTCAGGTGTTTGGTACTTTGATAGTAGGGCAACCAAACATATTACCTCGCCGTGCAGTTTCTTCCCTTCACTCGAGCGTGCCCCTACAAGGAATACTATCACATGCACCAAAAACTCCTCTTATCCTATCATAGGAGTTGGTAAGCTCATTTTGTACTACTGCTAATGGTAGTTCTTCTACATTTTTAGATGCTTTATTATTTGCGCTAGGGATCAAGAAGAATTTGTTATCAGTCTCAGCTTTAGCTAAGGTTGGCTTGGTTGTGAAATTTTTGATGAGAGATGTACAATTCATGATCTATCAAACAACAATGAAATTATTGTTTTTGTCATTTTATGTCATGGGCTGTATAAGCTCATAGACTATGAAAAATCTGTGAATGATCGAGCATGTGTAGTACATGATTCTCATGCTATGTCAGATGCAAAGCTTTTACATGCATGCTTTGGTCATTTGAATTTTGCTAGTTTGCTACACCTGTAGAAATCTGAAATGGTGTCCTCTTTGCCCAAACTTGAGGCACCTCGTAAACATGTATGTGAAGGCTATATTTTGGGCAAAATGTAGCGTTCCTCCTTCCCAAAAGATGGTTCAGCCCGAGCTACTCAGAAATTGTAGCTTGTTCACAATGATGTCTGTGGTCCTATGTAGACACCTTCTTTTGGGAACTATCTTTACTTCGTGAATTTCATCGATGATTTTTCCACCCATGCATGGGTATATCCATTGAAAGTAAAGTGCGAAGTGTTTATGTGCTTCAAATAGGTTTTGGTTTTGCTTGAAAATCTATTAGCATGTAAAATGGGCACCCTTCGTTCTGATCAAGGGGGGAATATATGTCTTTTGGCTTTAATGCATTTCTGGCTGAACGTGGGATAAGACATCAGTGTACAATGTCGTATACACCTCAACAAAATGGAGTTGCTGAAAAGGAAGAACATGTCACTCATGGAGATGGCGAGGTGTATGGTCAAGAGTCAGGCTTTACCACATAGTTTCTAGCTTGAGACTGTTATGTGTGCAACATATGTACTTAATAGGTGTCCCACTAAAGCATTGTAGTGTATCACTCCATAGGAGGCTTGGCATGGTCATAAGCCATCTGTTGCTCACCTCCATGTTTTTGGTTGTCTAGCATATGTATTACTGTCTGAACAACAACAGAGGAAATTGGATAATAAAGCAGTGAAATGTATTTTTGTTGTGTACAGTTCTGAAAGCAAAGGCTATCGTCTGTATCATCGACAGACTAAACACATTCTGGTTATCCGTGATGTTTTTCTGGAAGATGCTATTTAGCCATTGCTTTCATGTACTAAAGAGGCATTTGTTAGCTCCAAAGATATGTATGATACTTTGATGCCTCTTTTTACAAGTGGACAATCCAGTGGTGGCCTGAATGAGGTAATTTCTCAACCTTTACACGTTTCATGTGATGATGCAGATCATTCCATTTCTAATGCAAATTTCCATGATGCACTTATTGATGAGAGAGATGATATTGAAGAGGCAAAAACTATGCCAAAATGGCTAGTGCAAACTTTGCAGTGATAGCAAGTTAAAGGCAGCTCTGTCATATCGTACTCGTTCAAGATCTCGTAGTGCTTGTTTTGCATCAGATTGCTATGCTATGGTTGCCTCTAGTATCTCTGATGAGAATAAGCCTCTTCCATTTGATGAAGCACAAAAATCTGAAAATTGGATGGCTGCTATGCGGTAAAAATATGATGCTATCATGAAAAATGGTACCTGGTCATCATGTGACTTGCCTCCTGGCAAGAAGGCCATTGTCACTAAGTGGGTATACAAGCTGAAGCGTAAGCCTGATGGAGCAATTGAAAGGTATAATGCTAGGCTTTTTGCAAAGGGTTATGCTCAGGAAAGAGGCATTGATTTTGATGAGACCTTTGCTCTTACATGCCGAATGACTACTATTCATAGCATCTATGCACTTGCAGCTCATCATGGTTGGAATGTACATCAGTTGCATATTAAACTTGCATTTCTGAATGGTGACTTGCATGAAGAAGTGTATGTTTTTCAGCCCCATGGCTTTGTGTAGAAAGGGCATGAAAACCAGGTGTGCAAGTTGAAAAAGGCATTATATTGTTTGAAGCAAGCACCACATGCTTGGCATGAAAAAAAACATGCCTATCTGATTGCACATGGTTCTGAGAATAGTCTAATTGAGAGCACCTTATATGTTAAGCATGCAAATGATGTGCTTCTGATCATTGTTGTCTATGTTGATGACATGCTACTCACTGAACCTCATGAGAAGAGCAAATTTATGCATTGCCCAAGTGTCAAGCATTGGTAGGCGATTAGGTGCATCTTTCGCTACTTGAGTGGTACCCGACTATTTGGATTGTTTTATCCCAAGCGGGGATCACTACCGCCAGATTTACATGTTTTTTTTTTACTTTGACTGGGTTGGTTGTGATCAAGAGATTGATGCACGTGGGGGTAAGTTACTTTACTTAAATAAATCTTTCTAAGTTCATTATTTTAAAAATTATGCTCGATGTTTTTGATAGAATATTGCAAAGTCTTTACTTTGAAGTCTCACTACTAAGACTATGCTTGTGTTACTTGGAGACCTTAATGAAGATCCTCAAAATAACTTACTTCATGATCTTTTAAATTCCTTGTTGGTTGGCACATCAAGAGTTTTTTAGATCATACCCTTGACCATTGTATACTTTAACTTCATCTTTGAGTTTTTAATCCTTTTTGAAGATGTTATTATGAACACTAGCTAGTTCATTCTCAAATAAAGTAAGAGCTAAAACATTATGAATCTCAAAATCTTATGCATAATTTACCTGGTGTTCTTGTTGTCTTCTGGTCTAACTTCTGGTTCTTCCAGTGTATTCCTATATACCACTATCCTTCCATGTTTGATATAACCACTTTGGAATATTCCTGAAGAGTGGTGGTATCTCTTCTAGTTCTTTAGTATCTCTTTCTTTTGGAGCTCTGGAACCTTCTCTAACTTCATAAGTCAAAACTTCAAGAGGTACTGATAAGGGACTAGGTACTGATGTAGGTAATGATATTCTCTCTTCACCTATATCTTTTAGACTTCGAGTAGGTTCATCACCCCCCTTGTATGGCTGAATGTAAGTATCCAAATTCCTTCTAAAAAATGCATAGTCGTATGCCTTTATGAAATCAGGAATTTCTTTCTTCTTATCATAAATCTGACTTTTTGCAACATATGCATTGTGGGAGAGTAGAATATCACCTGTATCTAGAACATAGAGTCTATATCCCTTGCTTTCAATTGCATAACCAATAAAGACTGCCTTAATGGCTTTTACATCAAGCTTACCATGATCCTTCTTCTCAATGTGAACATAAGCAGGGGAACCAAAAACTTTGAAGTAACTCACATTGGGCTTCTTTCCATAATAAGCTTCATAAGGTGTGATGACCTTCAAAGCTTTTGTGGAAGACCTATTCAGAATGTGAATAGCTGTATGTACTACATCAAACCAAAACTTGGGAGAACGCCTTTTGGATGACATCATACTATGCATCATCTCAACAAGTATCCTATTCTTTCTCTCTACAACACCATTTAGTTTTGGAGTGTAAGCAATAATGAGCTGATGAGAGATACCTTTGTCTTCTAAAAAAGACTTAAAGTCTTTTGACATGTACTCTCCTCCTCTATCACTTCTCAAAATCTGGATCTTTGACTGACTTTCATTTTCAACCATAGCTAAGAATTTCTTGAAAGTAGGAAAAACCTCTGACTTCACTTTAAGACCGTAAATCCATGAATATCTTGAGAAATCATCAATGAACATAACAAAGTACCTAAAACCTTGAATAGAATCTATTCTCATCGGACCATTCACATCTGAATGTATGATCTATAACTTCCTTGTGGTCGTGAAAAAATCCATGTTTCTTGAAAGTTAGTTTGTGGAGCTTTCCTTCAAGACATCCTTCACATGACTCTGCATCATCTGGTAAAGCAAAAATAGGCAAACTCTCCACGATACCTTGATCTTTGATATCTTTGAGAGATGTGTAACTGATATGACCAAATCTAGCATGCCATAACTTCATGTTCTCCATCGTGTAGTAGACCTAGCAACATTAGCATGACTAATTTTGGATAACACAAACATGCCACTTCTATTTTCACCTTGAAGTAGACAATGCTCCTCATTAGGTGAGAGGATCTGACATGAATCTTTCTTAAAAACTACTTTATAAACATTTGACAAGAAATTTGAGATAGAGAGCAAATTCTTCTTTATTTTTTGAACATAAAGAAGATAGGAAATTGTGAAATTTCTACTTGCTCTAGACTTAAGTTTTACTTCTCCAACACCAATAACATCCAAATCATGACCATGTGCAATGGTCACTCTTCTACCTGAAGAGTTTGAAAGGGAAGAAAATACCTTTCTGCAACCTGTAATATGCTTAGTAGCTCCAGAATCAAATATCCAAGGATTATCTGAGATTGCATTTAATGTTGCCTGATAAAAAACTATCTCTTCAATAGTAGCACATGCATATGAATCTACCTTTGAAGGTTTAGGTTTTGAATCATCTTCAACACTATTACATGATGCTTTCTTCTTCTCATTGAAAATCCTTGCTTTGCATGAATCTACTATGAAATGTCCTCGCTTCTTACAGTAATGGCATACTCCTTTCTTTGAATCAGATGTAGTCGAAGACTTTTCTTTGGGTGTAGAGGAAGCATTAGGGATAGAACTGGAAAACTTAGGATTAGAAGACTTACTTTTCTTTTTGGATTGCTGAATCTTCTTTCCCTTTGATGATGATAACATAGCTTCATCATTCTCTTCCATACCTTTTTGTTCATCTTCATCTTGAAGTAACAAGAACTGTAGTTCTTCAAATGAAACTTCCCTATCTCTTGTAGAGAGATAAAGAGGTAACAAAAGCATCATATGAGGATGGAAGTGAGTTTAGAAGTGTGTTTACCATCTCTTCATCTAAAATTTTGTCTCCAACATTCATTAACTGATCTCATAAATCTTTAAGCTTCAAAATATGTGTTTGAACTGATTCACCAACTTTCATCCTTGTGTTGGCTAGTGGCCTCCTTAGATGAGCTTTCCTAGCAGGATTTCTGCTCTGATAGAGATTCTCTAACTCCAATCAAGCTTGATGAGAGGTTCTACAAGACCTGATTTGGGGTATAATATTGTTGGAGTTAGACGTCTTCGGAAGCATGCGAACAACATTGTCAAGGAAGAAGAAGAAGCTTAGAGCACAACACACAATAATGAATGTATTACTAGAGAATGTACAAAGATAAGTAGCCCATTAGGGCAATAGGTGTATATACAAGCGGAGGGAAAAAAACCTCCCAAAGAGGTAAAACAGTGCCCCCATGATCCTAGAGCGTTCACACACATTACCTAAATATATCAACAAATCCCCCCTAGGAGTGATGCGGTGAAGAAGTAGCTAGCACTCATGTATAAGGAAGTGTCAAGCTATGTGGAAATCACTCCACAAAAGGAAGTAAGCCCAAAGCTTTGTGAAAAGCTTCAAACTTCTCCCTAGGCAGAGCCTCGTGAAAAGGTCTACAATGTTCTCCTACATGGGCATATATGCCAAGCTGATCTCCCCAGTAGAGAACCTCTCCCTGACATAATGATAATGCACCTCAATGTGCTTAGTGCGAGCATGGAACACAGGGTTCCTTGTAATTTCCAATGCGCTCTCAGTGTCAATGAAGATGGTGGTGGCAGAAGACTGATCAACACTCAATTTATCCATAAGGCATCTGAACCACACACACTCAACAATCACTGTGAAAGCTTCCTTATACTCAGCCTCACAACTAGAAGTGGCCATCGTAGGCTGCTTCTTGCTCAACCAAGATATACATGAGCTACCAAGGATGAAGCAAAAGCCACTAGTGGACACACGAGTGTCATAGAACCAGCCTAGTTTGAGTCAAAAAAGGCATGCAAATCTGGCGATAGTGATCTCCCCTTCGGATAAAACAACCCAAGTAGCCGAGTACCACTCAAGTGGCGAAAGATGCGCTTAACTGCCTGCCAATGCTTGACACCTGGGCAATGCATAAACCTGCTCATCTGTGAGACAAAAAACTGAGTATCTGGCCAAGTAATGCATAAGTAAATCAAGCACAACAGCCTACTGATAGAGGACAACATCAAATGCATCTCCAGCATCATGAAGACTCAATCGTAAAACTTGTCTCCATAGGAGTGGCAATAGGCTTACAATCTTCAAGGCCAAAAAACTGCAATAATGTGTCAATAATGTGCCAATAATGTGACACAAAGCCATTCCACCATCAAGTTGCATAAACTGAATGCCCAAATAGTGATGCAAATGCCCCAAATCAGACATCTCAAATGAGGCATGCAAATCATCCTTAAAATCAGCAATATGCTTCTCAATAGGACCAGTGAACAACATGTCGTCAACATAGACAACAATGATCAGAAGCACATCATTAGCACACTTAACATATAAGGTGCTTTCAGTTGGACTGTTCTCAAAACCATGTGGAATCAGATAGGCATGTATCTTCTCATACCAAGCACGTGGTGCTTGCTTTAAGCCATATAATGCCTTCTTTAACCTGCACACCTGGTTTTCATGCCCTTTCTGCACAAAACCACGGGGCTGAAAAACATACACTTCTTCATGCAAGTCACCATTCAAAAATGCAGTTTTAATGTCCAACTGATGTACATTCCAACCATGATGGGATGCAAGTGCACAGATGCTATGAACAGTAGTCAGGTGGCATGTAGGTGCAAAGGTCTCATCAAAATCAATGCCTCTTTCGTGTGCATAACCCTTTGCAACAAGCTTAGCCTTATACCTGTCAACTGTTCCATCAGGCTTACACTTTAGTTTGTAAATCCACTTAGTGCCAATGGCCTTCTTGCCAGGAGGCAAGTCACATAAAGACCAAGTACCGTTCTTCATTATAGCATCATATTCAGATTGCATAGCAGCCATCCAATTTTTAGAATTTTGTGCTTCGTCAAACGAAACAGGATCATTCTCATCACAGAGACTAGATGCAACCATAGCATAGTAATCTGATGCAAAAGAGGCACAATGAGAGCATGATCATGTATGATATGAGAGACGTGCATCTAATTTGCTATCACGTAACATCTACACCAGCCATTTTGGGATAGTTTTTGCCTCGTCAACGTCAGCTCTCTCATCAACAAGTGCATCATGTAAATCTGCATCAGAAATGGGATGATCTGCATCATCACATGAAACCTACAAAGGTTGAGAAGTTGCCTCATAAGGACCAACACTAGGCTGTCCACCTATAAAAAGAGGCAGCAAAGTATCATACATGTCTTTGGAGCTAACAAATGTCTCCTTAGTACATGACATCTTCCACAAAAACAACATCATGGCTAACCAGTGCATGCACGGTGGACTCGAACCCCGAAAAGGAAAAATACAAAGGTTAAGATTCATCTATGATACCCTGTACATACATGGATTAGGCTAACTTAAAGGTGCGGGCAATTCTCTGCTTCAAGGAATCTAGCATATTCTTCAAAATTTGAGGCTCAACTAAGTGGGCATCAATTCTAGCCGAATTGGCAGCTCTTACTTGACTTATTAAAGACTCAGCCTAAGTCTGCAAAAATGCTTCCTGTAAATAGAAATCATTTGCGAGAGCAACATCTTTGTGCAATTTCATTTCGGCGATGTCTGCATCAATCCTAGACAACCTGTCAGCTTGAATGCCTAATTGCTTCTCTCGGCGTTCGAGTTCCTGAGATTGAAATTGCATTCTCTTGTAAGAATCTTCTCTTTCCTTTTGAGTTGGTTCATTCTCCTTCTTCAACTTAATATATCGGTCAATCTCTTCTTCCAAGGATCAGCTTTTGTGGAATAGCTCCTCGGTGACCTGCTTAAGCTCTTTCTCAGTGTTTATAATGTTTGTCGCTAACATATGAGAAGCCTCTTCTAGTATGTTGAGCTTATCACTCGTATGATGAAGTTCGTTGCCTATCGATGTCAGAGCATCGTGCTTATCCGTAACTTCTTGCTTTAATCCGTTAATTTTGGTGTCCTTGTTGGCAATAATCAGATCCTTCTCTATCAACTGTTCCTACGATCGCTGAATTTGGAATTCTAAGGAGTGAATATCTGTTTTCACCTCGAGGAGTTATTCTTGGAGGGGCATGATATTAGCTTCCAGGAAGTTTACTTTGCTTTGTAGCTCGTGTCAAATGGTCCGTGTTGCCGTCTTCATTTGAAGAGGTAATTGCTGGGATAACTGAATTAAGAACTCGCCCATGGATGCCAATTCGGTGAACATAACCGGAGTGGGAAGAGAAGAAGTAGGCTGCAATGGTTGGGCAGAAAGGAGGTGTGGAGATGAGGGTGGAGAGTAATCAGGAGAAGACAAAATTTTGGACGAGGTCTCACGAATTGCAGTGGGAGGCAAGGAAGGAGAAGCATCGGCCGCAGCAAGAAGTGTGGTTGGAGGAGGAAGGGGAAGAAGGGGACAATGCTTGTTTCTTGTTGGAGTGGCTATGATACAACATCAATTTCGGTAATGGTCGCTTCAGCACTTTGCAATTGTTGTGTCGTGCCTGTTGGATCATCTGCTACCTCTGAAGAGGATGGATGACAGACAATGACAGCGGTATCTTCCACTGTCTCCTTCAAAGTTTCACCATTTGGTTGTTTTGTTGCATCCTGCGGTGAAATCTCAACTACATCTTCCATAATAACGTATGGATCCTGCTGCTTACTAGGAGAAGAGGATGCAGAGACTACCTGTAAGGACATTGCTGTATCATGAAAAATTTCAACCTCTTGTATAGGAGTTGATTCCTGTGCCTGACTTTGAGATGGGCTGATGCGATGGCGCTTGTGCTAGAAGAAGTGGAGGAGATCTTCATCATCATCATCCTCCAACATCTGAGTAGACTGCTCATGTAAGAGCAGGATATTCGCTGGGGATGGTTGCTCTGCTTGAATCACCGGAAGGAGAAAGGTGAGCAGGTGCAACAATCGAGTCCGCGGAATCTCATTCTTGGCTAACTATTTCGAAATGCCTTGGCATTCACGGTGAATGCGCCGGAAAAAGAAGGAAGTGAAGTTGACGACCTCTCGAGAGGCAGTGTCAATCATGGAGTAAAACGGACGTGATATGCTGTAAGTGCGTTTTTGGAGGTTTAAGGAATCTACTAGGAACTGAAGGACGGTGCGCTCAGGTTCTGGACGACATAAAATGGCAAACTCGTTAGACGAGTGCCTAGGGAAGAGTTCTTTCATGGTCGCCATGGGAAGGAGAGGGCCATCAACTAACCCCTCCTGAGGGAGACGGAATCCCTCAGCGACGGTACTGAGAGTAACAACCAAACGGGGGTGCAAACAGGTCAACGGCCAACATTGTTCTGTAGCAGGCATGGTGGCTATGGCAAAGATTATCTACGCACAGAAGGGATGACACTCCATTGAATGCCAAGGCAATTCAACAAAGGCCAAGAGACTGCAAGCATGTGGGAACTCGCTCACGTCCGGAGCGAGTCCAGCACGGAAGGTGACAATATTTGCCAGGGCTTCCATAGCGCAAGCAGAAACACACAATAGCACAGGGAATACACAGGTCGCAAGCACACAAGGATGCAATAGCAAATAATACCTGAAGAATAGGATTAAGTAGAAACATTGGAAGAATCAGACGAAAAGAAACCAAATCATCACACAATGTTGGAAATATACAGGTATAATGGCGACATGCAGGCATTAACAGAGTCGGAGACATAGAAGGCGGCTACTAATCATGGTTAGGTAAGAAAACGGAAGGATTATGGTCAATCAGTCAACCAGAATTACATAAAGAGGACAAGAACGTCGAGGTAGAACAGTGAGAAAAAAGAAGTAAAAATACTGAGCACGCATCATGAGGATGAAGGTGGTGGATAATAGGGACAAAGCTTTGATCCATTGATCTCTTTAGGAAGAAGGGTACCAGTTAGGGTGGATAACCGAAAAGTTGCTAGTCCCACTTGTTCAGCAATGCGGTATGGACCAAACCAGTGCAATTTAAACTTTCCGGCAGATCGGTTAGATTTAGCATTATAAAAAAGCACTAATTGGTTGATGGTAAACACTGGGGTTTTAAGGAAACGATCGTGAGTTCTCGCTTGTCTGAGCTGAACTTCCTGCAACACTAGAAAACTTGCGAGGGCTATTCATCCAGAGATCGTAAAGCCTCCAATCAGAAAAGGGAAAGATTCTTTCGGTAGTAATTTCTGCTCTAATGCCACGCGTAGACTAGGAACCACTAGTTCCATAGGAGCAATCGCCTCCAAACCATAAGCCAACTTGAAAGGCATTGTTCCGATCGCCACCTTATATGTTGTACGGTAAGCCCATAATACTGCAGGTAGGAATTGGTCCCATCTCTCCGGGCAATCTAATACCAGTTTCTTTAAGATGTTCAATAGAGATTTGTTGGTACTCTCAGCGAGTCCATTCGCTCGTGGATAGTAGGGAGAACTGAACTTATGCATAATCTGAAAGTTGGTAGTAAGCACTTGCATTAATTTGTTTGCAAAGTGCGTACCTTGATCAATCATAATTTCCAAAGGTAACCCATAGCGTGGGAAAATATCTTTCATCAAGCATTTAGCAACCGCAACCGCTGTGGCAGACCATAGAGCCCAAGCTTCGGCCCATCGAGGCGCGTAATCTGTGCAGGTAAGAATATATCTATTACGGGTAAGTGTTGCAGGAGGTGTGATTGGGCCAATAAAATCTAGGTCCCATTTCTAAAAAGGTTTGAGAGGCAAAACAGGTTGGAGCGAAAAGTAATGGCGCTGTAAAGGTTGACCGGATCGTTGACACTCATCGCATTGCTGCACATACTTGTTCACATCTCGATACATAGTAGGCCACCATAAACCACTCTGCAGAATCTTCCGGTGGGTCAGGTCCACCGCAAAATGACCTCCAGCTGGTGTCGAATGAGCCATTGTGATGATTAAAGCAATTTCGTGTGGGGGAACACATCTTAGGAGCACTCTTGAGTGATCCATGTAATATAACTGCCCTACAATTAGCCGGAATCGTTGACTATACATGGTAAAAGAGGTACGATTGCTGCATTTAATTTCCGGTACTCCACACATATCCGTAATTGCGTATTCTTCTTAGGAACTATGACAATAGGGGAAATCCACTCTGCCTGCTCGATCGGGACAATGAACCCAACCTTAAGCAATCGATCCAATTCTGCTTTTACCTGGGCTGCATAGTGAGGATTCATTCTATAGCTGGGTTGTTTAATAGGCCAAGCATCTGGTTTCAGCATAACCTTGTGTTGATAGATATGCGGGTCCAACCCCTTCATATCTCGGTAATCCCATGTAAACACATCAGACAATTCTCGTAGCAACTGTAGCAAGTTATCTTGGAAAGTCTCTGCTAATCCTGCCTTGATCTTCACCGGCCACGAATTAGTTTCATCACCTAAATTACAGGTAACCAATTGGTCTTCCGATATGTAGAACTGCCGGGGCATGGCAAAGTCGTCATCTGACTAAAGCAATTGTTGTAGCATCATATCATCCAAGGTTTGTGCTACACTTGCTTTGGGTTTGCCAAGCAGTGGTACTACCGTACAGGCTGCCGAACTCCAATTATCGGCCACCGTTTGTAAGTCCACAGTTTCGAGTGCCATCAGATCCTTGTTAGCTTTAAGAAAGGCTTCCTCTTCATCAAGTTTGGCTACATATGGTCGTGCATGCAAGTTGCAAGGCTTCATGTCATCCAGTGGAACAACATATTTATGGTGGTTATTTTTAAAAATCAATTCATGCGCTGGCCAATCCTGAACTACCTTAGCTTGTTTTAACCATGGTCGTCCAAAGAGCAAGTTATAGTCAAGGCTGGATTCAGGTAATTCCAGAACAACAAAGGTCATTTTAAATACAACTCCTTGAAGAGTAATAGGAATATCGTGTACTAATCCAACTGGATGAACTCGGGATTGATCCCCCATTCGCAGAAAAAATTGGACAGGTTCAATTTGTGTCCATCCCATCCATTGACAAAGTGTTGCTGTTGCAATGTTTACACCAGAACCTCCATCAATTAATACTTGAGTGATTTTGTGATTCTTTCTAGACCGTAATCAAGGGCACCGCATGATCCACCGTCGGATCAAGTTCAGGCTGAATTGTGGTTGTCGAAGGAGTATGTTGTAGAGCGAAGAAGAGCACAAGGCAGAGAAAAAGACGGGCCCCAAAAGTTTTCCAATTTGGACACCTTATTTTTGTATCATAATCATTTTGTAATATAATTCCCGATGTAAAAGCACTAGAGGAGTCCTCTAGATGCATCCCCACAGAAGATTAGTAGCTTACCCATGTAAATTAGTAGGAAATTAGCCTTTTAGTGAATAAAGTGCCGGTCTCTTGTGTGAAAGGACCATTTTTAGGGCACATGTATATAAGTTAAATTGTGACTCTTTGTAAAGAATTTTTGCCATTGTGAGAATCAAGAGCACAAAATTTCGAATTTGTGTCTTCTCCTCTCTGTATCATCTTCTTTGTAAGCTTGTATGCATGTGTGTTGCTTGAAAACAGTGTTAGGAAGTGTTGTCTATCCATGAGAGTGTTTGTTTGCTGTGGTTAAGGTGTGTGAGAAGTGCAAGAAGTGCTGAAGTGTAGAAAGGTCATTCCCGAGACTCAGTATTTTTCTCATAACTTGAAGCAGAAGTGCTTGAATTGAGTGCAAATACCATCAATGGATGCGTCTTCTTGAGAGCTTCAAAACGCATATGCTATTCACTATATTTGGAGTTTGGAGCTAAGAGAAAAGCTCAATTTACTATTGGCTGCTGCACCAAGTATCACGACACCATGACTGACGGTTGAAGCTTGTTTGGTTTAGTTCTTGCCTTGTTTGCACTCTTTGGGAAACTCATGTGCATTGATCGTCATTAGAATGCATGTCTTCATACACTCGGCTACGTATATCGTGTCTCTTGAAGTATCGAGTATCGTCTATAACAAGTATCGTGTATCGTGTCCAACCAAGTGGTCAAGTATCGTGTATCGCTTTGTTCAAATATCGAGTATCGTGGTACCCATCTAGTGTGTCAGATATCAAGTATCGGGATACACTCTGCTTGGATGAAGTATCGAGTATCGTGGATTTTTTTTTGGGGGTCAAGTATCGTGTGAATTGTGGATTCTCTATAGTCTTTTTCCAACCAAATTGTCCTCTAGAATTCAGACCCTCAGGGAAGAACTCTAGGAGCTGGAGGTTGACTAAGGTTAATTAGAGCTTTTAAGTGAATGAACCTAAGGTCTGGGAGAACCCTAGGAAGCCGAAGAAGTATAATCTCTTCAGTAGGAAGTGTAACCGAACCCAGTAGCCGTTCCCATTATTCTGAAACCTCTAGTGAGTCAGAGGAAGAAATTCCCATGGCTTCCGAGGATATGAAAAATACCGTACCAATGATTGGCATGATGTCAATCATTGAAGGAGAATATCGGACATCTTTGGAATATGTGAACACTAACCAAAATGAGATACCTATCTACCTAGATGGTCTAAACCGATCAGTGGCCAGATTAAAGAAAGCTTCAGATGCATACATAATGCCTAGGCCAACAGTTAAGTACGCAGGAGGAATTTATATGGACAAGAGAGACATCCAGTATGTAGTCACGAAACACCCTGAAAGTATCAACAAACACGGGGAAGAAGATAATGCTCATAACCCTAATGCAGAGGGGCATGAAGAACAAGTGACCACCCCCAGAGGGAGATCTACTGTTGCTAGGGTTTGGAGAGGAGACCTGGTTCCCCAAGATGACTCCTTGATGGATGTGTATTTGATCAATGGAATGGAGCATCTCCTTAGAGCCCACTCTTCATTATGGGAACTAGCCCCTAACCCAGTTACTGTCTATGAGTTACAAGATCCTGAATTCCCCACCATCATCACATATTTGGACAAAAATCATAGGAGATACTGGCCTCTAACAGAGTTAGAAAGAGCAGGGTTGAAGTATCATAACATTCCGGTGTTCCCTCCTAGGGATCAAGCTACTACTTCTCAGAACCCTTAAGGAACCTTTCAAGATAATTCATATCAACAGTCAGGACAAACACAACAAACACAAATCCCGGTTAGACCCCATGTGCAGTTTGCTATGCCTGCAAATAATCTGAACTATCGGCCTCAGCCACCTGTTGACCCAAGGAATAGAATCCCTATCCCAGATAGACCACCTGTAGTGAGAGGACCTGGTATACCCATAGGAATACCAGTTTTCCAGGTGATACCTAGACCACCTGAAGTAGGAAGAAGATTAAGACCTATTCAAGTTGCCAAATGCATGAGAAACCATTTATGATGGCTCTAGTGAACCTTACAATCATATAGCGGAATTTAAGCAAGTAATCAGAGCTGAACAAGTGGAAGATTTTATGATCCAGTATGAATCTTTTGGTCTAACCTTGACAGACACAGCTTTAGCTTGGTTCCAGCCATTAGACCCAAATAGTTTTCAAAACATGGAACAAGTTTATCAAGAAATGATTGAGTAATTCACTAAATTTGGGATTAAAAATAACTCTTCCTCATTGATCCATAGTTTTAAGCAAGCTCCTACAGAATCAGTGAGATTGGCAGCAAGAAGGTTCAAGCAATATGTGGATAGATATCCAGTGGAAGAGAGACCCACCCAAAACAAAATGGTGTCATTGTTTTTGGAAGGGTTAGTGAATGGATAATTAAGATCTCTGGTATATGTGAAAAGAGTTCAAACTTTGCAAGAGTGTATGAAAGAATGCATTGATTTAGAGGACAACCTTGCGGAAGATCTGAAAATACCTCAAGGTAGTGTAAAAAGTGAAGATTCAGTCAGCAACGCATCAAACCCTAAGAACAATGTAGAGGAAATAGCCGACTTAGTAGCAAAGAAACTGAACGTTCAAGGACAGAGGAGCTACCCCAACAACCCACTGAGAGTGCCTATGCTTAGAAGATGTATGCATTGTGGAGGTGATCATCCCTTTCACTTGTGTACTAGGGGTGTAGTCCCACCACCTGCCTATGCGTACAATAGACCACCTATTCCGGGCCCTCTACAATATTGCAGCATAGAACAAAAGTACACAAACCACAGTACAGAAAACTGTCCTTACAATCGGCAATCAAGACCCGTACAACCACTCATGAGACCTTATGGATACCCGCAGAGAGATCAAGGAGGAGAAGCCTTTAGATATCCGCCATATTAGAGGCAGGCACCAGCACCACGACCCTATGCTTATCAAAGTTACACTCAACCACAACCAGTGTTAGGACAACAACTGCCCCATCTGCAAAATGTTGTCCCGGTGAAAATAGCTCAACCTGAAGAAAACTTAGAGAGAGCAATAGTTCCAGCCACACCATCGTCTAGTAATGAACCATATGACTCATCTTATGACCATAGTCAAGGAAACTATACCACTTATGAGAGCTCTATGATAGAATATGGACCGATGTACGAACCATACACATATGGCATGGAAGCACCAAATGATTCTTACGGATATGAGCAGGATTATGTGTCATTAATGTACACAGCTCCCAGGGCATCCATACCCCCCTCGACCTATGAATAGACCGCTTGTACCTAGAGGACCATGTTATAGATGCGGAGGTGACCATTATATTAGAGAATGTACATTACCAAACCCACCACCACCACCATAATGAGTTTGGGAAGGATACTGTAGTGATTGTGGTAAAGAACACCTTTTTAGAGATTGCCCCAAAAACCCCAACAAAGTTAACTCTAACGTGCAGATTAATGTGATAGAAGTGATAGAGTCGTCAGGAAGTGATAAGGAGTACACTGTGCCATTGAAAGCAATAACAAGAGCTAAAGCTCGAGAGACCCTAGAAAAAAAAGAGAAACCCAAAGAAGGTGAGACACATAATGGAAATCAATGCGAGGATAAAAGGGAAGGATCCATTGTTCCTGAAGTAGATGGAGAATGGCCTAAAGACTTGTGGGCAAGAGTCCAAGAGGACAGATGGAAGAAAGTGGAAGGAATAGAACCACCCTTTGAAGAGTTAGAAGCAAGAGGTGAAGTAGAACGTTCAATACCCGAGCTGAACTCAGAAGGATTATTACCCTTTGATCAAAGTGAAAGGGAAGTGACAGTGAAAAGGTCTTGCCCAATTACACAGGGGAATACAAACATAATTCTGAATTATACCGCATTCCCTCAATAAGAAATCAAGAATAGAACCCATCATTCCAAACATCGGACATCATACAACACCTTAAAAAGGTAAAAATTCCTTGCACTCTGACATTAGAAGAACTTTTGAAGGTCAAACCACATTTGAAGGAGAAATTAACCAGTCAATTGGAGATCAACACAGAAGAGAAGGAGATGCCTGATGAAGTGGCCATAGTCAAAATCCCAGTCGATAAGATTGGAGATTTAAGTGAGGGAGATGAAGGAAACACTTGCCTTCCAATTACGTATAGGAGTTATACCACTAAAGCCATCTTGGATTCTGGAGCAGGAGTAGGAATTGCAACTAAAGAAATCTGGGAGAAATGGGGAAAACCAGCTCTAAGACCAACACGCATGAAGATACAAATGGCAGACAGACACACAGAATGACCCTTGGGATTATTGGAACGGGTAATTTTTACCACTTGCGAAGTTGAATTCGAGCACACCTTAGCGATATGTCAATTTGAAAGGGCTAGCAATTATGAAATGATACTTGGAAGACCCTTCATGAGACAACTAAAGGTAGTGCAAGATTGGGGAAAAGACGCAGTATACTTACAACATGAAGGAACCACAACAAGAATAAACCTCCACACGTACAAGTATCAAGATGTTCCCCCCTTGCAATGGAATCAGATTCATAAAGAAGAAGATGAGCAATCCATTCACAGTATAGGTTCAAGTGATCATTCGTGGATGAATGAAGACACTCATCTATGGATATGCCAAACTGCGAAAAAGGAAGAGGATAGGAGGAAAGGATGGCAGCACAGACAAGGAGTTGCTAGGTCTGTACAAGATCCAGCTTACATGCCTCAAATATTCCTAGATGAAGAATTCAAACCTCATGGTTGGATGGAGATTCTAGCCACTCTCAATGTGTGTGTAAACGAAGAAGTGATAACCATGAATGAATGTATTGACAAGGAAGGATATGACGTCAGTCTATATGTGGTAGTTCTTCAAGAGGCTGAAGAAGGGGAAGTAATTGAAAAAGAATGGAAGGAGGATTACGAGAGCATTGAAATGGAACTTGAACATATGGAAACGAAAAATGAAACTCAAGAAGTAAGTGTCATAGCTAATGAAATAAATCAAGAAATGACACAGGAAGAAGAGCTTGGAATAGATAAAGCAAAAGATGATGAAGAAAACAAGCCTCAAGATCAATTTGAAGTGCCCACTCATTTCAAAAAATATGAAGTAGAAGAAAGGAAAATTGCTATTCAGATGCCAAAACGAGAAGCACAGCCAGTAATAGCCTATGACAACAAGGAACAAACTAAGAAAATTGTAGTAACCTTGGAGGAAGGCGAAGAAAGATGTACTTTTATAGGTCAAGATGTCTCATTGGAAGAAGAGCAAGAGTTGATACGACTCATTTGAGAATATAGGGATGTCTTTGCCTGGACATATAAAGATTTGAAAGGAGTGGACCCTTCTATTTGTGCCCATAGAATCCATATGAAATCTGAAGCTAAACCTTTGAAACAAAGACCATACAGATACAATGATGTTAACTCAGCAAAAATCAAGGAAGAGATCGATAAGTTGTTAGATGTTGGGTTCATTTACGAGATTGAACATACGGAATGGGTATCACCTTTGGTGGTTGTACCGAAAAAGAATGGTAAGTTAAGAGTATGCATCAACCTGAAAAAAGTAAATGCTGCCACCATAAGAGATAGTTACCCATTACCCATCACAGATCATCTTTTGGAAAGAGTTGCAGGGAAGGAAGTTTACAGTTTTTTGGACGGCTTTTTGGGGTATAATCAGGTAGCCATCGCCCTTGAGGACCAACATAAAACATCCTTTGCAACTGAATGGGGAGTATACACTTTTAGGGTTATGCCTTTCGACCTAACCAATGCCCCAAACACTTTCCAAAGATTGATGTGCCATGTATTCAAGGAGTTCCTGAGAAAGAGTATGGAGGTATACGTGGATGATTTGTGCACTTATTCAACTATACGATCAGAACATATCCCTGAACTAGGAAAGATCTTTGCCAAATGTCGACAATATAGAGTATGCCTCAATCCAGAAAAGTGTGACTTCATGGTTCGAAAAGGAAAGATATTAGGACATATTGTCTCTAAGAATGGAATCTCAACTGATGAAGACAAGATCAAAGTAATTCTGGACTTACCGAGACCAAAGACTGCTAAAGAAGTACAAGCATTTATGAGACATTGCGGATACTACCAAAGATTTATATATATGTATGCCATAATTGCTAGACCTCTTTATGCATTATTGACTCAGTTTACCTCGACTGAAGAATGTGAAAAGGCCTTTAATGAATTAAAGAGTCGATTAAGTTCAGCCCCAATCCTTCGAGTGCCTAATTGGAACAAACAATTTCACATTCATGTGCATCCTAGCTCAACCCGCAGATACAGGAAAGTTACATCACCCTATAGCCTATGCCAGTAGACAGTTGAATCAAGCAGAACGCAATTATACCACTACTGAAAGAGACGGCCTAGGAATGGTGTACGCAGTGAAGAAGTTTCGACACTACTTATTGGCAAACAAATTCAAATTCTTCATTGATCATCAAGCCCTACTGTACTTAGTCAATAAGCCTTGTAATACGGGATGACTAGTACGATGGTTTCTATTGTTGATGGAATTTGATTTTGAAGTAGTTGTCAAGAAAGGGAATACCCACATTAGAGCATACCACTTATCAAGAATGACACATGGAGAACCACCCATAGGAGTACCAGATGATCTGCCTGAAACGTATCTGTTTAACCTCGAAATATGTCCCCAATGGGCAGAAAAGTTGATCCCAATACTCACATATGGACCTAAACATGGGATCTTACCAAACCAAAATCAAGATTTATGGAAGACTAAAGACCTTCATATCATTGCTAGAAGCCTATATCACCAAGACTCAAGTGGATTACTCATGAGATGTGTGGAAGAGGAGGAACAAGAAATGTGGCTTCAAAAAGCACATGTAAATCAATGGAAAACTCATTTAAATGCAACTGGAACATGGCAAACACTGAAGAGATTAGGCATATATTGGCCAACCATGCAAAGGGATACACATAATTATGTATCAGCCTGCCCAACTTGTCAAGAACCGAATCCAGAAGAGAACTCTAATTTATGCTACTCCACTGTAGCACCAAGATGGAGCATGCCTCTGGTAAAGTTCTTGAAGACCCAAGAATACCAAGAAGGAGCCACGCTAGCAAGGAAACATGCACTTGTAGAACAAAGCAAGGACTATGTTCTCATAGGAAAACAACTTTTTAAGCGAGGGAGAGATAATCATTTACGAATGTGCATTCATGAAGACGAGTATCTTGCTGTCTTAGAGATGGCACATACAGGAGCTGCAGGAGGACATTTCTCTGCAGATAAAACTGGAAAAATGATTCTCTTTGCAGGGATGTGGTGGACAACTCTACATCAAGATGCAGCCACATATGTTCAACAATGTGATACTTGTCAACGAACGAAATATCCAATTAGACGAGATGAAATGCCACTGAAACCCATGATGAGTGCCAGAGCTTTTACTAAATGGGGAATAGACTTCATAGGACCCATTAGCCCACTAGCTAAAGGATCTTATGCTGAGTACATAATTGTAGCCACAAATTATTTGACCAAATGGGTTGAAGCCAAAGCAACCAAGAAAAATGATGCAAGAACTACAACCAAGTTTCTCTTTGAGAACGTTTTCACTAGATTTGGACTGCCGATAGAAATTGTGAGTGATAGAGGCACGCACTTTGTGAATGAAGTAATAGAAGCCTTACTGAATGAATTCTTGGTAATTCATAAGAAATCAGCCCCATATCACCCGCAAGCTAATGGACAAGCCAAAAGTTCAAATAAAATCTTGTGCACAATTCTCACGAAAATTGTCAATAATGGTAGATTTGATTGGGATAAACAATTACATCATGCTTTATGGGCATTCCGAGTAGCATACAAAACAACCATAGGCACTACCCCTTTTAACTTAGTGTACGAACAGAATGCTATTTTGCCAATTGATTTCTTAATACCCACTCTCAGAGTTGCAACAACTTATGAGTGGATGGGACATGAACTCTCAGCTCAATTGGATCAAATAGAGAAGTTACATGAAACGAGGTTACAAGCGGTAGCAGGGATTTATGCTACAAAAAGGTGACAGAAAGCCTATTTTGATGCTCATATCAAAGATAAAAATTTGAGGGAAGGAGATTTAGTATTGGTGTATACTTTGAAACAACAGGCTAAGAAATTACAAAAAAGGGGATATGGCCCGTTAATCATCAATCGCATATCCACAAGCGGAGCCATCAGTTTAGCAACCCTAGATGGAGACGTATTGCCAAACTATATCAGTGGATGTCGAGTGAAAAAATATTTAGAGCCATTAACAGAAGAGATAATGTCACGATTAATAATGGGTAAAAATAGGCGTATAGAGGAAGAAAGAATACGAGAAGAAGCTAGACAAGAAGTGCTAGAACGAATCAAGAAAAGAAAAGAGTGGATGAGAGAAAGAGATGAGAGATATCGACTAGGCGAGGAACTTGTCCCAATGGCTAATTTTGGAGCCACTGAAGACCTAGGTCAGCAAAGGACGCAACCATATTTGAATTTGGGCACTGGAACAAAAGAGTACCACTTAGTGGATGCTCTCATTGACACAGGAGCTGCTATAAGCTGTATCAAATTTTCATTGACTTAGAAACTCAAGGAAGAATTACGTCCATCTAAGGCACAACTGATTGGGATAGGAGGAAAAATTACCAAATGTATAGGAGAGATTACCTTACCTCTACATCTTGGAAACAACACAATGGAACAACAACTCTTAGTATGTCATGACCAGGATTTATTAGAAGAGCTTGTATTAGGTCAAGATTGGATATACGAATATGAAGTGACTATTCAGTTGGCCCTAGGATACATCTCGGCCAAGATAGGACATCGTGAAGTATTCAGCATGCTAGACGAACGACCAATCAAAGTCAAAAGTATAGAACCGAGAACTCACTTAAATGAACACGATGATGAATGTATGTTCACTCGCACTATGGGAACTTCTTCATCGAGTACTTCATGTGAGGATACACCAAATCTCGATTGCACACGACCTTCTAATCCAGTCAATCACAGGACTAGTGTTCTATCTAAAAACAACCTCAGTAAGGAACCAAGCACCAGAGAGACAAGTCAACAAGACTCTTACGAATCGGCACACATCAGGATATACGCCATTCCTTACACTAGACATGCTTGGATCCGAAAAGATCAAGTGAAAGCATATCTCCAACAACAGAACTACTCACGACATCAGAAGGAACGACAAATAAAAATACACATCATTCTGGACACCTAGTTCCACAAACAATTGCTTGAGTATGGATTCCTAAGAAGGTGGTAGCTGCTCAACTGGCCCGAACACAAATTTGGATTCCCAAGTTATGTACTCAAATGACAATCATAAAAAAGGAAGAGTCAAGGCACAAGGAGAATCAGTATGATCTAAAGGCAAAACGATAGAAGATAAACCACTACAGGATAGAGCAGGAGTCTACATACGATTCACACGTTATTACAAGATCCAAAAAGCAGATAAAGCAGAAGCACCATATGAGAAGCACCGCATTCACCAGGAATGTTGGGAACACAATTTGTCCCAACAGAATAAAGCAGATTTGGATGCCGAAAGACAGGACAAGCTGTATACTTCTGCCAAATAATTCGAGTTGCACACATTTGAGTTACCAGAACCCAAAGTATGCATGATAGGGCCACATTACAAGGCCAAGCATTCGGCACATTTTCCTTCTATTTCAGGATAGTGAAGCACATTTCCCTCTCGGGAAATAGGAGAGCACATGTACATAATCTAAGAAAATCACTCAAAAATTAATAACCGCTTCGGCTATGAACTAACTTTTTTGTTTTTCTTTCAGGCAAAAACATAAAAATATATAAAAGTATGAAAAATCCCAGGTATTACCTTTCTCACACCCACGGGGAAGGGACGACACAATCCACTCGGAGAGTTGCCAAATTCAATGAGAATAAGTGAAAGATGATTCTTGATACCAGCTTGCCACTGATTTCTGGTATATATTGAGTGCAGATGGCATCTTCTAATTCTGAGGCGACGCAAGAAAAAGAGATCCAACTTCTTCCTTTGGAATCGATAACTAAGGCAAGAGGTCATTGGTTTCTGGATGACCAACTAGTGTCCGAACTCATTTTCATGGCGACCATCAAGATTATGGATAGGGATCACTACTTCCCTATCATGTCACAAGAATTCAAGACTATCATACAAGGATTACCACGCATGACGGATGTCTGGACACAAGCAAGAATTGATGCATTCCTAAGATTGCCTATCTATCTGCCAGATTTCCAAAGATGTACACAAGTGATGAATACACTATAGTCCGCATCGAATAAAGCATCAGTCCCAGAGGCAAGAGTACTAGACAAAGTTGGTACCTGGAAAACAATTCAATTCACTCATGAGCTAATTAACAGAGCTTTCGGATGGAATCAAGAGGGACTTACGAATGTTATGATCTGAAAAAGAGAACCTTTTTGGAAATCAACAGAACGGATATTGAAGATTCTGTTCGCTTAGTTCACCAGCATTTTTGCTTTCCAAGTATGCATAGATACACCGCACCTCAAAAGATTGTTGTGCAACTACTCTCACATGCCATGAGACAAATGGGAAATAAAGTGAACATGACTCCATATGTGCAAGACCGCTTGTTTGAAGCAAAGAAAAAGTGGGGTCAGAAAAAGTTTCTAAATGGTAGTTCGGCCTTGACCCTACTCATTTACGAGGCACTGGACATGAAAAATTGTTTACGCTTGATGCCGACATCAACAGAGCTAGCAAAATATGCCAAGTCAGTAACAGTTCCAAAGAAAAAGAAAACAATCATAACGATTGAAGAAGTAGGAACCAGTTCAAAGACACCTATGAGAGGAACTAAACGCCTAAGAGAGGAAGAAGCGCAAGAGACACCACAATAAAAAAGAACACATATGTTGCCAAAGATTTCTATGAGGGCAACAGCCAATCACCAAGAGAGATCTCTCCACAACTTTAGAAGAAACGCATCAGTACATGCGGGGGCAAGTAAATTTGAACATTCAAGGCCACCATTACAGACAGGCAAGCCAAGGAATGAAACAGAAGCATAAAGAACATACTCCTAGAGTACCTTCTAGATACAAAGAAATAGGGCTGGAGGAATCAAGTTCCCATGAAGAATCAAGCCCTCAGCAAGACACATTGGACACGGACATAAAAACTGAAATGAACAATGAAGAATGGACAGAAATAAATCAGGTTGAAATCACACCTGACAATCAACAACAAAAAGCACAGAACCAGGAAGTACAAACTGAACAGGAACACATTATTCAGTTAAATGATCAGTCAAAGATAAGCATTAAAGAAGCTCCAATCACCACTAAAGATTCAATGCCACCCATAAAAGAGGAAATACAAACACTAGTGCATCAAGACGCAGGCCTACAACAAAATAAGGAGCCAATCGTGATTGAAGTGCGTGATGATACACCTCAAGGTAAGATTGAACACAAGGAGGCTGAGCCAAGGATACAACTCCATATTCGAAAGCCCCATGATATGACATTACATGTTGCACAAGGAAAAGATGTTACCACCGGTGAAGAACCTAGCATCCCTACCACCTGGTTAAACGTTGATGTTACTCACTTAAAACCAGTAGTCAAGCAGATGATACAAACAGCCATGGATACGCAACAATAGATGATGGACACATATGCGGATTACAACAAGGCCATGAGGGAAAAGAATCAATTTCAAATAAAGAGTGAACAACTGTCCGCACAGCTCATCCAGGCCTAGCAAGAAATTTCAGCTAAGGATACAGAGATAACCGCAGTTAAACAACAATGTAATACACTGATGAAACAACATCATCAGCTCTAGACACAACTTGCGGACTTACAAAGACAACAAACACAACTGAAAGTATACATGGAAGAAAATGATAGTTTACGAAGCCAAAATAAAGAGTTGATGAAGGCACTACTATATGACCAACCTATAGAAAAACAAGAACCATCAATCAATGAACAAAAGGAATTAAAAGATCAGATTGAGAGATATGTAGAATTGCTGAAGCAAGAGCAAGCCCTAAGGGAACAATGGGAACGACAATATGTCAACAAAACCAATGAACTTAAGAAACAACTGAACACTGCCCATGGAAAACTTGTAGTGAGCTATAGTGAAAACATGGATCATGTAGCAGAAATTGGTAATGAGCTGCTTACGATTAAAGAAGCACTCCAAACAGCTATTGAAGAAATTAAAAAGAAGACTGAACGCATAACACAATTAGAGACCAAGGCTGAAGAGAAAGCACCAATCGGGACACCAGTAGAGCCGACAAAAGAAAATCCTACTGACGAGGTAGAGGTACGTCCTCTATCTCCCCCAATTTATAATTCTCCAATAAAAGAACAGATGGCGGACCCTTGTGATGATCATCCCATGCCATACACTGCAGAAATAGGTCAAAAGGAACGAGCACTATTGGTGTCCCGGTTGATAGAGAATTTTGAAAATCAAGTCATCAAAGTCATGAAAGAAGCAAAGATCAAAGGTAAAGACTTGGATACGATCATGAAGCCTTTCAACATTCCGTATGGATTATTGAAAGAGAAAACAAGGCAATACATAAAGAAGATCACACAGAAAAATCCAGACAAATAGTTGCATTTTAAAGATGAAACATTCAATTATACTCGCGGCACAGCCTGTCTGGAGAAGAAAATTTTTGGGAAAAAATCCTACATTGAGAGTGCACTGGCAAGCAGCACCATACTTATTACACGTAAATCCTTCATTTTTCCCAACACCACGTCGCCGCGAAGCAAGAGAATTTTTGGATATGCAAAAGAATGGTGCTATGAATAAACAATGGCTGAATTATCCGCTACTTCCAAGCCCACCCCATAATCATCTACCAATGGAAGATTACATGGTAAAAACAATCGAATTTTGGCTACAAAGTTATGCAACCATACCCGATCTAACTATTAGGATGACGAATAAAATACTCAGCATGCTTCTTACAATTTTGAAGGTGTTCAACCACACGGCATATACATTTTTGAACTTCATTGGCATTAATCAGGGAGCAGATATTCTCATTTTTTATTTGTTTGTTATGCCTAGCCGACCCACAATAATGGCCTATTATTCCAGGCTCATGTTTCTACCGAGTACATACATGCAAACATTCGAAGAAGCCTTTTTCACAGGATTTTTTGAAATTGACTCAGAAATTTTCTTGTAGATGTCATCCAATTTGAATGCCAGATTGGTGGCATATGAATTGAGCTTCTTCGCCTATCATAGACAGCCGCCACATGATGGTGTGAAAGCAGAACAGTGGAAGCAACTCATGATACGTGAAGCCAATCTGCTTAATGAAACAGAGCAAAACGTATACAAAACATACTCCCGTCGACTTCCAAAGCCTGTCAGGGACGACATAGTTCAAGAGGGGGGCAGTGTTGAGGGAGAATCCAGCAAAAAGAAGAAAAGAGCAACAACACTTACTAAAACTCTGATAGTTAGCATCTTTGCCACAGGTGAGAAAGTCTTCTCATAATCTACTCCATGGGTTTGAGCAAACCCTTTTGCTACTAGCCTTGCATTATACCTATTGATTGTCCCATCTGAATTATTTTTCACTTTGTAAATCCACGTGGATCCTATTATCTTCATGAATGGTTTTTTAGGAACCAAATCCCAAGTACTATTCTCCTTAAGTACTTAAATTTCTTCCTACATAGCTTCTTTCCATTCTTCCTTCTTGTTGGCTTCTTCAAATGAAGAAGGTTCTTCTGATATAGAATCTTTAGCCATGTACATAGAATGCTTGGTGACTAGTGATGTGTCATAGCCATACCTTATAGGTTTCTTGCTCTCCCTTTGAGATCTTCAAAGTGCTTGATTGGATGACTCTAGAATGTCTTCCAATTGTTTAAACCTTGTCTTGCCCTTGGACTTCTAAGCTTTGAAATCAATCTAGTTGACATCCTCTTATATATGTGGTTTTTCTTTAGTCAGATTTGGAAAATCATTTTCCAAATAATAGGGTAGCTTTATTTTCTTGCAATCATCTTCAAACCATGAGTTATTTTCATCAAAAACAACATCCCCAATGATTGTAAATCCTTTGTTGGTGGGATTATATAACCTATATCCTTTCTGATTCTGATCATATCCAATGAATATGCATCTTGCAGCTTTTGGATCAAGCTTTCCTCTAATCTGTGAGGGCATGTGTGCATAAGCAATGCACACAAAGATCTGACAATGATCTAAAGAAGGTCTCTTGCCATCCCGTGCCTCTTAAGGTGTCATTCCATCTGGAGGCTTGGATGGAAGCCTATTGATTAGGTAAGTGGCTATGGAAACAGCTTCTGCCCATAAGTAATTTGGAACTTTTTTTTCATTCAACATTGATCTTGCTGCCTCTACTATTAGTGTATTTCTTCTCTCTGCCACTCCATTCTATTCAGTAGTGTATCTTGTTGTAATCTCTCTCTTTATGCCTCTATCCTATAAGAAGGAGTCAAACTCATGTGAAAAATACTCACCAACTCCATCAGATCTAAGCCTCTTCAAGCTTCTACCTCTTTGATTCTCAACCAATGCCAAATACTTCTTGAAACAAGTCAATACTTCATCTTGATGCTTCTTAAAAAAAAGTATTTTCCATCAGCTATAGTCATCTATGAATGGGACATAATACCTTGACTGTGAAATTGATGGCTCTCTATTAGGACCCCACACATCTGTGTGCACAAGCTCCAAGTAGTCTTCATACATGTATCCTCTTTTGTTGAATGGTTGCCTATGTGATTTGCCAAATTGGCATGCTCCACATTTGTAAATCATGTGTTTCTTGGACACATTTGGGATGCCAAGCACACTTTGATCCCTACATATTTTCTTCAATGTTCTTTCATGTATATGACCTAGTCTTTTATGCCATATCTCCAATTTAGATAGGGTTTGATCTTTGTAACTGAAGAGATCAATATTCCTTGTATCTTCAACTTCAAATGTAAAAAGTCTACCATATTTCTCACCTTTTTCAATTCTTTTGAAGCCTTGTTGAGGGTTCTCCACATATGCTCCATGCCTTGTGAATCTAACTTGTAAACCCTTTTCAAAAATTTGTGTAACACTAATTAGATTTTTTGTTATTGTTGGCACATACAATACCCTGCTTAGAAGATTTATATTACCATCAGATGATTTAACATTTCCAATCTTCTTTACTGAGTGCCCCATGTCATCACCTGTCTGAACTTCATGCTTTCCTTTGGGTTCTTCAAGGTCAGACAACAATGCTACATTGCCTGCTACATGATTGGAACAACCAGAATCAATATAGAATGGGTACTCATCATCTTTACCTTGCTTGGATGTCATATTCATGAGTAGTAGAGAATCCTCTTGATCATCTATATAGTTGTTATAGTCTCTTCTTCCTTTGAAGCCTCCTTGATAGTTGTTGTTGTAGCCTTGGCTGTAATTGTGATGGTAGTTGCTTCCTCCATTATTGAACTTGCCTCTTGATTGTCCATAGCCTCCTCTATGGAAACCTCTTCCTATCTAATTCTTTGTCTTCTTGAAGCATTCATCTGTGTTATGATTGTTCAAGCCACAAATGTTGCAAGGTGAAGAGTTGTATGATCTCCCCCTGTCTTGCTTTGCTCCTTTGCCTCTTCCTCTAGTACCTCTTCCTCTACATGTGAAGTTCACTTGAGAGGTACTTGCCTCTTCTTCATTCCTCTTACTTTTACCTTTATCTTTACTCTTATTTTTATCTGTGTAAAGGGCAGAAGATTAATTACCTCTAGAATTCTCTCCATTCTTGTTGAGCTTTGTCTCATGTGTGAAGATTTGCCCTATCAATGTATTGAGGTCAGGTATCTGCACATCCATATGTAGGTCCATTGTTGTCGCGAAGGACTCCCATTTGTCATCAGCTTTGATGCCATTTATGATCTACCTTACTATTTGCTCTTCTTCTATTTCTTCTCCAATACTCCCAAGTTGATCAGCTACATCCTTTATCTTGGTCACATAGTCAACTACACTTTGTTTTGGTTGCTTCTTCAAGGTTGTGTACTCCATCCAAAGCTGGTTCTTCCTAGCCCTTGTATTTGATGAGAAGTATGAAGATCTTCCCAAGTCTCTTCGGAGGTCTTTCAATTCCTAATATGAGATAATAAGAAATTAGATATTGAGTTGAGTATATAAGACCTGGCTAGAGCATCCTTTGCACACCATGCAGCTAGTCTCTCTTACTCTTCTCTTGTAGGTTGGTGTTTGCTTCTAAGAGTTGCCATTTCTTCATCTCCATATATGTATCCATACAAGCTTCTTCCTTGGAGGTAAGCCTTCATCCTTAGGGACCAAGCTGGATAGTTGGCCTTGTCCAATTTGTCAATGAATGATGGAAATCCATCTCTCATTTTACCTTAATGTTGCTATGATACCACTGTTTGAGGAGATGGTGGATACCTTCTAGAGATGAGATGGTGCTGCAAACTGCTGCTTCACAATAGACAAAATTGAGTTGAGGAATGCAAAGTATACCTCTTCAGCTTTCCAAGAAGCACAAATAATCACCCAAGTACTGTGGAAGATGATCCTCAAATCATTGGATCAAAACAAATGAGTAGGAGTTTCAACTATGAACCAAAACTTGCTATTTTGGTCACTACACCTGCTCAAAGAAATGAACAGTACTTCCTCTTTGCTACCAATTGAATAAAATGATTTTGGGCATATCTAATTAGCTAGGATGACTAAGGTTTTCAAGAAATTTCACTTGAAATGATGTGCCATGCTCAAAAAATGATGCTTAGCAAGTTAGAGGTGAACCCCGACATTTTTGGGTAGTAGCAGTATGCAGATAGATGAGCATTGTTTAGCTCATACCTCAAGATTGGATAAGGCAATGATGATGAAACTTGATGGAAAGAACATAGATAGTATATTGAATCTATATCAAGTTGAATCACATCAAATGATCAAGTATACACTAAGAAACAAGTCAGAGAAGTTCACTGTTCTAAGCGGTACATGAGAGAGTAGAAGATATGAGATATGAGAAAACTATATGTATTAATGCACATAGATTACATTGACATTGGCAATGAATGATCGCACAATATGAGGGAAATGATAGAGCTATGATGTGAGCTCAATATTAACTTAAGATCCCTTTGAATATCTCCCGATTCGGGCTACACCCTCTGAATATCTCTTTGATTCGGGGTACATCAATGTGACTTTTGAAGTCCTCTTTTATAGCTAAAGTTGGAGATCTTTTTTGAATTTTGAAATTCAAAATTCTACCAAAAAGTATCTCTAGATTTTAGGATCTGAATCTTCATATAACTCACCAATAATTCGTTAAAAGATTCTCCTAATAACTCGTGATTGAAGTGATTCCATATGTGCACTTTTAAAAGTAATAAAAAAGGTCAATCTTTACAAGAGATCATTTATGTGCTAATACATGAATGTAAATATGAGCCTCATGATAATTGATCAAGCATTTAGGCTTGGAGTAATTGCACCAACAAGTTGTTGGAGCAAGTCTATGACAAGCCTAAGTATTGGCTTGAGTCCCACAAAGTCATAGAAGAAGCCTTAAAATGAAGACAATGTAAAGTTAACTTGTGAACTACCTCTTGTAACTTTTGAAGACTTTACTTAATGTAAAAGTGAAAGAATATTAAGTGGTTGAGTCCACTTGATCAAAAAGGGAAAGAGGAGCCACGAATTCGTGATTTGTGGTAGGTAGAGAATCAAATCTATCACTAATTGATTGGAGAGTGATTGAGGGACGTTAGCCTCCCAAGATCAACTATAAATACATGGTAGTCTTAGTCGTGGTTATGTGAAGACCTCCAAGAGCTGAGCTTTATGCCATATCAAGGTGTGATTACAAGGCACACATATGTATCAGTAAGTCCATTGTATTGTACAATCAATATACTTTCATTTTCATGATCGTTTGAGTTCATATTTCGACGTTCTATTGAAGTGTACTACTCACTGCCATATCTCTCAGTTTTATCAGTCAGATTGCAGAGATGGTTTCTCTGAGCTTGGTGCATCATTTTCAGTGATTTAACTTGATAAAGTTAGCTCTACAAGTCTACTATATGCTCACCAATTTTCATTTCATTTGGGTGTTTCAATCTTTAGTTATATTCAGTTGAAGTCAACCCTATCTATTCATTTTCACTTCTTTGTCAGGTACCTGACTTTTTTACTCCTCTTGTCAGAGCTGTTGCTCAGTGTGTACTTACCCAAATTCATTGATTTAAACCTTGTTGGATTTACTTACTATCTAGTATAATCATACAAATTTTCATAATCCTTGGATTCCTAAATATTGAGTTATGTTCATTTTTCTGCTCACTGGTCTCATTACTGTAGTAGCCCATGAAAATCGGGATGATGTCATCACTTGCTAAACATCATTCTCAGTGTGTGCTTCATTATTTTTGATGAGATTACTCTTTAAAGTTAGATCTTTAAGTTAACTAGACTTCCCCAAGAGGAATTAAGCTATTTGCTTCTGTGCTCAAAGAATTATGCAAAACACTGGACAGGTGTATGAATCAAAATAGCAAGTTCTTCACCTCTGAGCTAACTCCAATCTGTTTTGATCTATCTTTTTGAGAGTGGTCTTCCAAGGTACATAGGGTGTCTAATACATCCATTGGAAAGCTAAAAGGGCCCACCACATACTCCTGGAGTTCATTTGGCTGGTGTAGATCAAGGATTTTGCAACACCTCTTCATCTTCAAGCACATACCTATCCATCTCTTCACACAAGTCGTAGCAAGAATATTAGAGTGGCCAAAAATCAGATTACCCAGTACTAGTGGAGCAGATGCAAAGATTTAAAAAAGCAATACAGTGGGCCCAAGAGTACCCACCGCATTATGTAGACCCCAAGTTGGTCCCAGCAGAACCCTATAGTAAAGAACAATAGAGTAACCGCTGTAAGAAAACTGCTAAACCCACTATCGATATAAATGAAATAGGTAAGGAAAGGGAGAATTTCGGACCTCCAACAGAATATGTTTTGGAAGTTAAGCCATCATTGACTAATGATCAAGAGGTCACCATTAGAGTTCCGAACCAACAGTCCAGATTAAGACAAAACCAGGGTGATCCTAATCTCTAGGCATCGGTGAATGGTACTTCTTGTGAGTTATTGCAAGGTTCACATATTAAGTTATCACTAGGAGCCTTACTAGAACTTGTTGCAACCTTCTGAAAACAATTATTAAAGCACTTACAAGAAAGATATTCGTCGTCTCTAAGTGCGGAACCTTCGGTCTCGATGATAATTGATGTTCGAGACAAAATAGTGGACTATGTAGTTCCCACAATTATGGTCAGATATAAAAATAAAGCCATCCCCAAGGTTTTGATTGATGGTGGGTCTAGTATTAACATTGCCTCCACAACTACATGAAACAGATGGGTTGGAATAGAATTCACCCGGCCCCATTTTTTGTTCAGACGTGGCAACGAATTGGCAAACCTCGAGGTAGGCAGCGTTTCCCACTACAACCAATCCTTCCATTAGAACCTTTCCAAAAATTGAGTCTAGACTCTATTGGTCCGATTAAACCATCGACATCGCGAACAGGAGATTTGTATATTTTGACTTGCAGAGACTATTGTACCAGATGGGCGGAACCCGGTGTGATCAAGCAGGCTATAGCACGAATAGTAGTGAAGAAACTCCAGCATGAAATCTTCCCGCAGTACAGACTTCCACTTGAATTAGTGTCAGATTGGGGAACTCATTTCTTAAATCAATTAATTTTGGAATTGACCTCAGAGTATCAGATTAAACATAAGTTCAATTCTCCCTACTACCCATGAGCCAATGGACTCGAGAAGAGTACCAACAAGGTGTTGCACGACATGCTATAGAAAATGCTTCTGGATTCGATGGAACAGTGGGAAATTATGCTTGCCACTGTGCTCTAGGCGTAGAGGACTTCCTATAAATTTTCGATCGGCAGCACACCTTTCAAATTGCTTTATGGATAGGAGGCGATTCTTCCATTTGAGTTTGCAATCCCTAGCCTCCGAATTGTGGTCTAGAAGCGATTGGTTATGGAGGTCTCATCCGCTTACCAGATGGTGGATTAGTTAAGATAGCTAGATGAGCATCGGTACAAGATTTTTCTCTTATCACAAGAAGTGCAAACTCGTCAAAAGAAATGGCATGATCGGAATCTCCAAACTAAGATTTGGCCTAGTGATCTCGTACTGTAATTTCACTCTAAATTGAAGAGGAAAATGGGAAGTTAAAATTATGGTGGACAGGTTCATTTTGAATTCATGAGCTTTGCATACCCGGTTCTTTTCAGTTGGCCACACTAGAGGGTGAATTATTGCCAACAATTGTTAATGGGTCTAGACTAGGACCCTATCATACTTTTGGAGGATAAATTCCATATATATATATATATATATATATATATAAGCTAGATTTTTTTGCAAATAAAAAATTCACAAACGTGCAACAATTGGTAATGAGTAGTGAAGTAACTACTACACATGCAAATCGTTCATGCAATCAACAACAGTGGTACTTATAACATTTCAAATCTGATAGTATGATTCTTATTTTGCGAGCCGCGATAAGTGCAGAATCACTAGAGTTAAGATACCATTTAGGATAATAATGATGCAGACTCGACATTCTCAACGCATGAATGCAATCCATAAAAGGCTGAGGACCAGGCCTAATCGAGCTTATTTGGCTAAGTTACAAGTAGAACCAATAGAGTGATCATAGCGAGTAGAGTGTTTAAAGCTGTAGTATTCTACAGCAGTCAGTCAAGGATGTAGAAGTGTGGATATGGCGGTTACCTTCTCCAAGTGCCATCTGCTAAACATACCAAAGAAACTTTTGTAGGAACAAAAATATTGGTTCGAGTGCAGTGGATTGCTATAGTGTGCTAGGTTGGATTGGAGGAGTATTCATCCCCATCCACATGTGAAAATATTGCCAAAGAGATAGCTCGGCAAATTGATGACAATGACATTAGTATTCAGGAGATTAGCCTGCAGTTAGGACATGCCACTTTCGAGCTTTTGCCTATGTTAATCGTAGAAAGGTTTCATGTGGCTAACACATAAATCATAGCAAGTACCAAGCTGATGGATGCTGCAAAAATTTGTGGGTTGCTCAGGAAACCCTGTTCAAGCGAATACTAGTTTTCCTAACTTTCAAATGATAATTTGCTTAAACGGGGATTACTCTTAACAATGATGATCATTAATCTGGAGGCAAAACATTATGGAGTGTCCCAGTAGCTCTTTGCATTGATGAATTGGCTAAAACGTAGGTAAATTGGGCCAAAATTATCTTTCAGAAATTAAAGAAAGAGGTGAGAAGACTCTTCAGACGATCCAAAAGAGTAGTTAACACAGTATTGGACTCTAAAGTGGGAGTTGTATTTACTTTGCTATTCGCCAAAAGCCTCATATTCTTACCTCAAGAATTCACAGTATGCTCTGTAAAGGTTTTCCTGCGAATCTTAAAGAAGAGAGTTGCAGAGCAGAAACCAGTGGAAGGGAATTCGGAAGATCGGATGGAGAATGTCATAGATGAAGAAGAGGAGTCCCCGAGGCAAGAGGTGGAGGAGAATCAAAGGATGGAAATGAGAGGAAGGCCAAGCAAGAAGCTGAGCGGAAGGCCAGAGAGGAAGCTGAGAGGAACAAAAGAGAGGAAGAGGCAACAAGGGAACGAATGGAAGAAGAAAGAAGGAAGCAGCATGAAGAAGAAGAATTTAGGAGAAGAGAAGGGGAAGAAAGGAAAAAAAGAGCTGTAGAGGAAGAACGATGTGGACAACAACAATAGGAATAAGGGGACCGTTCGGGAGAAACATCTCGCAAAATTCTACTATTGCACACATTTACTTCTTGTAGACTGAATGATAGGTGGAAATAGAACGACAATAAAGTTAATCTATCACCTGTGAAGTGTACTGATTATATTTACCCTTGGATGATAATATTCAAGAGATTAGCCCGATTACATTTACCAAAGAGATAGCCTGATAAACAAACGACAATGACATTAATATTCAGGAGATTAGCCTATGGTTAGGACATGCCACTTTCCAGCTTTTGCCTATGTCAATCACAGAAAGGTTTCATGTAGCTAACACAAGAATCACAACGATTACCGAGCCGATGGATGCCGTAGAAATTTTTGGGTTGCTCAGGAAACCCTGTTTTGGCGAATACTAGTTTGCCTAACTTTTGGATGACAATCCAATTAAACTGGGATTACTCTTAATGATGATGATCATTAATCTGCACGCAAAACATTACAAAGTGTCCCAACAACTCTTTGCATTGATGAAGGAATTGGCTAAAATGAAGGTAAATTGGGCCAAAATTATCTTTCAAAAATTAAAGAAAGATGTGACAAGACTCTTCAAGCGATACAGAAGACCAATTAACACAGTATTGCACTCCAATGTGGGAGTTGTATTTACATTGCTATTCACTGAAATCCCTATATTCTTACCTCGAGAATACACAATATGTTCTGTAAAGTTTTCTTGCAAATCTTAAAGAAGAGGGCTGCAGAGCAGAAACCAATGGAAGGGAATTCAAAAGATCGGATAGAGAATGACAGAGATGAAGAAGGGAAGTCCCCGAGGCAACAGATGGAGGAGAATCAAAGGATGGAAGTTGAGAGGAAGGCCAAAAAAAAAGCTGAGCAGAAGGCCAGAGAGGAAGCTGAGAGGAAGGCAAGAGAGGAAGAGGCAACAAGGGAACAAATGGAAGAAGAAAGAACGAAGCATCACGAAGAAGAAGAATCTAGGAGAAGAGAAGGGGAAGAAAGGGAAAAAAGAGGTGCAGAGGAAGAAAGATGTGGACAACAACAACATGAATAAGGGGACTGTTTGGGAGAAACATCTTACAAACTTCCAATATTACACACATTTACTTCTTGCAGACTGAATGATAGGTGGAAACAGAACGACAATGAAGTTAAGCTACCACCCATGAAGTGTAGTGATTACATTTACCCCTGGATGTATAATATTCAAGAGATTAGCCTGATTACATTTACCAAAGAGATAGCCCGACGAACAGATGACAACGACATTAATATTCAGAAGATTAGCCTGTGGTTAGGACATGCCACTTTCTAGCTTTCACCTATGTCAATCACAGAAAGGTTTCATGTATCTAACACAGGAATCACAGCGATCATTGAGCCGATGGATGTCGTAAAAATTTATGGGTTGCTCGAGAAACCCTATTCTGGTGAATACCGGTTTGCCTAACCTTTGAATGATAATCAGCTTAAATTGGGATTACTCCTAGCGATGATGATCATTAATCTGCAGGCAAAACATTATGAAGTGTCCCAACAACTCTTTGCATTGATGAAGGAATTGGCTAAAACACAGGAAAATTAGGCCAAAATTATCTTCCAAAAATTAAAGAAAGATGTGAGAAGACCCTTCGGATGATCCAAAAGAGCAGTTAACGCAATATTGGACTCCAACGTGGAAGTTGTATTTACATTGCTATTCATTGAAAGCCTCGTATTCTTACCTCGAGAATACAGAGTATGCTCTATAAGGGTTTTCCTACAAATCTTAAAGAAGAGGGCTACAAAGCAAAAACCAATGGAAGAGAATTCAAAAGATCGAATGGAGAATGACAAAGATGAAGAAGAGGAGTCCCTGAGGCAACAGGTGGAAGAGAATCAAAGGATGGAAGCTGAGAGGAAGGCCAAGGAAGAAGCTGATCAGAAGGCCATAGAGGAAGCTGAGAGGAAGGCAAGAGAGGAAGAGGCAACAAGGGAACGAATGGAAGAAGCAAGAAAAAGAAGAATCTAGAAGGAGAGAAGGGGAAGAAAGGGAAAAAAGAGTTGTATAGGAAGAAAGACATGGATAACAACAACAGGAACAAGGGGACCGTTCGGGAGAAACATCTCACAAAATTTTGGTATTATAGACATTTACTTCTTGTAGACTGAATGATAGGTGGAAATAGAATGACAATAAAGCTAAGCTACCACTTGTGAAGTGTAGTGATTACATTTACCCCTGGATGTATAATAATGAAACAGTTCATCCGGAACTTCTCAGCAATTTAGCTAGAGGAATTCAATGGAGTGCAGCTAAGTTGGAAGGATTTCAAAGAAAATATAACACCATGTTTCTGGAGAAAGGTAAGTGGATAACAGAGAAAGGGGAATGAACGAAGAAATCAGGCGACTTAGGGCCGATGCAAAACAATCCACAACAGAGAGTTCAAGGAGAGAGAGTGCAATTCAGGAAGAAACGATGGAAGAACTGAATGAAGTTGTAGCTGAAAATAGTACACTAAAGGTAACTATTGAAGAAAAATCAAAGAATATAGCGTGACTTCAAGCAGAACTAGGACAAACCTAGAAGGCACATCAAAAATTGAAGAAAACTAACAAAGAAATGGTAGCTAAACTACAGAAGTCAGAGCAAGAGACTCAAAAGCTGAAGACAAAAGTGAAAGAGCAAAGTGGAGAAATCAAAAGGCAAAGTATTTCAACTGTGGAAGTAGAAGAGAGATTAGCAGTGCAGAACTCCGAATTTACAGCTCTTGAAGAAAAACTCCATACTATCCAGAAACGGTATGATACAGTGTCTACACAGTTAGCTCGAAACTTGGAGCTGGAAAGAGAGATCGATCAATGGAAACAATGTTGTGCAGATGCAAACACAGTTTTGTATGGTAAAGAAGCAGAGGTGGAACAATTAAATAAGGATGCTTCCGTTTTGAAATTAACTTACGAAACCAAGTTAGATGAAGCGAAGAAATAATAGAAGGATCTATAAATAAATAATATGATGTAACCATAGGTTTTGATAATCTATTGGAAGGATTTCAGAAGAGAATACCGGAACTAGAAGGAGGTGCAATTACCTGTAGAAGTGCAAGCCAACAATTATTAGATTCAAAGGAATTTTTTGAAGCAAAGATCAAACTTGTAGAAGAGAATATAGGAGAAATGTTTAATGAGTTGCAGTATGATATATAAAGAATAATGTTCCCAAAAATGCAGAATCATGATGATGACTTGTAATATTTCATTTTTTAATTAGTGGGTTCGGATCCACCATGCATGCCAATGTTAGCAGCCAGTGTGGACGACCACATTTATTTGTAAATTTATGTAATGGGGAAATGACATTGCTATGGAGATTACAAGAGTTTTCAGAATTTGTAATTTTTAGTGTTGATTCTATATTATGAAGTATGGAACAGTATGAAGGAATATGAGGAAGTGCGGAGTTGTTCATTGCAATATGTCATACTACAAAGAGCAAATTCCGGTCGAGAAGACACTACGGAGAGGTGTAGTATGGAAAGGTCTGATAGATGAAGTATGTATGGTGATGCGCCATTGTGCTAAATTATAGAATGATGTATCTACAATCTTGATAATCAATAAGTAATTTCTATTGCCCTCATCATTTCCTTTCTGAAGTTTGTATATGAGTACAGAGTCTTGAGGGTAACGCAATGAATTACCTTAAAGTTTTTGTGGTGAAATTAAAAGGAACATAAACACACGTTATGATTGTAGTATTACAATCATAATCCCTTGTTCTTGATCCCATTCCTTTGGAGATTCGGTGTTGTATTTCACTGAAGTATAGTATCATCCAAACAATGGCATGTAGGTTATCATAGTTTCTTATGACTTTGTAGGTCTCAATGGCACTTCAACTTTTCACAAATATCAACTTTGCAATTTATGATTGCTCCATTGATCTCTTTCCTCAAGACCTTTGTGCCCTTAAGCATGGCTTAAAGTCACCTAAAGCCCCCCTTTGGAACTCACAATCGCTTTGCATTTTTGCACTATTTGGCGTATTTTCCACTTGTTAAGGTCGTCGCCTCTCATATGCTACTACCACAACCCTTTCCAAGGGAACAAAAGAGAAGAGAATGAAGAAGAAGATGAAGATGTTTAATGTTAATAGAAACCTTAGAAATGAACTAAAAAACCCTAACCCTAAAAATATGACATTTACTATATCTTACTACCTACTTAATTAAAAATAATGGAAATGGACTAAAAATGATAGGGATGAACTCTCAAACAATAAAATAATCCTCAAGAGCTCTTAGTTCATGTAATGCAATCCTCCAAGCATGATGACTTAGAAGATGTGTCCCACTAGTGGCACCAAAGTATTCGATGTAGACCTACTTGCATGACACTCCTACCAACTCGCATGACACACCAAAGTATTCTAGAAAGAAAGAATGTAGGTGGCTGATTTTTCCAAGTCCATGGTGGTGGGCTACTCAGTGATTATGGTAGTGACTTGTCTCAAAATTTTGATTGAACATGGCACTTAGTGTTTTTTTCTTTTTAGTTTTTCTCCAATTTTTCCTTTTATAAATCTCTTTTTTAAGATTTCATTTTCTCCTTTTTTGATAAAACAATACATGAATCAATATAAGAACAAACCGAGTGTGAAAAGGTAAAAGTAACCATGGAAAAAGAATAAAAAAAGACAATGCTTCTTCAAGTGAAGTGCCAAGTGACTGGTGGTGCTCATCTGATTGCCTTGTATTCTACTCTTGTGTGCTCTCATCTCTACTCTCCCCCTCCTAGCATATATCATACATGAAAGTAGATCATCAAATTCTTGATTGGGGGTGTCCATGGAGCATCCTTAATCTTTCTTTGTGGCCAATTGAGGATACATAACTTGCACTCATCATGGATCATGAGTGTATCTAGTATGCCTTGAATGGTCTTCTCCCAAGAGATGACAAGCCTATCCTGTTGCCTTGGCCTATCTTGTACGACCTATTTGTGCTCCATTTCCATCTACACTACATATCGTGCTAATATTTAACAAATGACCATACGGCATGTCAAAAATATATGAAAACTATGCTACAAAATCCTACTGATAAAGGCATCCTCGAATGTTTTCATGTAATGGGATGGAAGAAACACCAATCACACGTAATATGCCCACAAGCATTCCTTACTAGGTGCCATGGATTAGTCAAATAATAGACAATTGTTTCTCTAACATGTTAAGAATCTTGTGCATCATGCGGAGTATGATGTCTACTACATGCTCCGTCTTCTAAGTGTATCTGATGACCTTGAGCATGTTATCACGGGTGAGATCATTCTTTGGTGGTGTTGGGAGCTAAGGATAATTTCTCCATTGTTTCTCAATGGTAAGATTTTGTTGTTGTTGAAGTAACTCATAAATGTTTTAGGACAAGGGACCAAACAATAACCACGATGTTTCTACAAGAAGGGTGGTAACAACATGAAATGTTCATGGTTGTTAGCCAAAAATACCTTCTTCCAAGAGGCACCATACACATTTTTTCTAGGCATGCAAGGTCTTCTTCATCGTACAATAATTCACCATTGGATGCCTTGCCTACTCTCTATGTTAGCTACCGCTTTTCTTGCTCTTTCATGAGATGAAACGTATTGACATCGGTTACAAAAGATGTATTGCTTTCTTAGCTGCAAGTACCTTTTCCAAGCTACTAGAAAAGGTTTCATTCTCAAAATTGGTAAAACTTTCAACCGTACCTTCTACACATAGTTCCTTGCTCCACATCTCTAGGCTCTCAAAATGTAGGCACTCTCCAAACTCTAAATGTTGATTAACCTCTAGACTCATAGATTATGTATACTATATGTACAAGATCTTGTGTGTACCATGATGATACACATAGATGTCCATGATAGCAAGATGTATTGGCTTTTTATCTCTCTTGATTAACCAAAAAGAAGGTATAATACTAACACTATTCTCTAGTGGGATGAGCCTTGATGTCTTTGCTATTGACTACTTCCTTGTTCTCGATGATGTGGGTCCCATGGTTGTGATGCACCTAAAGGAAAGATGTAAGTAGAAATCCTTAAAAATTATGTTAGATAAGTTAGTGGGGTTAGGGAATTTTAGAAGAAAGCACAAAACATATAAAATGCAAAATGTGTGTAAGCCTCTAGTGCCAAGGTTTTGCAACGATGCCTTATGCATGATAGGAAAATGCAAAAAAGAACTAATGATGCAAGAACAAGATTGGGATATTGAATTCAAGGGTTTTTGACATGGAGATTGTTCTATGGTCTAGGTCACTTGAAGAAAGATGTTTGGTGCACCTATTTCTCTCCCTAAGAATTCTAGAAATTCTCATGATGGGAATTTTAATGAATGTTCATCAATACAAGGCTTTGGTACCCATTCAAGAGAAATCCTAATTCGTTTGGGAATGGGAACTTGCTTTTTTACCCATTAATATTTCATGGGTGCATGATTTGGGGATTTTTTATGAGCTACAATTATCAATTTTGTGTTTTCTTTAGGCTTTCGCTTCCAAACCCATTTGGTAGATGGGGTAATAATAGGTATTTGTTTTCCATATCTACAAGGCTTGGTTAGCCTTTTGCATAGGTGTGGGTCAAGGTGTAGGGTCCTTGGAATAAGTTCTCTAGAAGGACCACATGCTTCTTTACATTTGAAGTATTCTTGGCAATCCAATTCTGGGGTTGTCCTCATTGTGCTTGAAGGAGAGCTTTGGGGACCCAAAAATGTGGACTTTTTGTTGATGGAGAATGATGATATGGTTGAACTTTCCTCATAGATTCTCTTATAGTTGCACTTGGTGGAGGATTAGCAATGGCCTTCCCATTATCTTCCTCGAGCATAATGTTGAAAACTTCTATTGAAGGTTCTGACTTCTCAAATGGCCTCTTCTCTCTATCAACTTGACATTCAACCTCACATTCACTCTTGATGGGATTATCATCAAAAGATTTGTTTATTGAATGCATAAAGGAATAAAAATTATAATAATGAGGTGCAAGTGATCATTCATGTCTAGATGTAAAGCATCATGGATCTACAAATGACGATGTTCCTCTTATGTGTGCATTCTCTACCATCACACATGCAATAGAACACATATTGTTGATTTTGAGGTAGTCGATCGTGATTCATAGGCCCATAATTGGGCATCGTATGGTACCAATATATGGGGTGCTCTTTAATATCTCTCCAACTCCCAAGAGGTTGAAATATCTAGTCATAAGTCAAGTCTTGTTGTTCGCTCATGTGCTCAAGTTTTAGTTTTTCAATCACCAAATCAACAATTTCTTCAGAGGAAGAATTTATTGATCTAGTGGAAGTGGAGTCAATAGGTGAAACACTCTAGCTAGTGGAAGTCAAGGTATTGGAGTCAATAGGTGAAACTCTCAATTCCATGTCTAGTTATCTTCTAAATGTTTGCATTCTCAGATGCACTAATCTAAGGTTGTAAGCCTAGAAATGTACATCAAAGAGCATAATTTCCAGTTAGTCAATCGTTTTATGAATAGAGAGATTAACCTCCTTTCAAGTGGTAATTCATCAGCTGGGCATCTAATTATGTACTACTTGATTCTTCTGGTTGCGATCCTTACTAACTTATGACATAACAACTTGAAGCTAAAAATGAAGAAGGTAGATTCATGTCTAACTCCCCTTTTTGAGAAGTCATAGAAAAATTCCTAAACTAGATCCTTTAGGTTGAAGACCATCTCTATTGTTATTGTTTGGACTATGACCTTGCACCTCATTCGAGCGTCAGACCAAAAGCTTCATACTACATGAAAAAATAGTGATTTTTTTGTCCTCAAGACTTCTTTAAATAATACTACATGATCATGAGGATCAATAGGCCCATTGTCATGGCTTTTTATGCACTTCATCATCTTGAATGGTAGAAAGCATAGTCCTTGTTCAACTGTACTAGCAATAGCTACCATGTGTTCATAGAAAATTTTGTTGGAGTTAGACGTATGCGGAAGCACACGAACTCCACAAGGAAGAAGAAGAAGCTTGGAGCACAACACACAATACTGAATATTCTACCACTAGAATGTACAAAGATAAGTAGCCCATTAGGACACTAGGCATATATGCAAGCCGGAGGAAAAAAACCTCCTAAAGAGGGAAAAAAGTGCCCGGACGGTCCTAGAGTGTTCACACACATCACTACCTAAATATATCAACAAATCCCCCGTGGGAGTGATGCGGTGAACAAGGAGCTGGCACTCATGTATAAGGAAGTGCCAAGCTATGTGGAATCAATCTACAAAAGGAAGTAAGCCCAAATCTTTGCGAACAGCTTCAAACTTCTCCCTAGGCAGATCCTTCGTAAAAAGGTATGTAATATTCTCCTACATGGGCACATATGCCAAGCTGATCTCACCAATAGAGAACCTCTCCCTAACATAATGATAATGCACCTCAATGTGCTTAGTGTGAGCATGGAACACAGGGTTCCTTGCCACTACCAATACGCTCTGGCTGTCACTAAAGATGGTGGTGGCAGAAGACTAACTAACTGGTCGTCCCACTATCAAAGTACCAAACATCTGAGTCTACTGTAGACATGCACTCCTCATGAGAAGATGGGTCAAAACTACAAACAGTACTAAACACCCATTCTTCTTCCTGCACAAGATTAACAGACTCTGTTTTCAGTATAGAGGCCTCTGCAACAACCATTACGGCCTCTTTCTTCTTTGCCTCTTTAGCAGCCAATTTTGGATAGCTCTTATTGACATGATCATTTGCTTTATAGTATTTGTAAAACAATTTCTACTTTTCTGATTTATTCTCATCTTTGTCTTCTTTCTTTGAATGTGCAGCATTTGCAGATTTTTGCTTACAGTAGAAGAGCTCCCTTTTCCTTTGCCCTTTTGACTAGCCAGGAAAGCTTGATCTACAACACGCATAATAGACCTGCTCTGCCTAGACTAGTCTTCCTGCAACAAAACAAAAACTAACTCTTCAAATGTTAAGGCATTTGGATTGCCTTTCATCATCAAACAAAGAGTATAAGAAAAACTCTGTTATGAGTCAAGAAGACCATTCAAAATAGTGTGCACAAGTGAACTGTCAGGAAGGACTTCAGCTGCATAAATGAATTGTTCCTTCAAATCCTTGATCTTTGTTAGAAAACTGTTCATAGAATCACCTTCATTCATGTGCTTACTCTCCAAATGTTTTCGGAGGTAAGCAACATGAGCCTCATTCCTAGCCTGGTACAATGTGTTAAATGTATCCCAAGCATCCTTAGCTATTCTACAAGAGCAAATGTGAGGAATAATGGCATGTTTGAGTGACAAAGCTATCAGTGTGTGTGCCTGAGCATCTCTGATATCCCAACGAATTCGGTCTATAGTAGGTGCAACAAAAGCAGTAGCACGAACAAGAATCTACAGAATATCATCATCTTCAACATCTTCTGCATCAGCTTCAGTACTTGTAGTTGTAAGAGTTGCTGGTGTGATAGGATGTTTTTCAACACCGTACACAAGATTCCATGATCCTTTTGCAACCAATACATGTCGCATCATATAAGCCCATAATGGGTAATTGGTACCATCCAACTTATCCTCAATAGCCAACATACAGAATACATCACTGCTTTCAGCCATAACTGGTGACTAAAATACCTTGATGCAAAAAATTGACTGTATCTGAAAAAGTTGAACAGAACTACCTAGATGAATTTCGTTAAACCTATAGCAAACTTTGAGATGCTTATACTAGCAAATTGAAACTAGTATATACCTTTGGCACAAAAAGAGAAAATAGCATGCACAAGCACTATGATAGTGCATTCAAAGGCCAAAACGAGCTCATATCGCAATTTTGGCACCACATAGCGAAGCTGTTTTGATCTCTAAAACACCTTGAGTATGCTCACCAGGTTTCGTGCAATTTTGAGACTGTAACCTGAGAGGTGTCGATGACACCCTAGATGATGCGGCAACCTGCTCTGATACCAATTGTTAGAGTTAGACGTCTACGGAAGCACACGAACAGCACAAGGAAGAAGAAGCCTGGAGCACAACACACAATACTGAATATTTTACCACTAGAATGTACAAAGATAAGTAGCCCATTAGGGCAATAGGCATATATGCAAGCCGGGGGAAAAAAACATCCTAAAGAGGGAGAAAAGTACCCCGACGGTCTTAGAGTGTTCACACATATCACAACCTAAATATATCACTAAAGTTTTGATACACAATTCAACGAGTGTTTGTGTCTAAGTTCAAGAGAAAGTGCAGGTCTTTTTTTGCAAGTATATAGCTATTTTAGAGGTTTGTTGACTAAAGAATCTTTACCCTAATCTTAGTGTGTGTATAAACAATAAAACTTACAAGAGTTTTAGCAATTTTGGGGGGGATGTGCCTGCATCCACATTGCTTTTACATAATGCTCAAACAATATGCAATTAGAAACGTGATGCCACAATGTCATGTTTGTTCTATGAGTGTTCACTAAACTTCTTAAGCAGTACAATTACGTGAAACAATCAAATACAATCAATCAAAGAATTTTCGGTCCCCCTTTCAACGATCTCTCAGACATAGAAATGCAAAACCTTAACTTCTTGACACTCCTAATGCTATTGTGAATGCTCTTTTGGTGTGTATGCATAGAACCATAAATTCCATAAAAAAAGATGAAGGGACACATTGAGTGGTTAATGAATTTGTAAAAGAAGCCTTGGAGCAATGGGTGTAAGTTGAAGCGATTGCTAGCTCTCTAACCCAACAATTGCTGAGTGCTAATCACCACAAGAGAGTGTCTTTGCAATTCCTTTGATTTTGGACATCATCGTCTGTCGATGAGCAAAAGTCTATCTTCGAGAGGTCTGTTTTCCTTGTCTTCACTCCGTGTACCCACCCTACAAAGGGTTTTTGTCCCTTCTTTCTATGTAGTCCCTAGAGAAGCAACTAAGCACTTTGTAGCCCTTTCTCCAATCTCCAAGTGCTTTTGTCCACGTGCATATGGATACTATTGTGAGGAACTCTTCAATGCTATTCTTGGGAACTCATATAAAGGTGATATGTAGACGTTGCACCTGGGAGGCTTTTGATGCAATCCAGGAGGTGATGATGCAAAGGGGTGTTGCCGACGCTCAGATGCAAACAAAGCACAATAATGATGGTGTTGCCAACAAAATGTTTACACCATCTGTTGTCGTAAATTGCTTTATTCGATACTATCGGGAAGTTCTCTCAACAGAAGGAATCGTTAAAGTGGATCCATCCGCGACGCTTCCCAAAGATAGGAGTTTGCTCCTTTTGTTGATGCTGATGGAAGGCGTGGCTGTATCGATGCCTTTGTAGTAGTATCGCCAAAACCCGAGAAACTTATGGAGTTTTTTGCTCATGTATAGCACTACCCAAATCTTAGAGTCACCAGTCTCAACTTCTCTATTCACTGAGGAGCGTGAATTGAGTCTCTTTATGGGCTATTATCCCTTAAAAAAAAAAAAAGCACACTTGCTTTTTCGCCGAAAGCATCGCTAATCTTAATTATATCTGTTGGTCATCGGAGAAGGTGAGGCATTCGCAAAAGCACAATAATGAGACTATCCAAATTCCAATGAACGCCTCAGAGAAGCAATCAAGAAATTGATCCTATTCGGACATGAGCCATCAAGGAAGTAAGGAGCGCCTTGAATGCTTTTTTTTTTTTTTTGAGCGATTGATGTTATCAAAGAGCTTAGAACTCTCTGATGATTTTGACAGGGGATTTCAGTTGAGTGTTTAGTGATACTTATGGGAGGATAGTGCAGCGCTGTTTTCCGCTGTCCATCGCCAATTTCACTGACTCCATGCAAAGCTTCAAACTTCATATTTTTTGATGCCTAGAAGCGGTCGCCCAGTTTATATATCTTCCCGATGGAGTCGACAAGGCTTGCATAATCCTTGACACTGTTACCAAGTCGTCTTCACATGATTCAGACCTGTTTTTCTCAATGCAGTCACCAAAGTTTCTTGCTTTTTCTTTCTTCTGATGCTACGCTTCATTTGAGTTATTATTATCTCTTTTTCGACGGCCTTCTGCAGTCTTTTGGCGACTCTATGCTATTGCCTAATCAATCCCGCCGCTATCCAGATATGGTTCGAATCATACCTTTTTTGAAGCTATTCTGAGCGATGCTGTGGGGAGAATAGAGCTTCCGAAAATTGTCCCTAAACAGAAGGCGCTAAGAGTCGTGAAGAGGTAAGATTCGACAATCGCCAAAGTTTCCACTGCAGTCTGACAGCTAATGTGCAAAGAAGGGTTGTAGAGTACTCCTCATATGATCTAGATATTCCAGGGTTCTCCTAGTCCACACAATTTATAGCTTGACGAAAAGACTATCATTAAAAAAAAAAATATTTTCTCTTCGTCAATGACCGTAGTAGGAGGTACTTTTTGTTACTTTATTCTTTGTGATGCAAATGTGGAATTAGTGAGAGAGTTACTAAGATTAAGATTATCACTAAGTTCAAGTGACGCAAATGCAAAAAGATGATGTACTTTTGGTTTTCTTTGTTAGACCTCTTTGTTGATGCAATCACCAAGATGTGAGTGCCTTCAACATTTGGTGACGATGATGATGTCATGTCCAATCCTCGTGATGTTATCACCTCTTTGAGCTTGACGATGCTTTTGGGAAAATCCACATGAAGATGCCATGAGGTGACACTCCTTGAGATTAATTCACAAGTTGAAGGGTGCAATGATGGTGTTGCAATCACACTCTTACAACGAATACACATAATCTTAAAAGAACTTTTAGAAAAAACAAAATAAAAGAACTAAATAGAAAGAAAAAGCATATAAATTCCTAAACTTACTTACCTACGATGCTCATGAATATACACATATCACCCACCAATCATGGTAAACAGTGAGCCACAACAAAGGAGAACAAAGACATGTTCTCTTTTTATTTGGACCTAAGCATCATGAAATCAAGTAAAAAATGGTCCATTTCACAACCTGTAGTGAAAAACACTTGTCTCTTGCTCCTCAACAATAGAAAGAAGCTTGATTTTATAACCTAAGAAGTCTGAAGTAGATAGAATAATTTATTTGGGGCCAAGAAAAGCAACTTCATGATCAAGTACCCCAAATCATAACCTTTGACTCTAGAAAAACAAGATTCAAGACAAATAATAATAATAAGTGAAACCTCTTCCTTTACTTTTTAAATCTCTAGAAGCACAGATGATAAGAGTTTATATGCTACTCAAAATTCGCATTACATGAGATGGAACAAAATGTTAACGTTTTTCATAGGGCAATTCAGATCATAATCATGCCACTGTCTAGTAGAGACATTGAGAGTAGGCATTCTGCATACCACATTGAATACCACAAAGCATTTTCTAACTAACATTTCAAAAAGATGACCTTAAACAACCATAAATGTTAAACAATATCCACACATTGATCAGACAAGAAAGCTCAACATAGGTAAAGATAAGCACAATTTCAAACAAACACTTAGAATTGTATTTCTATTAAATTGTTTTTCAAGTTAAGATATTGTTTACAAGAATAAAAGCTTCTACAATAGAAGTTGATCATATGTTTCCTCAGCTCCATGCATGTTATCATCTTCTAGAACTTTAGCACTGGTAGCTTGTTTTTCTTGCTCCAAGATTGGCTCTTCGAGGTCAGACATATCTCCAGGTTCATCTGCCAGTGGTGGAACAAGCTCCCTTGCAACAAGTTGGAATCTTTTAGTATCTGCTATGTGCTTCCTCCCTACCTCTTGGTACTCATTTGGGCATTCATTCAACCCATTAATCCTCATTATTATGAAGCTCACTTGAGCTTCATCTTTCTCTATAGCTATGCAATTCCTGAACATTTTTAATGAACAAACGAGAGTCGTTCCTCAAAAGGAAACAGAACAATTAGAGGCACATCAAGAAACATGGTGAATGAGAACCATTAGAACTACAATTACCTATGCCAGAGAAAAGATCGAGGACCCAGTCATCATCATTGGAAAATAATTGAATTAATCGCATAATAAGTTTATGTGGCTTCAGATATGGATTAACCAATGTTTTGTCCCCATCCACATGATGAAGTTTCTTTGTAACTGCAGGGAACATGAGTACATTGGAGATTCCATTCTCATTGCAATGTTCCCTGACTCTTCATTTGCTTCCTTCATCATAATACCCGACTATAATGCATTCATTTGAACTCACAAACCTATGCAAAGGAGTATGATTCACATTTTTCTTTACCCTGCCAAAGAAAACCATAAGTAAAATAGAGTTCATCATGCATAAAGGAGAGACCAAAAGAAGATAGATTACCATGTAAGACACTCCACAACATGACATCTTGACTCCAAAGAAGTTGATACAGAAAAGGATTGGTCCCTGATATGGGAAACCACTATCCTCCATAAAGGTGCCATAGACGAATCTATGGGTGCTTGAATGGCTCGTCATCATTAACAGAGCCCATCATTCTAAACCCATGGGGTATATCTTCTATAACAAGAAAGTAATGTTTTCTAGGTACAACAATACATATATTATATATATAATTGAAATATACATTGTAATAAACAGTTCTAAGGGGGTCTAGAGGGTTTGAAAAACACTTCAAATTTGACTCATCATCATAATCAATTTCCTTAGCTTTCAGCCTAGACTTCTTGTGTCTTGCCCTTTGAATGTGAGCCAGGAATGGAGGTGGAAAATCATCATTTACATCAGCAGACTTCGAATTTTTTGGCTTCTACAAAACAAGAGAAGAAGAATGATTATTGTCACACATACAATGGCCTTAATTTGATGCCATTATATAATGGCCTTAATTATTGTCAAATATCGACCTCTTGCCACTAGCATCGATCTACGGCAAGAGGTCAATGCTTGGCATCGATTCTCTATTGACATTCGATACATGGCTTTGACTTCTGGCATGAAGTCGATGCCTAGCATTGACTTCTGGCAAGAATTCGATGCCTGGCATCGATTCTTTGCTGAAGGTCGATGCCTCACATCCACTTCCTGTTCACAAGTTACTGCTAGGCATCGAATCTTTGCTGAAATTCGATGCCTAGCATCAACTTGTGAATAGGAAGTCGATGCCTGTCATCCACTTTTAGCAGAGAATCCATGTCAGGCATCGAGTTCTTACCAAAAGTGGATGCCAAGCATCGAATCCCAACACAGAGTGGAATATAGATTGCCGCACCTACCCATTCATGGAACAATATAAATTATTTTGACAGTGCTTTGTATGATGAGGTGGTTAGATACTCTGCTTGGACTTCACTCCAAGAGAAGAATCCCAATGAAAAATCAAATATGAGCCCATGATCTTAAGGAATTTGAAGCTTCAAGACTACTCAAGTCCATTAAAAGGGAGGTTAGTATTTTTTAGTTAATAAAGATGCATCTGAAATTCAGGTCAGAGCTCTTGCAGATCCTTGATGAGGCCTCCACAACAACTTTAGTGGCAAAGGCTACTGCTATGAATAAGGATAAATCTATAGGGGAAGCCCTCCTCATAGAATATAAGAGCTCACATCTAATAGTCACTATCAGAAGACATCAGTTACAAGGAGCTATTGTGGATGGAGGTTTTGGCATTAACTTGATGCCTGAACATACCATGAAAAAGCTTGGACTCCAACCTTCAAGGCCAGCCAACTTCATTGTAACATTGGTAGACCAAAGCATAGTAAGACCTATGGGGGTGGTCCCTGGAGTCCCACTAGAGATACAAGGTAACATCTTCGCCTTGGATTTTGTTGTCTTAAGGGTACCAGGGGTAGATGGAAGTTTCCCCTTGTTGATTGGGAGACCTTGGTTAAGGCATGTGAATGTGCTGCATGATTGGGGTAAGGTCACAATGTGCGTAAAGCAAGAGGGAAAAGAGAAGAAGGACCAGACAATCAAAGACATATGAGCACCATGCATACAATTAGTATTTGTATGGAAGAAGATTTATTGGACAACCCAGAGGTGGATTTATATGAAGAAGAAAACATGTTGGCTTGGCTGCATGGAGAATATTCATCTTATTGCTATGGAATTTTTCCAAAAAACTCAAGGAGAGAGGAAGTCTATGAAGGAAAACAAGACATCATTTAGGTTATTGATTCGAGTGAAATAGTCTCAGCCACAGGCCATATAAGAGAGAAGAAAGGAAAAGTCCTTTAGTGCAATAGTGATGAAGCTGATTCGAATCCAATATCAATGGTCAATTGATTAGGGATAGTGTTATGGGTATCATCTATTATGATAATTTTTATGGCAAGGCTTTACAAGGATGTGGAAGGAGTACCTACATGTGTTTGGAAACACAAGATTCCATTGGTTGAAGAAGCTGGAACAGTAAGATGGAAATGTTATATTTAAATAAAAAAATTGTTAAAACACAGACACAAAAGATGGAGTATGCTGGAAATATTATTCCAATGAAGGATTTAGGGTGGCCCTATAAGATGGTAAGTGTTCCCAAAATGAAGACAATTGAAATGAAGTGTGGTATAGTAGAGACTCTCGAGGGTGGAGCTTCCATTATTCATGATATCAAGGCTCAAGGCCTATCACCTACAAAAGTAAAGCTTTCTGGATCACCTGGAACTTGCAAAATTTGTCCAGGTTGTACATCACCTTCTCGCACCATTTTTTTTTTCTTATGTTTTATTAGTTTTCATCAATTTTCATGCTTCTCCTTCGTGTTTTTATGTTTTTTAGAAGCCATTTCATAGTGCATCTCATGTACATCTTATTGGATTTTTTTTAAAGAATTTTTTAGAATTTTTATCTTTTTTTCCAATGCTAATTTTTGTGATAAAATAGATGAAAAATGGAAGCTCTATGTGGTTTTGAGTGTGAAAAGTTGTCTAAAAAATTAGGGAATTTCTTGAGAAATTTTTCTAATTTGTTTGGAATTCTTTTTGGATTTTATTTGTCTATTTTCTTAATATTTAAAAAAAAAAGCCGGCCCCCTTTTCTTTTTTATTCCAAAAAATCTCTTTGTACCTTCTCTCTACCTCTCTCTATCTTATCTCTCTACCTCTCTCTCCTCTCTCTCCTCTCTCTCCTCTCTCTCTACCCTCTCTCTAGCCTCTCTCTATCCCCCTCTACTCTCCCTCTATCCTCTCTCTAACCTCTCTCTACCCCTCCCCCTGCCTTGCCCCCCATCAACCATAGGATAAATTTATCCTATAGTGTGGTCACATTTTATTATTATTTTTTAATTGGATAAATGCTTTTGGCTTTATATTGTGCCTCCGATGGCCATTGTTTTCAAACTTGGGATCATTTTCATGTCTCTTGGCACTTTTGGACTATTTTTTTGCATAAATTTTACCACAATCCAGACTTTTCTCATACCTTTGGTCAAAACCCACACGGTTTGTGCACATTTAACATATGTTTTTTATCTCACACATGGTCGACATGGTAGGAGGGAGGGACACCTTCTGTCGATGCGCATACCTCTTCAATGGTACCTTGTGGCACCTTGATTGCCTTGCTTACTAGTTCTCTACATGCCTTCTCTGCACTCCTTCTCTACACACACTAGATCACCCTTCTTGCCCACTTTGTCTCTCACTTCGTTCTCTGTGTCGCACTTTGGTTGAATGTCTCTTGCTCTTCTCTCTCTATTGTAGACTATGCTCTCACTTGCTTAGTCTTACTCCAAGAATAATGCTCATGCCTTGTGCATCGATTCACTTAAGTACACTACTCCTAATTGATAGAGTAACTTTGTGGTCACTTTTATGTCCGAAGAATGTCAAAAAATGTGTACAACCAATGACTCCTTGTTTTCTCTTGTAGTGACTTTAGGCGACAACAAAATTTTAAATGGGGGGCCATACTTTCACTTTTGCATACCCCTTTCTCTTCACATAATTTCACTTTTGTCTTTATTTCTTCAATATGTATACCTGAGGGGGGGCTGATTTGAACCTTCCAAACACTTTGAAACCCTTGAAAACCTTACAGAAAGATAATTTGCAGCCTGCATTCAACTTTCTACAAAACCATGGCCATTGTGAATAAATTGATTGTGCACTACCTGTGCATCTTGACCAACTTGACTTCAACCACTTTGACTTTGACCACTTTGACTTTACATTGGAAGCTTGAGTGCAAGGCATGCACAAGTGCAAGCTCCTGGAGAAGGTGGAGGTCTGGTACAAAGAAAGTCGATAGCATAAGGAACTTTGGCTATCTTGTAAGCTTTTGTGTGTGTGTGTATTCTTTTAGATTAAACACTCTGCATAGAGACACTTGGTCTTGTTTTATATATCATCATTGTATTTTCCTATAGGTGATCAATTTATAGAAGCTTTCGATGTCTGTATTCCACTTCTTTTTCTTCTTCCTTCTCCTACAAACACACAAGTCCCTTTCCACAAAAGAATACCCCAACATGGAGTAACCTAGTGAACAAACAAAGTTCAAATCTAATTCTTTACAAGAATTGTTGTAGTTCACTGGACCTTGGGAAGCAAAGTCAATTAGTATGAGAACACCCACCCTGGTTTACTTGAATACTTCCTTAATTTTCTTCAAGACTCTCGATTTGTTCTTTGAATTCTTGGATGAATGCACCTATATGCACGGGATGTCCCATCTTAACTTGTGTTTGTCGATGAGTTAGGCCCTTGACTTGTTGGAGACTCTGAAGTGATGCAACAACCTCTTCATAAGGGTTCTCCATGATGCCTGACCTTGGAACTAACCTTGCAAAAATGTGAAGGGAGCACTAGATTGTGCCCTTTGTCTAGACTATATAAGATTTCAAAATAACACTTTTGATTAGAAGATCACCCACATAGGGAAATAATGCAAGAATATGTAACTCGTACAACAATTCCCACAACCCAGGACTAATAGGTATAGATAACTCAAATAGAGTGATAGAAAGGATCTCACAACCTGGCACCATTGGTATGAAGAAAGATCTCTACATTACAAGAACTCCCTTCAATGAGATGAACTAGATACAAGGAATAATAGGATCTTGTACCATAAGATTACAACAAGACAAGACACTATGTCCAGGGCACAAGACTAGACAAGACTAGAGCAAAGGACAAGACTAAAACTTGAATTGGAACCTGAAAGTGCTTACTTGGTGATCATGACTCTTTGAGCTCCTATGACTAGCATTGGCAAAACTGAGTATGTACGTGGCCAACCCCTCCTTATATAAGTTTTCAAGGGTGGTTCGTCAATGGTGGTTACAAATTGATGACATCATCAATTTGAAACATGATCTCTAGATATTAGAATCAGGCATGTAGATAGTCAATCTTAGGGTTTTGCATGTTTATTGGTTTCTCCAAATTTTGAACCAATCATGAGATATAGAAGTCACATGGAATATGAGGTTCATAATGGTTTCCTTTGTCAATGACAAGATGAAGAAAAATAATATGACATACCATAATAAACAGTTGAAGATACATGATTGCCATCCATGGGTGTATGGAAATATACAATGTATGGAAATATGAAAAGGTTTGCCGCTTACTACAAGCAAGTCGAATTTCTCATGTCCCAAGATCACATGCACTACCACAAGCAAATAAAATAGAACTTCAATTCTTCGCTTTACTTCACTTTGGCTTTGAAAAGCATTGAAAAAACGCCAATGGACAATCAACCTTATTCTTATAGAGATCCAAGGGTTCAACTTTCCAATTTCAAATGATTTTCTACCTTTTTCACATATACTCATGGATTCTTTGGACTCTTCTCCTCCTTTTTCTATTCTAGAATTAGGATAATTTTTCTTCCATTCTATTTTTCATTTCTCTTTTTCTTTTTGTTTTTCCATTTCCCCCTTTTTAGTTTTCATTTCTTCTTTTTCTCTTCTTTTATTTTAAGACTAAGGTTCAAGCGATGCATTTACGAGGGTCTTAGGGTTTCAATCATAGGGGTAATATCACATATATGACTAAACCCATACATATACAAGGGGTTCAATATAGAAGGCCTTAGGGGTTCCAAACATGGGTTTCTAAGGTTTTAATTTAGGGTTTTTTTATAGGTTTCCACTTAAATACTTAGGGATTTTGACACATATGGTTTCCAAAACACATAATCATAGACCAAGTATTTACATTTAAGGGTTTATATACATGGATTTTTAGGTTCAATGTATTTGTATAGGTATGATACATTCTCTCTAATGTTATGTTAAAATACATTTTAGGGGTTTAGATGTCTAAGGTTTGTTACTCTCAAGGGTTTTACTTTTAGAAACAAGGGTGTCAAGGATTTTAATAGGGTTGAAATATACATATGAGGTTTAAAGGATTTTAAATACACACTTGGGGTTTTTGAAAGTTAAAGGTTAATAATACAATTAGGGTTCTAATAGGTAATGGCTTATAAGGATCTTTTTTTAATTAAAGTTACACGTAAGGATTATCTTAGGGTTTTCCTTTATGGTTCAGAGGGTTTTTAGATATATAGGGTTACATGTTCCTAGGGGTTTTTAGGTCAATAGAGTTTCTAACTCTCACACATGGACTCACATAATTATAAAATTCAAAGGTTGCGCATACAACGTTAAAGACATCTAGGTATTGAAACATATATACATCTTTGGTTCTTCTTTTTACCGCAGCTACTCAATCATAAATATATCCGTTACACTTATCAATTCACAATCAATATGGAAAGAAGTAATAAAAAAAAAGAGATTAAATTTGGAAGTTTTTGATACACCATCTACAAGGGATTTATTCCTGACAACGATGCTTTGGACTTGGTTGTGTGGGCTTGATGAACTATGTCACATGTGGATCTTCTTGGAGCCTATCATGAAGATGTGCTTTTATGAGTTAACTTGATGCCCTTCCATCTTGTCTACTCATGCCATCAACTCCAACTAGATTGATTGATGATCTAAAGTATGTGTGAGCACAACCCTATGCTACAACTCGATATGTATGCTCCTCTATGCCCAAAAGGCCATCACATGATTGCACTTACCTCTTTTTGCAGGAAGTCATACCATCATTGGTGGATGATATGTGTGTATTCATGAGTATCGTAGGTCCATAAGTTTAGGAATTATGCTTTCTCTTTTTCATATGCTTATATCATCGGTCAATACCAGTATGTATACCATCGGGAAAATATCGGTGTTCATATTGATGCTTATACCGATGGTATTCAATGCATACTTGCATGTATATTGGTGTCCATACCAATGTTTATATCAATGTTATGGTATCAATGCTTATAGCGATGTTGCAACCAGATTCCCCATGTGTATTTTGGCAGATATAAGGATGGGAATGAGGCTCATATGTTCTAGTGAAGGTTCTTAGGGGTTTCAATCATAGGGTTAATATCACATATATGACTAATCTTAAGCATATTCAAGGGGTTCAATATACAAGGCCTTAGGGTTTCCAAACATGGGTTTTTAAGAGTCCAACTTAGGGGTTTTTTATAGGTTTCCACATAAATACTTAGGGATTTTGGATACATATTGTTTCCAAAACACATAATCATAGAGCAAGTACTTACATTTAAGGGCTTATATACATCAGTTTTTAGGGTCAATGTATTTATATAGGTATCATTCATTCTCTTTGATGTTATATTAAAATACATTTTAGCGTTTTTGATGGCTAATGTTTTTACTTTCAAGGGTTTTAGGTTTTAAACACAATGGTGTCAAGGGTTTTAATAGGGTTCAAATATACATATGAGGCTTAGAGGGTTGTATATACACACTTGGTGTTTTTGAAATGTAAAGTTTTATAAGACAATTAGGGTTCTAAGGGGTAATGGCTCATAAGGATTTTTGGTCAATCTAGGTTACAAGTTAGGATTCTCTTAGGGTTTGCCATTAGTGTTCATAGGGTATTTAGATATGTAGGATTATATGTTCCTAGGGTTTTTAGGTCAATAGAGTTTCTAATGCTCACACATGGGCTCACATAGTTATACGATTGAAAGGTTTTGCATACACAGTGAAAGACATCTAGGTATTGAAACATATATACATCTTTGGTTCTTCTTCTTCTTCTTCTTGTAGGTAGTCAATCATAAATATATCAGTTTCATTTAGCAATTCACAATCAATATAGAGAGAAGTAATAAAAAAAGAGAGATTAAATTTGGAAGTTTTTGATACACCATCCACAAGGGATTTATTCTCGACAGTGATGCTTAGGACTTGGTTGTGTGGGGTTGAGGAACTATGTCACATGTGGATCTTCTTGGAGGCTATCATGAAGATGTGCTTCTACGACTTAACTTCATGCCCTTCCATCTTGTCTACTCATGCCATCAACAACAACTAGGTCAAGGTCTACTCTTCAAGGATTGATGATTTAAAGTGTGTGAGCACACCCTATGCTACAACTCGACATGTTTTGGTGTGGTTCTCGAAAAATTGTGGATTGCACCTAAGTAACTAACATGATGGACATAGAGATTGTGAGATTTCATTGCTCAAGCATTTGCACCATTTTGCAAGAAGAAGATGATGTTCTCCTCTTAAGCCAAAAGGCCATCACACCATTGCTCTTACTTCTCGTTGTAAGAAGTGATACCAACAGCGAGTCGTAACAAACGAGAACTATGTCGTAAAAAGAGAACACGCTCGTTGAAAAGCAAGTAAATTTCATCTTATGTTTGAGAACCCTTTATGCCAATATACACATATTTCAAAAATCAAGTGAAAATGTGTGATTTTTTGGCATTTTTTGTCATTTCTTCAAAAACAAAGAGCTCAAAATGTGGTTAAAAGTTCACTCAATTTAATTTTGACATGTCCAAAATGTACATCAAAAATATAAAAGTGATAAAAAAGCTTATAAAAAATTAAACATTGAACATGTTTTCAATGGTGGATATTGGATAATTATTCAAAATTTCTATAGAACATGGTTTCATTAAGCAAAACACTTTGGAGCATTTATGTAAGCACTAAAAATGTTATGGATTTTCAACTCAATTCACAACTTTCTTGATCTATGTCTACACCCCCATCATCTGATGCACTTGATTCAGTGAAAGACTGTTGAAATCTCTCTTCTTCTTCTTCTATATCCACAAGAGCTCTATCTTCATCCAAGTACATATCGAATTTTTAGGATCATGCACAGATCTTCTTGTTTCCCTATGATTAGCTATTCCACATACATCTGGAAGCTTTTGCTTTATCATATTGATGGTTGCTTTCCTCAAGTGCCCTGTTTTTGTCAAGGCAAAATCATAAACAAGAATATCTAGATCATCCATTTTAAGAGTGGATGTGCTTTGAATATTCTTTTTCTTTCTTGAGCCTATTCATTTGGTGTCACATACCATTTCTAAGTTATGTTTACCTGTGAACGCATTACTACTTTTAGTGTAATACCAATGCACTATCAAAGCCTCTATTCTTCTTTGATCAATATCTTTATTGACCTCTAAAACTTTGCAATCCAAAATGGTCTGGTAGCCTCATCACCATCAGGAAGGACTGCAATAAGTGTTCCAGCATTTATTTCTTTTAAATTTCCTCGCCATCTTGCTTCGGCCTGTTTTGTCATCCTTGGGCCTACATAAATATTCCTTTCTGGTGGATTGATAGAACTTTGAAGTGCATCTGCATTACATGCTTGAACCACATTCACTGACCCTTGTGTACAAAAATCTCATGTGAATGGAACATCAATTGGTCGATGACCTGCAATCGTATTCTTTATAATCTCTTCTTGATGATTGAAAAAGTCATCCCACCAAGATACATCTTGATCTCCATCATATTTTTTTGCACACTCAATATGTCTCTTCTTTTCAATAAGTACATGCATCCACCTTTTACTTTGATCAACCACATTTCCATATCTTTCCATATTGTTTTTATCTTCATATGGTGTTTGTTCTCCACCATACACAGAAAATTAGGCACTTGCAACAAGAATCTGCATCTATCTTTAGGCTCCCACCCAAGAGAACATGAATACTGCTTTGCAAATAAAAGGGTTATGTCATCAACCCTCCTGATCAAGAATACATGGTTGAAACTAATATTGTGCAATGGAGCCAAAACCTTAGCACTTATCAAGGACTACTGAGCAAAAGTGCTTAAAGTCATAAATCCATGTAAGGTGTCGAACTTCAGGTTTTGGAGAATATGCTTATGAAATTAACTCAGATAATATTGTAAGATTAAAAGCATTATTACATGCCAACCTCTTAGAGAACATACTGAAGATTTGATCAATGTGATCATGAGTGTGCCCAACCAAAAGGAAATTTACCTTAACCTTTTGAAACACTTGTCTATCAACAAGCATGCATAAATATCCAAAACTATAGAAATTTCATTCTCTCTTGCAGTATTATCAAGCTGCAAATAGAGAATTGGTGGCAAAAGACACTTCCATGATTGCAAAACCCGATGAATGATAGTAAGCATAAAGTTTGTTTTCTCTCGCTTCCTTCTCTGCATCGCACTCTAGTTTAATGTCTCTTGTTCTTCTCTCTCTAGTGTAGACTATGGTCTCACTTGCTTAGTCTTACTCCAAGAATAATGCTCATGCCTTGTGTGTCGATCCACTTACATATGCCACTCCTAACTGATAGAGTATCTTGATGCTCACTTTGATGTCTCAAGCATGTCTAAAAATGTGTACATCCAACAACTCCATGTTTTGTCATGTAGTGACTTTGGGACTACAACAAAATTTTAAATGGGGGCCATAATTTCACTTTTGTGTATCTCTTTATCTTCACATAACTTCACTTTTGTCTTTATTTCTTCAATATGTATACCTGAGGGAGGGCTCACCTAAACCTTCCAAACACTTTAAAACCCTTGAAAACCATATAGAAAGATAATCTAAAACCTGCATTCAACTTTCCGCAAAATGATGGTCATTGTGAATAAATTGATTGTGCACTACTTGTGCACCTTGACCAACTTGACTTCGAACACTTTGACTTTGACCACTTTGAATTTGATCGGTTTGGTTCGACCACTTTGACTTTGACTGGCTCAACACTCCTCCTCTAGTTCATCATAATATAGAGGTTATGTCTTGGGGAAATTGTTCCTCTAGATCGTCTATCACTTGAATTGGTGGTTGGGTTTCTTGATCTAACTTCCATTTCTCTTCTTAGATTTCCCTCAGAAATCCTGCTGAGTACATATGGATGGAAGAAAGATTCTCCTAGTTCACAACATTAAGCACTTTAGACAAGGATAGTGTAGCACATACATGTGCCTTAGAAACAATAGGGGTCCTCTTTGACTCATTCTTTTCATTGCTAGAAATCAAGTGTTCTAGTCTCTCTAATAGTCCTTGAAAGTGTTACTCGAGTTGACATATTGAGAGGCTGCAAACATAGTTTGAGACAATTCTACCATCTTCATGCAAATCTTAGCTCTCTTGATTTCTAAGTCTACCCTGAGGTAATTCTTGCTTAATTCTTCAACCTGGGGTCCTTCTTTTAATCTTGCTTGGTATGCTCGGAACATTACATCCGAATTCTCCAGTATAGGTTGGGCTAAAATGGATCTTAGTTTTAGGGTTGGGTTCTCCTGATTCAACTCTTGCGAAGCCAAGTCTAAGATTTTGGCTCTAGTCTCTTTTTAAGCTTCCTACTAGCTTATTTTCTTACTGCGTCTCCTCTTGACTCTTGCTCGTGAATCCTTCCAAGGTCTAGTTTTTCTTCCACTAGACTCTCTGATTTTGCTATTCTCAGCTATTTTATCTAGGTTTGGCTATTGATTTTGCAACAGAGCCTGGGCTCTTGTTATTGCTTGGATATGTACATAAGTTGGTGTGGATCCACTTAAAGTGTGCACAATGTCTATTACATTAATGGGTGTTACTTTAGAGGCATTAGCAAGGTTCTTAGGGCATTCACTTATGACATGCTCTTTACCACATTTGGAACAAAAACCTTGAATGTTTTAATATTGGGGTTGTCCTCCTAGTGGGGGATGTGGGCACTCTCTTATGTAATGATCTCCTTGACACTAAAACATGGTCCTTTAGGGCGTTGTGGTCTTGTCAGCGTCAACTAGGGCCATGGGTTGGGGTTGTTATACATGGCATTAGCATAGTCTGGCTCCCATCTAGGTTCCATGGGTGGGCTCTCATATTGGTATGCTTCCATATGTTCTAGTGACGTGTAGTACACGGGTGGGCTATCTACATGGGTAGAATCAAAACTATTGGAGTTGGGATCTTTTTCTGTGATCAAAGGGGATCAAGGTACTAAAGCTCTACTGAGATTCTCTTCTACAGCAACATATTCGATGAAGATCACATTGGCTGGTGGGGTGACTACTGAGCTAGGATGTGTTGAGGTCTTGGTTGCATGTGGCATAGTACCTGATAGTTTTGTTGGGGCCTATAAAAATTAGTCTTCACATTATATTGGCTAGCGTATCTATCTGGTTGTTGATATACATGTGGTTAGTTCTCTCTAATGACTTGCTTATTGTACGGATAGTCTTGTGTAGTATCATTACTGTACCGCCTTTCAATTGTGCAGTACTAGCCACTAGGGTTGGCTTGAGGTTGTGTCAAGTTTGGGTAAACATTTTCCATATGATCACCATGATAGGTGTAGCAATGTTTGACCAAAGTTAACCTGGGTATTTGTTTGCTTGAGACTCCTAGCTTTTGGGATACCTTCTCAGCTTGGTCTTCCATGGAACTTGAATGTTTCGAGGATGAATGAGTAGAATTATCTGTATCCTTGTAAACCTTGGAGAGTTCTAACTCATCACCCAAGTAATCCTTAATGTCTATGCAGATTCTTACACATTGCTCTACAGTTGTGGGTCAAGTATACATAGAGTTGTAGTTTAGAGATAAAAAATCCATCCAAAAACAAAGATACTTGCTTGGCTTGAGTGGGTAACTCTGGCATTGGGCATCTGTCAACATAGTATCTAAACCTACGTCATGCTAATATGACGGTCTCTAGGGGGATATGTTTAAAACTATGGATTAACAAAGAAGTGTTGTGCATGATCCCACTTTTAGAGAACTCAGTGATGAATGATTCTAAAAAGTTATGAATATCCCTAAATTGCCCTTGCTATAAAGGTTGTAACCAAGTTAAGGTTGTGTTTTTCAACATGAGTCCAAATGCATTGTATTGAGTGAACATGTCGTCCACTTGTTCGGCTCATAGCACTTGCTTAAACTCAGCAACATGGTCATAGGGATCTCCTGTCCCATCGAAATAATTTTTCATTTATTTCACTAACTACATGGGTCTCAGTATTCTTGGGTGCTCTCGGGGTTTAGGTAGAGGAAATTCATCTCTAGCACCTTGTAGTCTTGGTTCTCTCCGTCTCTCCATTCTATCGGTTTCCACTATTGATCGCTCTCTTCCTTGGGTGTGAGCAAAGCTCACTTTTGGCTTCTCCTTGCCCTTCTCTCTTTGTGAACCATGAGCCACGGATGTCCATGCTCCTTGGTGGCTAAAGGCCACATTCACTCGTGGTGGGGGAAATACCAATTAGCCCCTCCATGTATAGGCATGTCTCCCATGTTCGGACAACGAACACTTGTTCTAATGGGTTGTCTAAATACACTACTTTTCCAGGTATCTCAAGGTCCTTGAATTCATAAATTGTGATTGTTCCTATTTCGCTTGGTTGCTCCATCCTATACCTCCAGAATGCTTCATCCATATCCTTATTGAGAAATAACTCAATACTTTTGTTATCTTGAGGGATCCATTCTGGATTTAGCATCCACTTCAACACTGATTTCCCTCTTGGTGTCTTAGGCTCACCCTCTAATGGTTCTTATTCTTGGTTCCCTACTTCTGCCTCGAGAACTACTACCCCAAACTCATTAGTATAGTTAGACTGACTAGAAATAATGTACATTGTTCCCTCCTTGTTGATGTATGCATCCCTCTCAAATTTAACCACTAGATGTTCCAATCCAATGGGCTGGTTAGGGTTTCTCAATTGAACAACCGACCTTTTCAAACCATCCTCATAGATGCAAGCACCTAAGTGGTTGGTTTGAATGTATTCTAATTGAGTTTTGTAAGGTCCTTGAGGTCTTTCTAAATATGCTACCCCTATTTCTAGTCTCTCCATGATATAAGCCATTTCTGACTTGCTTTTTTTTTAGGTCAAATCATAAGGATAACAACTAAGTTGTTGAGCCCAATATTTTGTTGTGGTTCTAAAACTTTCTTTGGATGACCTAACACTATCACTCAAATTCTTTGTTCCCAATGAGTTGGTTTGTTTTTACTCTGTTCAATCTCTTGTCTTGTCCAATTATGTACATGGAATCGTTCTTTTCCATTTTGTGTTTAAGTTGTTGCACCATTAATTTTAAATCCTTTTCCTTTAGGGTTTATCATTGCAATGTCCTAACTTGTGCTTGAACTTGAGTGATTGACATTTCTTGTACTTTCATCATTCATATCGTGACCCTAATTCAATCAATAACCATTATGAATTATGGAATGTGTTGAACAAGGAATTGTTGGAGTGTTAACTCATTAATGTATTAATGTGTTTTTGATATAGCAACAAAAGGTTCGTGAGGGAGTGAAAGGCCTGAAAGAGCAGACATAAATGATAGATTTACATTTTATATAGTTTGTAAATAAATGCACGTAGAGGGTTCTATTTTTAAACAATTAGTCAAACTAGTGGTTAGAATAAGGGTTGCTGTAGACCATGATTTTTGTTTTTAAAAGCAAAGGCTCTCTAGAAAAGAGACCAACTTTTACTTTCACGCATGCTTTTTGAAGCGGCTCTCATGTAACCACTTTTTTCAACATAATCAAGAATCCTAAAGTACATGCACTCTCTGGACTGTCGAAACATAGTGCATGGGGGGAGATTGCACCCAATACTGCATTCTATCTCGTCTCCTTGCATTTGTGGTTTTTAGCATTCATAAAATTTGTGTGCATGGGAATTAAGATTCTGATATGGTATCAGAGCCCTGTGCACATCATTACACAGGGTTCTATTTCTATTTGTTTTGGCATTTAACCTGTGTTTCATTGTCCACATCTGCTTTTGCATCTGCTTTTGCTTTTGATTCCAATTCTGATCCCTATCCCACTTTCAGTTTCAGTTTCAGTTTCAAATTCCGGTTCCGATTTCTATTTTTGTTCTTGAACCTGAACCTATGTTTACACCTACATTTACATCTATGTTTACTCCTTCGGCTTACTCCAAGGCACTGACTAAGGCACATAACTTAGTCATAACTAAGGCATTACTTTGGCATATTTGGCACCCATGGCTCCTTTGGCGACCGGTGGCAGTTGTTGGCTATGCGTGAACCATTTTTAATTTATGAGTGGAAACAAGGAGCTTTATATTCACTAAGTAGGGAGGATTTGAACCCACAACCTCACTCTCACAAGGGAAGTGTTTTACCACTACACTATCTCTTTGTGTTGTGAGTCTAGTTCTCTTTTCTTATACTCGACAAAGCAACAGTGGGTTGCTTCTTACTGCTCCATGTAATAGCTGCACTCCCAAGTGAGAATAGAAAGCCACTAGTAGATCTTCTATCTGGAATGCTACCAGCCCAATCTGCATCGGTGTATCCATGAACCTCCAAATCTGCACCAGCTTCATAAAACAATGCATAATCCAAAGTAGCACTCACATAACGTAGAGTTCACCTCAAAGCATCCAAACGTGGCTTCCTAGGAACCTCCATAAATTAACTTTCAAGTCCAACAGTGTAGCTAAGATCAGGCCTCATAATTATGAGATATATCAAGCTTCCCACAACTTTCTTGTACATAGTAGCATTTTCCAATGCTTCACCTAATGTAGTATCTAACTTCAAATTCTTATCTAATGGTATAGAAATTGGCCTGCAACCAACCATACAATACTTTTGCAGCATATTCAAAGCATATTGCCTTTGTGACATCCATATACCTGTTTTTGTATGTATAAACTGTTGATGTGTGAAACATCACAAGAAATGAATTAATGTGACACTAGAACACCTCTATGGTCACCATTAACTCAATGCCACTCCAAGCTTTGAGAAATGATAGCCAAAACCAAGAACTTTACTTCTTCAGAACTTTCTAGTCACTAAAATGACATACCTTCAGTATTTTGCTAATTTCTCTTGGCACAAAAACTATTTTTCAAAGATCTTTTAGATGGTGAAACTAGAAGAGAAGAGCTTTCCAACAACCTATTATTTGCAAGAAATGGATCTCTAGAACTCAAGTTATGGCCTTCACAAGATGAATATGTCTAATTACCAAAATTGGAAATTTTACCTCTTATAGTAAGCGCACCTGTCTAAAAATAGAAATTCGATGCCTAGCATCGACTTGCAACGAGAATTCCATGTCGGGCATCGACTTAAGGTATTGTTAGCCACTTTTCAGCAGGGATTCAATGCCAGGCATCAAATTCGTGCATAAAACCTCAACCTTTTAGATGTCAAAACAATAGATGATTTCATGTATACTTAGAACATCACTTATCCTCAGGAATTCGATGCCAAGCATCAAATTTATGCATAAACGCAATGCCAAGCATCGAGTTGCTCCACAATCTTCATCTTTTCAAGGAGATTTAGCAGTAGATAAAAGTCAAATATGAAAACAAGGACTTATCACTTAGATTCGATGTCAAGCATCGACTTGCTTAAAAAATCTCAACTTTTGAAATCATTACACAGAAGACAAACTCTGGAGATGGAGAAGGAAGACTTATACACAGAAGTTTAATCAACTCTTTCCATAACTATGAAACCTCAGAAATGCAGAGGTGCTTTCTCGCGCAGAGAAGCCCGACTATTCTCAGTCATACAAAATGAACTTTTCCCACTCTAACTACTTCTCTTCCACTACGTGTCAATTGATACAAACTAACTTATATAGTTTTTCTCAATCTCGTAACTTTTAAAAAACTTCTAGAACTAAAGTGAAGTAACTTTACAAATATAATACACTTGTGAATTTGTCCCTTCGCATAGGCATGTGGTTTTCTTCTAAAGCTTTGATCTTCAAATATGTGTCCAATTAGTGATTGTTTCTCCAACAACTCCCCCTCAATCACTAATTGACATTCTCTGTTTCTTCATATCATCTTCTTTTCTTTTACTCTTGCCATGCCTTTGAATCTGCTGGTCTTCACACCATCCAAGCTCTTTGTCATTATATCTGCTATCTGATCCTTTGTAGAAATGTACTCCACTTCAATTTCTTTCTCCATTACCTTTTCTCTCAGGAAATCATAATGTATCTCTATATGTTTCGTTCTTGCATGAAATATTGGATTTTTTGCAAGATAAAGTGAACTCATATTATCCCCATGTATTGTAGGTATACCTTGATCGATGCCCAAGCTTTTGAATAATGTCTGCATCCATATGATCTCCTTAGCTGCTTCTACAAATCCTTTGTACTCAGCTTCAAATGATGATAATGCTACTATATGTTGTTTCTTTGAACACCAACTTACAAGCTTATCACCAATATATATCATGTAACCATAAGTTGATCTTCTGTCATCTTGAATACCTGCCCAATCTGCGTCACTATAGGCTCTCAACTTCAAATCTGAAGTAAAAGGGTAATATAATCCTTCCTTTATAGTTCCTTTGATATATATGAGAACTCTTTGACCTACAATCCAATGTGGGTCCTTTGGACAATGCATGAATTGTGACAAAACTCCCACTGCATAACTAAGATCAGGTCTTGTTACTGTAGCATAAATCAAACTACCCACAAGAGATTGATACTTCCTCATATCTTTGTATTCTGCACCATCATATTTACTGAGCTTGTGATTAACTTCAAGTGGAGTTGAAGCTTCTCTGCAATTTTCCATATCAAACTTCTTCAATAGATTCAGGAGATACCTTTCTTGTGATACATATATGCCATGATCTGTATAAGTGACTTCCATTCCAAGAAAGTATGACAACTTTCCTAGGTCACTGATCATGGACTCTTTCTCAAGTAATCTCTTCATCTCCTTGATTCCTTCATCTGAAGTACCTGTGATTATAATGTCATCCACATAAATACAAATGTAGATTGTACCTTCCTCTATTCTTTTGATGAGTAGACTTGGATCTGCTTTTGAACTTTGATATCCAAGATCATTGAGATACTTTACCAGTCTATAGTTCCATGCTCTTGGAGCTTGCTTCAATCCATAGAGTGCTCTTCTCAACCTGTGAACAAAATTTGGATACGTGGAGTCTATAAACCCTTGAGGTTGCTCCATGTATACCTCATCTGATATGTATCCATTCACAAGTGCATTCTTTATATCCAATTGACTTAGGGTCCATCCTTTTGAAGCTGCAATAGCAATGATTGTCCTTATAGTTGACATCTTAGCTACAGGACTGAATGTCTCATCATAATCTATGTCATAGCTTTGGGCATAGCATTTCACCACCAATCTAGCTTTGTATCTGGCTATACTTCCATCTGCAAGCTTCTTCAGTTTATAAACCCATTTATTTCCAATTACTTTCTTACCATTTGGTTTAGGCACAAGTTCCCATGTCTTGTTCTCCTCTAGTGCAGAATTCTTCCTTCATTACATCTTCCCATTGTTTCTTACCTTTTGCTTCATCATAGTTCTAAGGTTCTTCATCATCTTTGACCATATATGCATAGTTCTTCTGAGCTATGTAAGAAGTATCATAAGAATACCTTTCTGGTTGTCTTCTTGTCCTACTTGACCTTCTTGGTTCATATTCTTCATATGTGTCTAGATACACTTCTTCATCAAATATGGGAGCTTCTTCATTCCTTCTTGTTAATCCACTTCTGAATATACTTTCTTGCATATAGTCTTCATCTCTATTCACCTCCATAACTGATTTTCCTTTCTCACATCTTCTTAACTCTTCTTCAAATTCTTCAGTTGTATGACTTTGATCTGCATACCAACTTTTCTGTTCATCAAATGTAACATCTCTAGAAACAAGAAATTGTTTGGTTAGAGGATTCCACAACCTGTAACCCATCTGCTTTTCATCATAACCAATGAACACATATTTTGTTCCCTTTGGTTCAAGTTTATGTCTAAGTTGTGATGGCACATAAGCATATGCAATTGATCCAAACACTTTACAATGAACTAGTGTTGGTTTCTTACCCCACCAAGCTTCATATGGAGTCATTCCATTTAGAGCTGCACATGGTAGTCTATTCACAAGATATCTAGCTGTATTTACAGCCTCAACACAAAGATAATTTGGACAATTCTTCTCCTTCAGCATAGCTCTAGAAAACTCAAACAAAGTCCTATTTCTTCTTTTCGCTACACTATTTTGTTTTGGTGTATACCTGCAGGTTATTTCTCTCTTAATACCTGCATTCCAAAGATAATCATTGAACTCTTGGGAGAAGTATTCTCCCCCTCCATCATACCTCAGTCTCTTAAGCTTTTGACCTGTGACTCTCTCTGCATATGCATGAAAATGCTTGAGAGCTCCAAACACTTCTGAGCTTTCCTTTAAGACATATAGAGTTATCCATCTTGTAGCTTCATCAATGGAAAAAACATAATACCTTGAGCCACTGATAGATCCTTCTTTTGTTGGTCCCCATACTTCTATATGAATGAGCTCTAGTACTCCATCATGTTTGAATCCTTTCTTTTGAAATGGTAACCTGTGTGCTTTACCCATTTGACATGCTTCACATTTACAAATCATATGTTGACTCTGCACATTTGGTAGTCCTAGAACAGACTGATTTTCAACCATAGATTTAATTCCTCTTTCATTGAAATGACCTAATCTCTTATGCCAGAGATCAAGTTCTGTAATAACTCATTCAACATTCGTGAGCAAAGCTTGACCAATGTTCCCTTGCACTCTTAAGGTAAAGAGTCTACCTTCTTTCTTACCGTAGACAATCTGATTATATCCATTCTCTCGATCTTCAACAAATACTCCATTTGTAAACCTGACTTGAAAACCTTTTTCAAATATCTGTCCCACACTAATCAAGTTTTTAGGTACTACAGGAACGTACGAAACATTGGTTAGAAAATTTGCTCCACTCTTGCATTTCACTTTTTCAATTGAATGTACACTATGTCTTGTATTATCACCTATTTGAATTGTATGACTAGAAATGCCTTTTTCCAATTCTGACATCAATTCTATGTTTCCTGACAAATGATTAGAACATCCAGAGTCAATGTAAAATACCTTTAGATCTTCTTTATCTGATGTGGTGATTGAGTTCATCATCAATTATGTATGACCTTCATTTTGTGTGTCATTTTCATAGTTGGAGTAGGTGATGTTGTAGGATTGATTTTGTCCCCAACTTCTTCCTCCACCTCTACCATAGCCTCCTCTTTGACTTTGTTTTGAAAATTACTTTGATATCTTCCACCTCTGTATCTGCTATTCTTGTTTTGATTCTGGTTTGACTCTTCTTTATTATGCCAACAGTCATGATCCAAATGATTGCTCAATCCACAAATCCAACAAGCCTTCTTATTGTTATTCTGATTACCTCTTCCTCTTCCAAAACCTCTTGCTCTTCCTCTGACTGTGCCTCTACCTCTTGCATAATAAACTTGAGAACTTGACTCTTCTTCATCCTTTGCTTTACCTTTATCTCCTTTCTTCTTGTTCTTCATGTACATTGCAGAACTTTGACCTTTATCTCCATCTCCCTTCAAGTCTTGCTCAAATGTGAGCATCAAACAAAGTAATTGATTCAAATTTGGAACATAATGATTCAAAGTAAGTTCTGTTGACAAGACAAAAAGTTTCCACCTTTCATCTCCTCTCAAACATGCAAGTAGTTTAGGAATCAATCTGTGATCTTCAATATCTTCATCTATGGATCCAAGACTATCTGCTAGATCCTTCATCTTAGTGACATAATCATTAATACTTTGACTTGGCTTCTTCTTAAATGTTGTAAACTCTGACCATAGACTTGCTTTCCTTGCTTTGGTAGTGCTTTGGAGATGATACTCCAATGCATTCCATATATCTTCAGATGATTCCAATCCTCTAATGTGTGGTAGCAAATGATCTGAGATTGTATTGTAGATGTAAGCTTTTGCACTTGCATCCTTCTTCTGCCAATGCTTTAAAGCATCCAGTTCTTCTCTCTTTGGTTGGTTTGCATCTTCAAATATTGGCTTCTCTTCTTCACCTATGACATATACCATGAGATCCTTACTCAGAAGTAAGGCTTCCATTCTCATTACCCATGCGGGGTAATTATCTCTGTCGAGTTTGTCAATGGAGATATGATATGCCATACTCCTTTCCTTCTGTTGCAACCTATGAGCTTAAAGGCTAAAGAATAATAACTTTTGGAGTTCTTTGTGTATGAATATACTTTTTAAGTAAACTTTTGATGCCTTGTGTCTTTGAATACTTTAGCTTTCAACCTTTAATGAAAAACTTTTCAAAAAACTTCTCGTACCTTTGCTGCCTTCTGTTCTCTAGGACCTTTTTGCTCTGATACCACTTGTTGATGTGTGAAATGTCACAAGAAATGAATTAATGTGACACTAGAACATCTCTATGTTCACCATTAACTCAATGACACTCCAAACTTTGAGAAATGATAGCCAAAACCAAGAACTTTACTTCTTCAAAACTTTCTAGTCACTAAAATGACATACCTTCAGTATTTTGCTAATTTCTCTTAGCACAAAGATTATTTCGTCAAGATCTTTAAGAGGATGAAAGTAGAAGAGATTTTCCAACAAGCTATTGTTTGCAAGAAATGGATCTCTAGAACTCAGGTTATGGCCTTCACAAGATGACTATGTCTAACTGTCAAAATTGGAAATTTTACCTCTTATAGTAAGCACACCTGTCTAAAAATAGAAATGCGATGTCTAGCATTGACTTGCAACGAGAATTCGATGCTGAACATCGACTTGAGGTGTTTTTAGCCACTTTTTAGCAGGGATTCGATGCCAGGCATCGACTTCTCGCATAAAACCTCAACCTTTCATATGTTAAAACAATAGATGATTTCATGTATACTTAGAACATCACTTATCCTCTAGAATTCGATGCCAGGCATCAACTTTATGCATAAAATCGATGCCAGGCATCGAGTTGCTCCACAATCTTCATCTTTTCAAGGAGATTTAGCAGTAGATAAAAGTCAGATATGAAAACAAGGACTTATCACTTAGATTCGATGTCAGGCATCGACTTGCTTGTAAAATCTCAACTTTTGAAATCATTAACAATAGAGAAACTCTGCAGATGGAGAAGGAAGACTTATACACAGAATTTTAATCAACTCTTTCCATAACTATGAAACCTCAAAAATGCACAAGTGCTTTCTCACGCAGAGAAGCCCGACTATTCTCAGTCATACAAAAAGATCTTTTCCCACTCTAACTACTTCTCTTCCACTACGTGTCAGTTGATACAAACTAACTTATATAGTTTTTCTCAATCTCGTAACTTTTCAAAAACTTCTAGAACTAAAGTGAACTAACTTTACAAATATAATACACTTGTGAATTTGTCCCTTCACATAGGCATGTGGTTTTCTTCTAAAGCTTTGACCTTCAAATATATGTCCAATTAGTGATTGTTTCTCCAACATAAACTCAATGCCCAACAAATAACACAGCACACCAAGATCTTTCATGTAAAATTCTTGCATAAGAAGTTGCTTTACCTCTTTAATGCTTTCTTCATTATCACCACCTACAATCAAGTCATCAACATAAATAGCCACAATTGTGATGCCATCACCACCCTTCCTTGCATATAGTGAATGATCTGCATCACACATAGAAGACCTGATGGTGGTTAAGTAATCAACAATCCTTGCATGCCATGCACGAAAAGCTTGCTTCAGCCCATACAATGCCTTTTGCAACCTGCAAACATATTCTGGATTATTTGAATCTTCATATCCTTCTTGCTGGTCCATGTATATTTCTTCTTGTAACTCACCATGTACGAAAGCATTCTTCACATCCATCTGATGCGAGGTCCATCCTTTTGTTGTAGCTAATGTTACAAGTGTTCTGATCGTAGAAATTTTAGCTACAAGGTTGAATGTTTCCTCATAATCAATGCCATATGTCTATGCATATCCTTTTGCTACCAATTGTTCTTTGTACCTACTTATGCTACCGTCAGCATTCTGCTTTAACTTGAAAACCCACTTGCAACCTATGGGTTTCTTTCCTTGTGGAAATGGAACTAGCTTCCAAGTTTCATTTCCATAAAGTGTAGCCATGTCCTCATCCATAGCTTTTTCCCAATCTGCACTTCCAATTGCATCTTCAAAACAAGAAGGTTCAGCATCTTGTATTACCTTGGTGTTGGCAGTAGTCAGAGGCATAGAAGACGTGGAAGCATGTAAAGACAGAGCATAATGAAGTAGCAGGGAGGCAGTCGAATCATTCTTTCAAACAAATATATTTCAAAATACTTTTCAAAAACCTCCAACGGTGATTTTCATCACTTTTGTACCATATGTAACATAGAGCAACCCTTTTTGTAATTTATAGCTCTAATTTGTGCAAGCCGAGGAGTCCTCGAGCTTGAGGAGCTTAGGTAGAATGAGCGTACCAATTTTGGTTATTTTTAGACATCGTTTACCCTTTCAAATAGCATCTAGAACCTATTTTTTAACTATGCCGATCACTAGATGTGAAACTAATCAAAACTAGTCTAGAATCTATAAAAAGAGCTAGAGAGCTCATTTTTGAGGTTAGCTTGTTTGATTAGAGAAGAGCTTAGAGCTATTTTGAGCTTGTAAGAGTATTCTTGAGCAATAGAGTTGACTTCCTACCTTCCATTGTGTCTTGCTTGTCTCTTCGTTGTGTGTGTGTATGTGTGTGTGCATCTTTATGCTTCTCACCATCACTCTCACTTCATCTCATATTCATGATCTTCATATCACTCCTATCTCTTCCACGGATTGACATTAAGGAGGTGGAGCTTCTTAACGTGGTTCTTACCATTGTGCTAGAGCAACACCAAATTTTGCGCCATTGCCGGGGATTGAGTCTAGGACGAATGTGTGATGGTAAGAGTATAGCAAGAAGTGGCGTTGGAAGGTAAAAATTTCAGTTTTTGTTGTTGTTTTTAGTTATTTTAGTGTTTTTCACCTCCCCCATACTCCATCTTCATCACCGCATCATCTTCTTCCACTTCGAAAAAATAAAAAATTTCACCATATCCACCCATTCTCCTCATTTTCCCTCATTTGTGCATGAGAGAGAGAGAGAGCTTTTGTGCTTGCATGTGCTTTTGTGCTTTTGAGTTTTCTTGCAGGTATAATGCTCTAGAGCATCAGGAAAGCTGCAAAAAGGTAAGAAAATCACTTTCTATCAAAAAATGCCGACTGTGTCAGACCATCGCGATGGTCTGCCAAGTTGGGAATTTAAGGTAAGCCAATTCACCATGCTGTAGAGCATCCTTGCGCATATAGGAATCCACACTTGCATTGCAAAAATTTGCATTTTGGTGGACCATCGTGATTGTGTCACACCATCGTGATTGTGTCACACCATCGCGATTGGCTCACGCCATCGCGACGGCTCGGTCGGACCATCGCGACGGTCTCACGCCATCGCAACGGTTCACTTGAACAATCGCGACGGTCCTTGACCATCGTGACGATCCCGTCGACCCCACGCCATCGCGATTGGCTCATGCCATCACGCCGAGGCTGCCACGTGGCAAGCTAGACCATCGTGACGATACCCTCAGACCATCGCGACACCTCGAAGTTTGAATCATCGTGATTGGCTCAAGCCATCGTGCCTCATGACCATAGCGACGGGCTCATGCCATCGTGATTGTCATGTTGACTGTTGACTGACGCCATCGCAATTGTTCGCCGATCGAGCCATCACGACGATTCATCCACGCCATCATGATTATTCACTTCAGACCATCACGACAGTTCGCGCCTTCGGACCATCGCGATTGTACCACGCCATCGTGACGGTTCACCTGAGCCATCGCGACGGTCCCAGACTATCGCGATTGTTGCAGACCATCACGATTGTCCACCCCAAACGCAATTTTTAGGGTTTGATTTTTGGAACAAATTTGGGGCTGTTTTTTGAAAATTTTTAGGTGATTGCACTCATAGGAGACCCCTTAGCTCATATTTGGAGGAAAACCCGTTTGCCAGTTTTTACCCCTGAAGGCCTGAACAGTCATATCTTTTTCATCCGAAGTCTGTTTTTTGAGCTTTATAGCTCGTTAGAAAGCTCTTTACGAGTACTACGTGATCTTAACTGTTTTTTTGAAAGAAAAAAGGAAGATGTTGTTTTTTAGAGAGGATAAATTGAGGTTGACCATCTTAGGGACTAGAAAGCCAAGGGGCATTGAAATTTTGGGCAAAAGGGAAGGGACCTTTAAAAGTGTATATATTCAAGTGCTTGATCATCAATTTGAGAATTGGTCTAACAATGGATTTTTACAGGTCTACCAAGGGCAATCAAGGGCAAACAAAGCAAGGTAGTGAAGTTCGCAGGGCTTAGGAAGTGCGACTTCTTGGGCATCAGAAGCACTCAAAGCAGCTAACTTGAGGTTAGAAGAATACTCAACCCCCTCAGTCAATTACTAGATTAGGTTAAACGGTAGCATTGTGGATTAGATTAAGGACGATAGGAACGCATCAAGTTCAAGTGATATAATTTTTTAAAGTCCAAGACTAAAGTAAAGGTGTGCGATACGAAAACCTAAGGGAAAGAATTAAAGTCTGATGGAACGAGAACTCAAAAGCACCACGGAAAGTCAATTCCTAACACTTACAATAAGATAAGACAAGAACTTAAAATAAATTAAAAAGGAAACAAGCAACAAAGAACAAAGAACCACTGACGATCAGAGAGTGCCGCAAAGTAAATTCATGAACCTGAGATCGGGCAAACATATAGGTAAGTCAGATCGGCAAAGCCTTAGATCATCAGAAGCAAGCGTAGGAACAACTGCAAGATCGTGGGAACAACAATTGAATAATAGTTATCCCTACAAGTTGAGCTCAGATACGAGTGAATCGGAAATGGCTTTTAGCACGGAAAGACCAGAAGGAGGGTCAAATGTAGCATATTTGGAAAGACCCGAAGGACCCTATAGAACTCAATTAGAATTTCTCCAAACCAACCGCTTAGGTGCTCGCATCTATGAGGATGGTTTGCGAAGACAAGTGGTGCAAATGCACAACCCAGATCAACCCATTGGATTGGAACGTCCAGTGGTGAAATTTGAGAGAGACGCATACATAGACAAAGAAGGAACGATGTACATCATAAGTACTCAGCCAAACAATACCAATGAGTTCGGTGTAATTCAATCAGAGACGAAAGCTAAAGCCCAAGGAAAAGAACCATTAGAAGAACCTAGGACACCTAGAGGGAAATTTGTACTAACAAGAGTGCTAATCCTAGAGTGGATCCCTCAGGATAACCAAAGCATAGGGTTTTTTGTGAATAAGGAAACTGACAAAGCATTTTGGAGGTACAGAACGAAACAACCTAGTGAGGAAGGCACCATCACAATCTATGAATTTAAGGACCCAGATACACCTGGAAAGGTGGTATATCTGGATGGGACTTCAAAAAGAGTATTTGTGGTACCAAACCACGCAAGAAATACCTACACATGGAGAGGTGATTTAGTCTTCCCTCCATCTCGAGCAAATGTAAACGCAAGCCAACAAGGGGTAGGAACATCCTCAGCCCATGGTATGCAAAGAGAGAAGAACAAAGACAAACCCGAAGTAAGTTTCACTCATCCCATAGGGAGAGATAGAACAAACACGGACACAGATAGAGTGGATAGACAAAGAGAACCTAGAATACCAGGTGGTAGAGATGATTTTCCTCTACCTAGACCAAGTGAACATGCAAGAATATTAAGACCCACTCAGTTAGTAAAATCCATGAAAAACTACTTTGACGGGACAAGAGATCCCTATGACCATGTTGCGGAATTTAAGCAAGTGCTAGGAGCAGAACAAGTAGAAGACATGTTCATGCAATACAACGCATTTGGACTAACGTTAAAGAACACAGCTTTAACTTGGTTCCAACCATTGCAACAGAGGCAATTTAGAGATATCCATCAGTTTTTAGAGTCATTCATCACAGAATTCTCTAAAAGTGGAATCAGACATGACACATCTTCGTTGATTCATAGCTTCAAACAGATCCCTCAAGAAATAGTTAGACTTGCAGGACGTAGGTTTAGACAATATGTGGAGGGATGCCCAATGCAAGAGCTACCCTCATAGGCCAAGCAAGTGTCATTGTTTTTAGACGGCTTGTAGAGCTCTAAACTACGCTCCTATGTATACTTGAAGGAACCCAGAACGCTAGAGAAGTGTGTAAGAATTTGCATAGACATTGAAGACAACTTAGGAGACGAGTTGGAACTCTCAAAAGTCTATAAGGACTCAGACTGTTCATCTCTAACATCTTCAAAACTATCTAGCTCGATAGAAGACCTAGCAGAAAAAGTGGCCTACAAACTAGGAGTTCCTAGCAAACAGATGCCTAGGTTAACAACAAACAAGCGTTGTTATACTTGTGGTGGTGATCATATGGAAAATGTGCGTCCCAATGCAGCACAACTGCAAGCCAATCCTAGTGGCCAATACTTTAGAATTGAGAGACGATACACGAATCACACGGCTCAAGACTGCCCCTACAACAAACAAGAAGTGAGACAGAACTACTCACAAGCATATGCACAACCATGTAGGTATTAAGGCCAATACAATGCTCAGCCTCATTACTATAGGCCTCCTCAGAACTATCCTTATCAGGCTCAATAGAGACCACAACTTGTCTTAGCTCAGTAGTCACCCCCACCAGCTAATGTCATCTCAGTTAAATATGCTGCTACAGAAGAGAACCTCAATAGGGCTTTAGTGCCTTCATCACCCCTGATCACAGAGAGTAATCCGAGCTCAAACAGTTTTGACTCTACTCATGTAGATAGTCCACCCGCATATTACACAGAGTCACCAGAACATGTAGAAACATATCAGTATGATAGTCCACCATAATAACTCAGTTGGGAGCCCAACTAAGCTAATGTGATGTACACAAACCCGAATCCATGGCCCCAATTAAGACAGCAAAGACCACAGGGCCCTAGAGGACCATGCTTTAGGTGCCAAGGAGATCATTTCATAAAGGATTCTCCACATCCTCCGATAGCAAGACAATCACAATACTATAACATACAGGGCTTTTGTGCCGATTGTGGTAAAGAACATATCATCAAAGAGTGTCCTAAGAACCCTGCAAATGCTTCAAATGTGACACCCATCAATGTGATAGGTATTGTGAACAATGCTGATGGATCCAACACTACATATGTGCCTATCCAAGCTATAACAAGAGCCCAGGTGCTCTTAGAAAATCAATAGCTTAATCAGGAGAAAATAGCTGAAACTAGTGAAGTTGGAGAGTCTAGCAATAAAAAGACGAAATCTTGGAAAGATTCTAGGGAAAGAATTAAGAGAAAGTGGAGTAAAAAGATAACTGAGTTGGAAGGAAGTTTAAAGAATCTAGAGCCAAGATCCTAGAATTGACTTCTCAAGGATTTAATCAAGAGAACCCAGCTCAGAGATCAGGATCAGTTCTAGTAGAACCCATACCGGAAAACCTAGACATGATCTTTCGTGCGTATCAAGCTAGATTAAAAGAACGACCCCAGATAGCAGAAATGAGCAAGAACTACCCTCGAGCAGACTTAGAAATTGAGAGGACTAAACTTTGTATGAAAATGGTAGAATTAGCACAAGCAATGTTCGAAGCCTCTAGATATCTTAATTGGAACAACATGGCAAAACCAGAATTACACTTTCAAGGATTAATGGAGAGGCTAGAATACTTGATTGATAGCAAGGAGAAAAAGAATCAGCATAGGAACCCTACTGTTTCGGAGACACAAGAAAGGAATGTACCATCCCTGTCTCAAGTACCAAACACCGAGGGTGAAGACAACCTGTCTTCCATACATAGGTACTCACATGAATTTCTGAGAGAAATCCAAGAAGAGAAGTGGAGAAAAGAACAAGGAAACCATCCTCCTATTCAAGAAATAGACGACTTGCAGGAGCAATTTCCCCAAGACATCCCCTCTATTTACAATGATGTAGAGGAAGAACAACTGAGTGAACACACAGGTTTTGAATCCAATTCTTTGCAAGAATTGCCTCTGTTCACAGGAGCTTGGGAAGCAAAGTCTATTAGCATGAGAGCACCCACTATAATAGTGAGGAATGAAGAATCACTGATCCCTGGAAACATGGAAGTGATAAAGAACACTAAAGTACAATGCCATCTTACTCTAGAGGAATTGTTGAAGGTTAAACCAGAATTGTGGAAGCATGTAGCAAATCAATTCCCTGAGCTTGCAACTACTCCCTCATAGATAGGAACACACAAGAAGGTACCAGAGATACCCGTAGAAAGAATCGGAGATGTAAGCGAAGGAGAGGAAGGCAACACTTATCTTCCAATAACCCATCAGGGCTACACCACGAAAGCCATCTTAGATTGAGGAGCCGGAGTAGCCATCGCTACCACCGCTTTATGGAAACGTTGGGGTAAGCCAGCACTAAAACCCACCAGGATGAAGCTACAAATGGCTGACGAACATATAGAAAAACTATTAAGCTTACTAGAAGGCATATCTCTCACCACTTGTGGTGTGGAGTTTGAGCATACTTTTGCCATTTGTGATTTTGTGAAAAATCATGCGTACGAGATGATATTAGGACGACCATTCATGCATCGGTTGCAAATTGTACAAGATTGGGGAACTAATTCTTTGTACTTGCAATATTTAAGAGTGACTACCAAAGTCAATCTTAAAGACTATTCACATCGAGACGTACCCCCAATACAATGGAATACCATCCATAAGACACCAGATGAAACAGAATCAGTACACTCATTGGAATCAGACCCCTCATGGTTGCACGAGGATACTCATTTATGGATGTGTAAGGTAGCAAAACAAGAGGAAGAATGGTTAGAAGCCAGGACCTTAGGTGCAGAACAACATCCACGAACCCTTCATGACCCAGTGTACGCACCTGTAGCATTTCCAGATGAAGAATTCGAACCTCATGGTTGGGCAAAAATCCTAGGAACCATGGATGTAGCCATCAATGAAGAACAATGGACACCCCACTGTGACGAGGATGGCTATGATATTTCAGTTTTCACAATAGAGCCAATCATGTGTGATTCAATTATAGAAGAATGTGAACCTAGCACTGATGCATTTGAGGATGCAAGTGACTTTGATCTAGAGTCAATTATTATGTACCCTCCTTTTGCATCAGAGGAAGAATATTTCTACGAAGTAGAAACTTACCCTCAGAGACACGAAGAAATTATGAATGAGGTGAGGTTAGCCACACAAGTGACTGCCAAAAGTGAAGGTAAGAAAAGAAAGAAGGAAGAAACCATGCCAGAAGAAGAAGAATCCTTGTTTGAGGTTCGTGAGAACTTCAAAAAGTATGAAATAGAAGATAGATGAATTATGGTACGAAAGCCTAATAGAAAGGTTGACGTTGGAGAAGTATATGATAACCAAGAGAAAACCAAGAAAATCATAGTAGCCATAGAAGGAGAAGAAGAAAAATGTACCTACATAGGGCACAATTTGACGACTGAAGAAGAGGAAGAATTAGTGGCCCTATTGCGAGAATATAGAGATGTTTTTGCTTGGAGTTATCAAGACTTGAAAGGAGTAGACCCAGATATATGCTCCCATAGAATCCCTATGACTCATGCAAAACCTACGAAACAGAAACCATACACGTACAATGATAACTACGCTGCAAAGATTAAAGAAGAAAAAGATCAATTGATAGAAGCAGGATTCATTTACGAAATTGAGCATACCAAATGGGTATCCCCCATTGTGATTGTGCCCAAGAAGAATGGAAAATTGTGTGTGTGTATTAACCTTAAAAAAGTTAATGTATCGATGATAAATCAAGTAGGTATCGATCGTATGCCCATCTATTGAAGATGCCTATTGAGCTGCTCTCTTCCAAGTGCTTTAGTGAATATGTTAGCACAATTTGCCTCTGTTGGGCAATATTCTAGCTCCACAATTTCATCTTCAATTAGCTCACAAATGTAATGGTACTGTACTTCTATGTGCTTGGTGCGAGCATGAAATACTAGGTTCTTTGCAATAGCCATACAACTTTGATTATCACACGTGAGTATAGTCACCATATGTAGCTCAAGCATAAGCACCACCTCCTTTACTTGTCAATCCGTGGAGATGTGAGGACCGGTATGAAGAACACGAGCACATACACATACACATACACACACACGCACACAAGGCAAGATCAAAGAGAGGAACAATGGAAAGCTTTGATTGCAAAAGAGTTTGCTTACAAAAGCCCTATTCTCTAACAAGCTAACCCCAAAAATGAGCTCTCTAGCTCTTTTTATAGTTTTTTGACTAGTTTTGGCCCTGTCCAGACCTAGTGTCCGGCCTAGTTAAAAATTAGGTTCCAAGGCTTATTTGACGGCTCAAACGGAGTCTAAAAAGTATGAAAATTGGTAGGATGATACTTCTAATACTCCTCAAGCTCGAGACTCCTCGGCTTGAACAAAATGGAGTTACAAAAATAGAAAATTTTATTTACAATGCTTTTTAGTGATGAAAATCACTCTTTTTATAGGGATTTCTTCTGAAAATTTGACATACACTTCTTGGAGCTCCCTACTTGCTCCTTCTTCTTGTGTGTGTCCATCTTTCTGATGTGCTTCCATGCTTGTGCTTGACTTTGAGTTCCAACACTCCCCCCCTCTCGAGTCTGTCATCCCTGACAGACCCTTGTTGTAGTGGTTGTTCCAAGTAGTGCTTTGAGAGGTAGTGTCTGTTCGGTAGGAACAAGAGCCATCTACCTTCCAGATGTGGCAGGGTTGGTTGTCCAGTTCTGCATCTGTCACTGCGAGCCTTTGCAAGTTGTAGTGCCTTGGTATGTACTTCTTCGTTGGATTCCAACATGACTCTGTCGTTGTGAGTCTCCGTTGATGTCCTCTAGATCTTCCAAAGTTGATGTTCATAGTAGCCCCTACTAGATGATGGGTAAGTGTGTTCATGAATGGGTTGAGGAAAATATGTGCCTTGTACATGGCCTTGTAATGTAGCCCTATGCATGCTTACTTGGAAAATGCATCGGAAGAAGTATGGTGCAAAAGTTGGGGTTCTTGAGCTAAGTGCTCAAGGTTATGCCGACGAAGAGGTTTCCTAAGCTATCATGGTTATGAAGTTTCCAAAGTAAAGATACTTACCATGGAGAAGGGCAATCGATGTTCATCTCTTCGTGTTGTACACTCGGCCTTTGGGATGGAACATTGTTGATGAATGTCCATGTTGATGGTCCACTTATGAGATCTTTTGAGTGGCTGATCCTATCTCCTCTTTTCAAAGCATCATTTGTCAAATACAAAGAATTAAATTTCTTTATATTCCTTGACAAACAACATTCAAGAACTACACCAAGCTTAGTTTCACATATTCTCTTTAGTTCACCATAAGCAGGAGTCTTCTCATCCAGTATACATACAAAGATTTGCAGGGTACCAGAACTACCCCTTGCAGATATCTCCCTGGATGCTCTCGTACATGCAGTAGTTAAGCATCACTCAAGTTGCGGACCTTCAAGCTCTTCACTCCTACCATAGTAAGAGGAAACCATAGTTGTGGATGCCATGTTTATGCCAAGTTCTTGACATCTACCAGATAAGGCAACAACTATATCATCTGCTAGCCGAGACCCATTTCTATCCAAATTGATAAATGCTCAGTAATCAACAGTTCCACCTTCAACTAAGCATGAATCATTCATGTTTCATGAGCCAAACCTGGGAACAAGTGCTTCCTCTCTCTCTTCTCCTTTTTTTTTTGGAAAAATATCACAAAACAAGAACACAAAAGTTAGTATCAATAGAAATATTTGACATATGTCAATGTGCTCTTGTGCTTGGGATTCTCAAGTGTGTCTATGCACGACCGTGTAATGTGGCCCTATATTAATGCATACTTTGGAAATGCATGACATGAATGGTGCAAAAGACAGGGTTGTGCAAGGAGCACATGGTTGTCGCTCGTCGAGGCTTTCGATGTTATTTGCGGAGGTTGATGCCGACCTTGGTGGAGGTATCCATTGAGTCTCGAACTGATGTAATCCGAGTCCTTATTGGAGTCCATTTTAGAACAGCATTTGGCACTATAGAGGTCACTTCAGGCGTCTTCCTCTTTGGATGCTTTCTGAACTGTGGTATCCAGTGTGGTTGGTGCTTTGGTTCAGTGGAGGCTACTTGTACTTTTGGCTTCCAAACCCATATCCTTTTTGCATGTCTTCCTGCTAATGTTGAAGAGCTGATTTGATCTTCCTTTGGTCTCTGTACGTGGTTCTTACCCTTTTCTCTTTTTGGCTTCTTTGTTGAGACCTTTCGCATGTGGGAGAACATAGGTTGTTGTGGATGTAAGAGCTGCTTAGGTACCCACATCTGTAATCGCCCTTGTTGAGCTGCAGCTAATTTCTTAGGCACCCAAACTTGTTGGATACCTTATGATTGAGCTTGTCCGAGCTGCTTCCTTCGTCTTCTGGCCTGGTTGGCTTGCCTGGATGGGATTTGTGGGGGCAAGGCTGGTGGTTGCTCTCCTTTGTGTACCTAGATCTGCTTCATGCTCGGAACTGCTTTCTTATCGAATGGTGTCTTTCTATGTGATGTAGCAGTTGTCGTGAATGGTTGTGTTTGCTTGTGTGGTGGACTCACTACTGTGGCTACTTGATTCTTTGGAGAAGAAGAAAGATCCACCCGCCTTCGAACATGGTCTTCCACGATTGACTCCTTCTGCATCATAGAGCTTTTGACACATACAACATCTCTTAGTTCTTCCATATCATTAGTCTTGGAAGAACTAAGAGAGTGTGTGGTGCCATGATCTAGGAGCATGCAGTTATCTAATTCTAATGTAATGCATTGTTCATGTACCCAAACTTGAAGAATTTGACTTCTTAGGTTTAAGTTAACTGCATGGTCATAGATCAATCTTGACCCAAGACAAGTGGTTCTGTAAGGTTCTCATCTTGACACACTAGCGCTTTGACTTTCATTGGAACATCTTGAAGGTAGATGGGAAGTTCCACTTCGCCCAAACAAGGGGTTTCCACACCTCCCAATCCTATGAGATAAGCTTCTATGGGATTGATGTTCAATTGCAAGTCTTGGCAGTAGGAAAGTCTAACTGCACTACCTGCTGCACCTGAGTCAATCAATGCTTTCACATTCCTTACACCCTTCCCTTGTCCTAACTCTATGGTCACAAAGGGTCTTCGGTCAATGACTTGAGAAGTCGCTATGCCTGATTTTTGGCACATATCCATGTAATATTTTGGGGCTTTTGAGTTGACATCTAGGCCTAGTCGCCTTAACTTATTTCGCCTTATGCGCTCTCTAGCCTCTGCTTGTGCTTCTTCTCTCACCCTTAACTCCTCTTCCTTTCGCTTCTTAGCAGTGTTGAGTCTCCTAAGCATATCCTCTGTAAGAGGTTCTTGGTATAACTTGACTCTACATCCACTAATATAGTTTGGCAAGATATCTCCTTCTAGAGTGGCCAACTAAACTGCACCGCTAGTGGAAATTCTATTAATGATCATGGGTCCGTATCCTCTTTTTTCCAACTTACGGGAATGTTGCTTTAGCGTATAAACCAGCACTAGGTCTCCCTCTTTCAATCCTTTATCTTTGATGTGTGCATCGAAGTATGCCTTTTGCCTTTCTTTGCAGCGTAGATACCCGCTGCCGCTCGTAGCCTTGTCTCACCTAAGCATTCTAAATCAAAGATCCTGGATGACAACTCATGTCCATTCCACTCATGCTCTTGTGCTACTTTTAAAGCTGGGATGAGGAAATCTAATGGTAGCACAGCATTCTGTCCAAAGACCATCTGAAATGGGGTGGCATTGAGTACCGTTTTGTAGGCAACTCGATAAGCCCAAACAACATGATGAAGTTGTTTGTCCCAATCAGAGCGTTTATTATTTACCAGTTTTGTCAATACGTTACAGAGGATTTTATTGGTGCTCTCGGCTTGTCCGTTAGCTTGTGGGTGATAAGGGGCGGACTTCTTATGTATCACCAAGAATTCTTGGAGAAGATTTTCAATGACCTCATTCAAGAAGTGTGTGCCTCTATCGCTTACTAACTCTATTGGTAGCCCATATCTCATGAACACATTCTCAAATAAGAACTTAGCCGTAGTCTGAGCATCATTCTTTGTTGTGGCTTTCACCTCGACCCACTTTGTAAGGTAATCTGTGGCTACAATAATATACTCTGCATGGAGTTTCTAGCTGGGGGGTTAATAGGACCTATGAAGTCTATGCCCCACTTCGAAAATGCACGCCCTCCCATCATTGGCCTCAAAGGCATCTCATCTTTTCTAACTAGATATTGTGCACGTTGGCATGTGTCACATTTCTTCACATAGGTATGAGCATCCATATGAAGAGTGGGCCACCAAAGTCCTTAGAATATAATGGTCTAGATTACTCGATCAGGACCGAAGTGTCCACCTGCGTCCATGCTAGGCCAATACACTCCTAAACGTTTTAGATTCTGCAATGTTCGTTGTTTAGAATAGTGATTTCCTAGAAATCCTTCATGGGCTTGTTGCAACCAGCTAGTATGTTCGTCATCCTCGACACAACAAGCGAGTACACCCTCCGTATCTTGTTTGTACATGCTTCCTACCAATATGTGATATTTTTGTGATTTTACAATTTCTTCTTGTGATGTTTTCACATTCTTATTTGCAGGTCTGAAGGTTAGGACCGGTACCAACTTATTTGCCCATTTAGGAACAACTTCTAAATTGAACACATAAGCGTCGGGTAGGTCATCAGACACTCCTTGAGGTGACTCTCCTGAAGTAATGCGTGAAAGGTCATCTGCCCGAAGATGGGTTCTACCTTTCTTGACAACAACTTCAAAGTCATATTCCATTAGCAAGAGGAACCATCTTACTAAGCGTCCAGTATTGCAAGGTTTATTGACCAAATATAACAAAGCTTGATGATCAGTGAAAAACTTGAACTTGTTGGCCAATAAATAGTGTCTAAACTTCTTCACAGCATATACCATGCCTAAGCCCTCTCGCTCACTGGTGGTATAGTTTCGTTCAGCTACGGTGAGCTGTCTACTAGCATATGCTATGGGCAAATCTAAGTTTCCTTCACCTGTGGGTTGTGCTAGCACACATCGTATGGCATGATTGGATGCATCCACATGGACATGGAATGGCTTATTCCAATCAGGAGTGGTCAATATTGGTGCTGTGCACAAACGTTTCTTCAATTCATTGAAATAATTCTCGCATTCGTGGTTCCAGTCAAAATTAGGCAACAAGGCATAAAGGAGTCTAGCTATGATCACGTACATGTGGATAAACCTACGGTAATATCCACAATGGCCCATAAAGGCTTGTACCTCTTTAACATTCCTTGGTCTTGGCAGCTCCGCTATGGCTTGTACCTTATCTTCATCTGTTGAGATTCCATTCTTAGAGACAATATGACCTAAGATTTTACCTTGACGCACCATGAACACACACTTTTCTGGGTTCAGACACACCCGATATTCTCTACACTTGTTGAAGATTTGTCTGAGCTCAGGGATGTGAAGTCTTCTTTCTTGGGAATGAGCACATAAATCATCCACATACACTTCTAAGCTCTTCCGCAAGAACTCTTTGAATACATGACACATGAGCCTTTGGAATGTTGTAGGTGCATTGGTGAGCCCAAATGGCATCACATGAAATGAAAATATTCCCCACTCTGTGGCAAAAGCTGTTTTGTGTTGATCTTCTGGGGCAATGGCTACTTGATTGTAACTGGAAAATCCATCAAGGAAGCTATAAACTTCCTTGCCTGCAACACGCTCCAATAGGTGTTCCGTGATTGGAAGTGGATAACTATATCTGATCGTAGCAGCATTAACTTTTTTAAGGTTAATACACACTCGCAACTTCCCATTCTTCTTGGGCACCACTACAATGGGGGATACCCATTCAGTATGCTCAATCTCATACATGAATCCAGCTTCAATCAGCCTATCAATTTCTTCTTTTACTTTGGTTGCATATGTATCATTATATGTGTAGGGCTTCTGTTTGGTGGGATTTGCATCAGCAGTCATGGGGTAGTATGAGAGCAAATTCTTGGATCTACCCCTTTCAAGTCTTTATAGTGCCAAGCAAACACATCCCTATATTCCCTTAATAGAGCTACGAGCTCCATTTCTTCTCTTGCACTTAGGTCATTTCCTATATATGTGCATCTCTCTTCGTTCTCTTCAATGGTCACTACAATTTTCTTGGTCTTTTCTTTATTATCATATGATTCTCCTATGATGGCCTCTCTCTTAGGCATTCGTACCAAAATTTTGCGATCGTCAACTTCATATTTCTTGAAGTTTTCTGGTACTTCAAACAATGATTCCTCCTCTTCTTGTTTCACTGCTTTTCTTTTCTTTTTCTTTTGATTGCTCTCACTTCCATCCTTTGAATTTGATTAAACACGCCTACATCTTCTAAATAGTGCTTCTCTGAGTTAAAGCAACTATCCATCACAATGGACTCTAGATCATCGTCATTCTCTTCTTCTTCTATGATATCACTAGGGTCACATTCTTCTAGCAAGGGCTGACACATGAACACTGAAATGTCATAACCCTCCTCATCACAATGATTGACAGCAATGTCCATGGTGGCTAAGATTTCTGGCCAGCCATGAGGCTCAAATTCCTCATCTGGAAAGATCATTGGTGTGTAGGCTGGGTCTTTCACTGGTATCTCCTGGCGAAGTTCCTTCTTCTCTTGCCTTTAAACGTTTTTCGTCTTCCTCTGCGACGTTGCACATCCACAAATGAGTATCTTCATGCAACCATGATGGATCATGTGAACTTTCAGAATGCAGAGAGATGGAATCTTGAATCTTCTTTCGCTTTGTGGATAGAATTCCACTATAGGGGTGGTACATCTCTGAAGGAGTAATCCTTCAAGTTGACCTTGGTGGTGACCCCTAAGTGCTGTAAGTACAAGGAGTTGGTTCCCCAATCTTGTACTATTTGCAATTGTCGTAGGAAGGGTCTTCCTAGGATCATCTCATAGACATTATTTTTCTCAAAGTCACATATAGCAAATGTGTGCTCAAACTCTACACCACAAGTGGTTAGAGTTATCCCTTCGAGCAATCCTAGAGGTCTTTCAAAATGGCCATCAGCCATTTGAAGCTTCATTCTAGTTGGTCTTAATGTGGGTTGTCCCCATTGCTTCCATAAGGAGGTGGTTGTAATAGCAACACCAACACCTAAATCTATGATTGCTTTGGTTGTGTAACCTTGGTAGGTGATTGGAAGATAAGTATTACCTTCTTCACCCTCACACATGTCTCCTATTTTATCAAGAGGTATCTCTGGAACTTTTTGTTTAGAGCCTATTTTTGGGATATTGGAATCAAGTTCTGGGACCTGATCCTTCACATGATTCCATAGCTCGGGTTTTGCTTTGAGCAGCTCTTCTACACTGAGATGACATTGAACCTTAGTGTTCTTCATGACATCAGTGTTCCTTGGGACCACTGAGTCTTCATGTCTGACCAGTATTGTGGGAGCTCTGATCTGAAGAGATTCAGATTCCCATGGGCCTGGAAATTGAGGCAATTCTTCTAAGGTATTAGATTCAAAATCTCTCCTTTCGTCTTCTTGTTGCTCGACTTGATCTCTGTAAATGGATGGAATGTCTTGGGGAAATTGATCATGAAGATCATCAATCTCAGGAATAGGAGGGGAATTGCCCTTCTCCTTGGCCCATTTCTCTTCTTGTATTTCCCGCAAGAACTCTGGAGAGTACTGTTGAATTGAAGGAGGTATTCTAGCATCCGTGGAATTAGGAACATAAGCTCCCATTGGTGGTGAGCTTCCTCTTTCAATAACTGGTTGAGCCTGTGGAGGTAAAGAAACTTGTGGTTTGTTTACCAATTGCTCTAATCTTTCTAGTAAGCCCTGAAAATGCAAATCTGATCTGATAGAGTTTGTCTGATTGAACTTTTGACTAGTCTCAAGTATGGCTTGAGCTTGTTCTACCATTTTCATGCACATTTTCATCCGTTCAATTTCTAAATCCGCTCTAGGGTAACTCTTGTCTAGGTTTGTAGTTGTAGGCCCTTCTTGAAGTTGAGCCTAGTAGGCCTTGAACATCATGTCCAAGCCTTCAAGGGTTGGATTTGCAAGAACAGACCCTGGCTGTAGCCTATTTACAATGGGTGGTGGGGTGGGATGAGGTGGAGTGGATGGAGTGTCGGCATGCGAGGGGTTTTGAGATGCGATGTCTTCTATTTTTGTTTTTGTGTCTTTCAAGCTTTCTTCTAGTTCTGATAACTTTTTGTTCCACTTGCGATTAGCCTTCTCTCTGGTATCTTTCCATGTTCTTGTTTTCCTCCTACTAGGTTCTCCTGATTCACTCGACTCCGATTGCTCTGCTGGTTTATCCTGTTTTAAGGCTTGTGTTCTAGTGATAGCTTGTATAGGAGCCACATTACTGCTACTTGAACTAGAATCTGCCACTAAGCCTACCACATTAATGGGTGTAATCTTGGGTGCACTGGAGGGGTTTCTTGTACAATCTCCGGGAAGATGATCTTTGCCACATTCAGTACAAAAAGCTTGTATTGTGATAACCTGACCTTGACTCGGAGATGGTGGGTGGGGACAATAACGAAGGAAATGGTCAGCGTGACATCTGAAACAAGGTCCTCTAGGGGCTTGTGGTCTCCCTTGTCTCAATTGGGGCCTAGGGTTAGCATTGGTGTACATGATATTGGAGTATTCACGCTCCCAATTTTGTTCCATAGGTGGTGCCTCATATTGATATGGGTAAATCTCACTATGTTCAGGTGACTCTGTGTAATAAGCATGTGGACTACCTTCATGGGAGTAGTCAGAGCTATGAGCATGAGAATCATTATCTGGTATCAATGGGGTTAGTGGCACCAATGCTTTATTTGGATTTTCCTCTCCCACAACATACTTGACTGGAATCACGTTAGCAAGAGCTGGTGGTTGGTTTCCCAAGACTGGTTGTGGTCTATATTGTGACTGATATTGCTGTTGTGGTCGATAATATGGCTGTTGGTATTGGTTTTGATACCTACCTTGTTGATAAGGTTGCTGATAAGTTTGTCTAACAACTTGCCTATTGTAGGGACAATCTTGAGCTATGTGGTTTGTGTATTTTCTCTCAATAGTGCAATATGGAGCATTCCTTTCTATAATGTTTTGGTTTTGCATTGGGCATACGTTAGCCATGTGGTCGCCTCCGCAAGTATAACACCGATTCAATGGGGTGACTCTCTGTGTTTGTCTATTTTGGACTCCCAGCTTCTTGGCAACTTTCTCAGCTATCTCCTCTATTTCCGTGGAGATTTTTGAAGTATGACTAGTAGAACTATCCGAATCCTTATAGAGTTTGGACAATCCTAACTCCTCACCCAAGTTATCTTCTATGTCAATGCACGTCCGCACACACTCTTCTATGGATCTAGGCTCTTTCAAGTACACATATGATCTTAACTTTGTGCTCAGTAAGCCACCTAAGAACAAAGCCACTTGTTTGGCTGGTGTGGGTAACTCGGGAGCAGGGCACCTTTTTAGGTACTATCTGAACCTTCTACCTGCTAGTCGCACTATTTCTTGGGGTGTCTACTTGAAACTGTGGATCAAAGATGATGTGTTATATCTGATACCACTCTTGGAAAATTCTACAATGAATTCGTCTAGTAGCTGACCTATATCGCGATAGTTGCGACTACTCAATGGTTGAAACCAAGCCAAGGCAATGCCCTTAAGAGTCAAACCAAATGCCTCGTACTGGGTGAATAAATCCTCGACCTGTTCAACTCTTAACACTTGTTTGAACTCAGCCACATGGTCATAAGGATCTCCTGATCCGTCAAAATAATTCTTCATTGCCTTGATCACTTGAGTGGGTCTAAGGGTTCTTGTGTGCTCTCGGGGTCTAGTCAATGGAAAATCATGTTCATCTCTTTGTTGCCTATGTGCTTGATGTCTCTCTCTTTCAGGTCTTTCATTTTCAAATCCTGCTCTATTTCTGCCCATTGTGTGTGCAAAACTTACCTCAGGTCTCTCTCTAGTTCTTTCTCTCTGGGCTTCATGAGCTTGGGATGATCCTACTCCTTGGAGGCCATGGGAAACATTGGATCTTGGTGGAGGGAAAATCAATTCACTCTTCCAAATATATGCATGTCTATCATGTTCTGTTACCAAGAAAATTTTCTCTGACGTGTTATCCAGGTAGACAACTTTGCCTAGTATCTCTGGGTCCTTGAACTCGTAGATGATGACTATGCCCAATTGGCTAGGTTGATATGGCTTGAATCTCCAAAAGGCTTCCTCTGTTTCTCTATTCAAGAATAGTTCTATGCTTTTGTTATCTTGAGGAATCCAATCTGGAGTGATCACTCTGGTCAAAACTGACTTACCCCTAGGAGTCTGGCGGTCCTTGTCCTACATTTCCTTGTTCTAGGTCTCCTATCTCATTCTCAGGGATGATATTTCCAAACTCATCAGTCCTATCTGGTAGGTTGGTGACCACATACATGGTTCCTTCCTTATCAATGTACGAACCCTCTTCAAACTTGACCACCGGGTGTTCAAGTCCAAAGGGTTGATCTGGATTTTTGAGTTGGACCACTGATCGCCTCAGGCCATCCTCATAGATGCAAGCACCTAATTGGTTGGTCCGAGTATATTCCAATTGTGTCTTATAGGGACCTTCTGGTGTTTGTAGATGGGTAGTTCCTGAGCCACCTGCTGGTTTCCCCATGCTAAAAGACATTTCTGAGTCACTTGTGACAGAGTTTAGTACGTAAGGACAACCACTTAGTTGTTGTGCCCAAGACTTAGCTGTATGGTTGACACTAGACTGAGAAGATCTAATGCTTTGTATATCCTTGCCTAGGTGTCTACCAGATCTCAGGTTCATAAGCTTTGGTTAAGAGTCCAAAATTTCCCTTTGGTATGGTTCAAAATCCTTTGGAGCCCCCTTGGTTCCCTAGTCCCACCTGAGGGTCAAAAAATGGACTTTGGATGAAAAAGTTATGTCAAATCAGGCTCCTGGGGGTCAAAACAGGCAAACAGGACCTTTTGGAAAAAATCACGATTTTGTGAAATCAAGAGAATCGCGATTTTGTGAACTTCAAGAGAATCACGATTTTGTGAACTTCAAGAGAATCGCGATTTTGTGAACTTCAAGAGAATTGCGATTTTGTGAACTTCAAGAGAATCGCGATTTTGTGAAGTCAAAGAATCGCGATTTTGTAGTTTGAGAATCGTGTTTTCACAAACTCGTGTTTTTGGCTGAAAATCGTGATTTTTGAGAATCGCGATTTTGAGTAGAGAATCGTGTTTTCACAGAATCGTGGTTCACAAAATCGTGTTTTAGAGAATCGTGTTCTAGAGAATCGCGATTTTGACTTAGAGAATCATGGTTTTCAAAATTTAGAGAATCGCGATTTTGAGCAGAGAATCGTGTTTTCACAGAATCGTGGTTCACAGAATCGTGGTTCACAGAATCGTGGTTCACAGAATCATGTTTTGAAAATCGCGATTTTGTCTCAGAGAATCGTGGTTTCCAAAAATTTAGAGAATCGCGATTTTGAGCACAACCACAGAATCGTGTTTTCTCAGAATCGTGTTTTTGACATGAAAATCGCGATTGCCAACAGAGAATCGTGTTTTTGAAAATTGTGTTTTAGAGAATCATGTCTTAGAGAATCATGTTCTAGAGAATCGTGATTTTGTCTCAGAGAATCATGGTTTCCAAACATTTAGAGAATCACGATTTTGAGCACAACCACAGAATCGTGTTTTCTCATAATCATGTTTTTTTGGCTAAAAATCGTGATTTATGAGAATCGTGATTTTGAGCACAACCACAGAATCACGATTCTGAGAATGACCACAAAATCGTGTTCTTTTCAAAAGGCTTTTAGGCGGGAAACAGAGAATCGCGATTTTCAAAAAAAAATTGAATTTTCACAGAATCGTGATTTTCATCACATAATCGTGTTTTTTGGCGGGAACTTTGAATTTTTGAGCGTCGAGCAATGGCGAGCTCCGTATGTGTAGAAAATCATGGAAAAACACAGCGCTTGCTCACCCTTGCACCTCCTAACTCCTTCTCACACAATAATACATGAAAAATGGTATGAAAATGGTGAAAATGCACTAAGAAACAAGAAATTTCTATGAAGAAGAAGATGGAGATGGTGATGATGATGAAGATGGAGAAGAAAAAACACAAAATGAACAAAAATGACAGTTTTTTTTACCTTCCAACATCGCAAATCTACGATCTTACCATCACAACGCTCGTCCTCGAAGTTCTCTCCCCGGCAACGGCACCAAAATTTGGTGTAGCTCAAGCGTAAGCACCACCTCCTTTACTTGTCAATCCGCGGAGACGTGAGGACCGGTATGAAGACCACGAGCAAGTGAAGGCACAAGTGTGTGAGTGAAAGCACACCAACATGCACACACATACACACACACGCACACAAGGCAAGATCAAAGAGAGGAACAATGGAAAGCTTTGATTGCAAAAGAGTTCTCTTACAAAAGCCCTATTCTCTAACAAGCTAACCCCAAAAATGAGCTCTCTAGCTCTTTTTATAGTTTTTTGACTAGTTTTGGCCCTGTCTAGACCTAGTGTCGGCCCTAGTTAAAAATTAGGTTCCAGGGCTTATTTGAGGGCTCAAACGGAGTCTAAAAATTATGAAAATTGGTAGGATGATACTTCTAATACTCCTCAAGCTTGAGGACTCCTCGCTTGAACAAAATGGAGTTACAAAAATAGAAAATGGTATTTACAATGGTTTTTAATGATGAAAATCACTATTTTTATAGGGATTTCTTCTGAAAATTTGACATATACTTCTTGGAGCTCCCTACTTGCTCCTTCTTCTTGTGTGTGTCCACCTTTCTGATGTGCTTCCATGCTTGTGCTTGACTTTGAGTTCCAACACCATATTTGATGGAAAGCCTAGATCTGCAAGAATTCTCCTTAACCAGATTGCCTCACAAGAAGCAAAACAAGCTACTTTGTACTCTACTTCAGTGGAGGAGAGTGCGAGAGTTGCTTGCTTCCTACTTACCCAAGAAAATATTCTTGAACCAAGTGAGAAACAATATCCAGAAACTGATTTTCTAGAATCACAATCTCCAGCCCAATCTGAATCACAATATCCTTGAAGTGTGTCACCTGTGGTATAAAAAATACCAAAATCCAAGGTTCTTGCAATGTACCTTCGCATTCCAACATTCCAAATGACTCTCCTTAGGTTCATTGGAAAACCTGCTTAACACTCGAACGACATAGCAAATGTCTGGTCTAGTGTTGCACAAAAAAATAAGACTTTCCAACAAGCTTCCTATACTTCTTAGCATCTACATCATGCATGTTATCATCCATAGATAGCTTGTGATTTACCTCCATAGGTGTGCTAGTTGGTTTGCAGTCCATCATTCCAAATGCCTTGAGAAATGTTTTGGCATATTTTTGTTGTGAGATGAAAATGCCATCTTTCCTCTACCATACTTCAATTCCCAGAAAAAAAATGGAGTAGACCTAAATCTGTCATTTCAAACTCAGTTCCCAAGCTGATCCGATTTTGATTGATGAGTTCCTGATGATCTCCTGTAATGATCAAATCATCTACATATACAATGACAACAACTAGCTTGCTATCCCTTTTCATTACATACAAGTTAGCATCAGAAGTACTTCTTTCAAAACCCATATTTTTAAAAAAATTATCTATCCGTTGGTACCAAGCCCGTGGAGCTTGCTTAAGTCCATACAAGGCTTTTTTCAACCTGGAAACTTTATTTTCTAAATTGGGCACCTCAAAACCTGGTGGTTGAGATACATATACCTCCTCCTTGAGGTGACCATTCAAAAATGCAGATTTGACATCCATCTGGAAAATAGGCCAGGCCTTTTGTGCAGCTACTGCAAGTATCGTTTGAATAGTTGTCATGCGTGTTGTTGGTGCAAAAGTTTCTTCAACATCAAATCCTTCAATCTGTGAAAAACCTTGTGCAACTAATCTTGCCTTATACTTTTCTAGTGTTCCATCTGCTTTATACTTAGCTTTCCAAATCCATATAGTACCCATTACCTTCTTCTTTGGCGGCAAGTCGACTAGATCCCATGTATCATTTTTTAGTATACTATCATACTAAGGTTGCATTGCCGCTCCAACTTGGATCATCAAGGGCTTCTTCAATGGTGGTAGGTTCCTTTATCGAGCCCATGATATCTGCCATTAGAGCCATGTTAACAATGTGTTTTGAGGCTCTTCTTTGCTCCTCTATTATCTTTGATCTTTGTAATCTATCCGAGGATGATTCTGGTACATCTACATGTGGATTGTGATCATCAAAGAGCTGTTGTGCCCACTTCGGTAGTGGCTTACGCTGTGTAGCTACAATTGGTTGGCTTTTTATTGAGGAAATTTCTCCATCAGATGTTTCCTCCTCCTCAACTTTAACCTGTCTTTTGATAGGCACAAGGTGAGATATTTCTCTGTTTGATGAGATAGTAGATTTATCTTTATCTTCTACTAAGTGTGGTCATTCATCAAACACCACATCTCCGCTGACAAAAATCTTCCTTGCCTTAGGATCCCACAACCTCTATGCTTTAGACTCTTCACTATATCCTAGGAAGACACACTTTTTGCTTTTTGATCCAACTTTGATCTTGTTGAATCAGGAATATGTGCATAACAGAAACAACCAAAAATTTTGAAATGCAAAACTGAACGCTTTTCACCAGGATATGCTTCTTGAGGAGTCATCCCCTTCAGTGCTTTTGTGTAGCTTCGATTGAGGATGTAGACTGCTATATTGACTGCTTCTGCCCAAAATGAATCAGGCATGTCTTGAGCCTTTAACATACAATGAGCCATTTCAACTACTGTCCTATTCCTGCGCTCAACAACACCATTTTGTTGAGGTGTATGAGCTATGGTAAGTTGCCTTTTCACACCATGCTCCTTACAGTAATTATTGAATTCTATTGACAAGAATTCAGCTCCTCTATCTGTTTTGAATTTCTTCAGTTTCCTTCCTGATTCATTTTCCACATACTTGTGCCACGTTTTAAATTTTTGAAAAGCATCAACCTTATCTCGAATGAAATAAACCCACATCTTTCTACTATAATCGTCGACTAACAACAAAAAATAGAAAGATCCTCCTAAAGCAGGTGTAGACATTTTACCGTAGAGATCAGCATGTACCAACTCTAGAGGAGCTTGAGATCAATTGCTGGTCTCTCTTGGAAATGCCTTTCGTTGTTGCTTTCCCATCATACAAGCTTCACAAGGTTCCTACAACTCTGAAAATGCAGGCAAATGTGCAACCATCCTTGTTCTTTGCATCTCCTTGTCTTATGACTTTACCTACTACATTACTTGATGAATCCATGATTTCTGCACCACTCTTATTGAAATGAACTTCGAGTCCACGATCTGTTATTGCAGAAACTAACAACAAATTTCTTTTAAGTGTAGGTACGTAGAGAACATCAGATAACTTTTTCTCAACACCTAGAGAAGTGATAAAAGAGATGGTTTCAATTCCTTTCGCTGGACACTTGGAGTCATTTCCCACCACTAGATTGATGGATTCCCGTAGAGGCACTAGGGAACTATACCAATCCTTTTTACTGGTCATATGGCGAGAAGCTCCATTATCTAAAATCCATGGTTCATCAACACAAGCTTGAGCAGATGAGCATACCTCTTCAATAGCTACCCATAGTTCCAACTCTGTGTTGTTTGTAGATTCTTTGTTCTTCCACGAGGATTTTAGAGTCCCATTCCAATCATCAGCTTGCTTCTTTCTGCAATCCTTGATGGCATGGCCTTTCTTTTCACAATAGAAGCAACTCCCTGTGAACTTTTTCTTCTTTGGCTTCTTCTTTGATCCGTCAGAAGAGCCTTTACCTTTTGCATTTGCTGAGAATGCAGCATCACTTGTACTTTGCCGATTCTTCAGCCGCATCTCTTCCTCTAAAAGCATAGCACAAAACTCTTCAAATGTAAGGGGACTTGGTCTTACTTGAGTGTTAAGGGCTATTACTAATCCATCATACTTTGCTGGAAGAACACGCACACATCTTCGAGCCAGATCATCTGGTGTTATAACAACACCAACTGCAGCCAATTGATCTTGAAGATGTTTTATATGTTTGATAAAATCTTGAGCCTTTTCAGAATGAGGATGCTTTTCATTTGCCAATTGATTTTCTAAATTCTGTATCCTAGTGTGGTTCTTGGTCTCATATTGATGAGCCAATATGCCCCAAGCCCTCATGTGCTTTAGTAGTATGTTGAACTAAACAATATGCAGGGTGGAAAGGCATTGAGCACACCTTTACCCACATATGTGAAATCGAGCAAGGATGATTGCCCCAAATCAGATGAGGAAAAGGAATTCATGACCAAAATTCCCTATGAGTCTGCTATTGGACTCTCATGTATGCTATGGTAGCTATGAGACCAAACATTGCATTTGCAGTGGGAGTTGTGAGTAGATATGTGTCTAATCCTGGAACATTGGGAAGTTGTCAAGATGATTTTGAGATATCTGTAGTGGCACTAAGGGCACGTGTCTATGCTTAGGTAGATGGAAAGCATCCATTATTGGTTACACACATTTTAACTATGCTGGTTGTGTAGACAATCATAAGTCTACATCAAGGTACTTTTTTCATTTTGTTGGAGGTGCGATCTCTTGGAGATCTTGTCTTTAAGAATGTACAACTATTTCCACCATAGAAGTAGAGTATGTTGCAGCAAGTGAGGCATGTAAGGAAGCATTGTGGCTTTCTCCTCTTGCTTGTGATATGGGTTTACCTTAGCATGTACCTCGTTTGCTAAGTGATAGTCAGAGTGCCATTGCTTTGGCTAAGAATCCGGTCTATCATGCAAAGACCAAGCACATTGAGGTGAGGTATCACTTCATTAGAGATTGCTTAGCCACTGAGTGCATTATTCTTGAGAAGGTTCACACTCAAGATAATGCTGCAGATGCTTTGACTAAAGCTCTACCATGGGATATCATTTGACATTGTTGTCACTTGATGGATATTACTTGATTCATGATCTTACACAGTCACTTGTATACTCTATAACATGCCCATTAGGTGGGAGGTATACTTACACTCAGGTATTCTTTATCATTCTTTATTTTTCTCCCATAGTTACTTTGGCCATATTGGCCTTTAGTGGGAGATTGTTACCGTTAGTGTCCAGGTGAAAGGCCAAATGGCTTCTAAATACTTCTTTATATATGTTCTTTAATAAAACATATAGTGGCCTAGTCAGTCACAGATTGTAAGTTTGACCGCATTCTGTAACACCTAAGAAGTTTGTATTCATGCTCCCTATGTACTGTGTTTTTCTGTGTATTCTACAGGCTCTATGCAGAGTACTATGTGTAACCCTAGGAGCTTGGTTTTCTACTCTGACGATATCATCATGGACATCTCGAGAAGAAGAGCGCACTGTGGTGCATCGCCGTAGAAATACTTCAAAAATTATGTCCCAAACTACTTTTGAGGTATCAAACGATCTCCAAAAAGTGTGAAATTTGGTAACTACATTCCACCTCAGCTATTCAAGCTTGAGGACTTCTCAACTTCACAAAATGGAATATTACATTACAAAATTGGGGTTTTTATTTTACAAGGTGTTGATGATGTAGCGTCATAACTCATATCCCAAGGAGCATCTCACGAGACCCAAATGCCACATCAAAGCATTCAATAGATGCAATGGTGCTTCATTAGCATGAGATTAACAAGAAACTACATGTGAAATAAGGTGAAAGCATTGTTAATGACACATGCAAGCATAATCACATGCATAATCACATCGCTAATCAACAAACTAACATGTCACAAACATGAGGCAAGAAAGGAACAAGCACATAAGCACATCAAGAAGAAAAAAATGTGGATATATTTAGGTAGTGATGTGTTTGAAAACTCTAGGACTGCCGGGGCACTTTTTTCCCTCTTTAGGAGGTTTTTTTCCCTCGGCTTGTATATACGCCTATTGCCCTAATGGGCTACTTATCTTTGTACATTCTCTAGTAATACATTCAATATTGTGTGTTGTGATCCAAGCTTCTTCTCCTTCATTGTGCTATTCGCATGCTTCTACAGAAGTCTATCTTCAACAATTGGTATCAGAGCAGGTCATCGTTTCATCTAGGGCACCGTCGACACTCCTCCAATTGCAGTCTCAAAATCGCTCGAATTTTTGTGAGCATACTCAGTGTTTTTTTGAGATCAAAACAGCTTCACTGTGTCATGCCGAAATCACGATCTGAGCTCGTTTCAGCCTCTGAATGCACTATCGCAGCGCTTCTGCAGTCTATTTCATCTTGTTGTGCCAAAGGTACATACCAGTTTTTGTTCGCCAGTATAAGCATCTCGAAGTCTGCTACAGGTCTAGAAAAATTTGTCTTGGCAATTCTGTTCAATTTTTTGAGATACAATCAATTTTTTGCATCAAGGTATTTTAGTCACTGGCCATGGCTGAAAGCACTGATGTATTCCGTATGTTGGCTATTGAGGATAAGTTGCATGGTACCAACTACCCGTTATGGGCTTATATGATGCGACATGTATTGGTTGCAAAAGGACTCTGGAACATTGTGCAGGGTGTTGAAAAACGTCCTATCACACCTGCAACTGTTACAACTACAGATACAGAAGCTGAGGCAGAAGGTGTCGAAGATGATGATATTCTGCATATTCCTGTTCGTGCTGTGGTTTTTGTTGCACCTACTACAGAGCAAATTCATTGGGATGGCAGAGATGCCTAGGCACATGCATTGATAGCTTTGTATGTCAAACGTGCCATTATTCCTCATATTCACTCTTGCAGAATAGCTAAGAATGCTTGGGATACACTTAGCACATTGTACCAAGCTAGGAATGAGGCTCGTGTTGCTTACCTCTGAAAATAGTTGGAGAGTGAGCACATGAATGAAGGTGATGCTATGGATAGTTTTCTAACAAAGATCAAAGACTTGAAGGAGCAATTGATTTTTACTGATGACGTTATACCAGATAGCTCACTTGTGCACACCATTGTGAATGGTCTTCTTGATTCAAATCAGAGTTTTGCGTCTACTCTTTGGTTAATGATGAAAGGCAATCCAAATGCCTTGTCATTTGAGGAGTTAGTCTCTGTTCTATTGCAGCAAGATTAGTCCAGGCAGAACAGGTCCATTATGCGTGTTGCAGATCAAGCTTTCCTGGCTAGCCAGAAGGGCAAAGGAAAATGGAGCTAATCAAGTAGTAAGCAGAAATCTGCAAATGCTGCACATTTGAAGAAGGAAGATAAAGATGAGAAGATAAAGATGAGAAGATAAAGATGAGTTAGTCTCTGTTCTATTGCAGCAAGATCAGTCTAGGCAGAACAAGTCCATTATGCATGTTGCAGATCAATCTTTCCTGGCTAGCCAGAAGGGCAAAGGAAAATGGAGCTCTTCAACTAGTAAGCAGAAATCTGCAAATGCTGCAGATTTGAAGAAGGAAGATAAAGATGAGAAGAAATAAAAAAAGCAGAAATTTTTTTGCAAGTATTGTAAGGGAATGATCATATCATAAAGAACTATCCAAAATTGGCTGCTAAAGAGGCAAAGAAGAAAAGGTTGGAATGGTTGTTACAGAGGCCTCTACACCAAAAACAGAGTATGCTAATCTTGTGCAGGAAGAAGAATGGGCGTTTACTACTGTCTATAGTTTTGACCATCTTCTCATGCACAGTGCATGTCTGCAGTAGACTTAGATGTTTGGTATTTTGATAGTGGGGTGACCAAATTTATTACCTCATAGCGCAGTTTCTTCTCTTCACTCGAGCATGCCCCTACAGGGAATACTGTTACATGCACCAACAACTCCTCTTATCCTGTTATGGGAGTTGGTAAGATCATTTTAACTATTGCTAATGGTAGTTCTTTCACTTTGTCAGATGCTTTATTTGTGCTAGGGATCAAGAAGAACCTGTTATCAGTTTCTACATTAGCCAAGATTGTCTTGGTTGTGAAATTTGTTGATGGCAGGTGTAGAGTTTATGATTTGTCAAATGGTGATGTGATTATTGCTTCTGACATTTTATGTCGTGGGCTGTATAAGGTCATAGACTATGAAAGATCTCTAAATGATTTGGCATGTGTAGTACATGATTCTCAGGCTATGTCAGATGCAAAGCTTTGGCATGCACACTTTGGTCATCAGAATTTTGCTAGTTTGCTACGCCTTCAGAAATCTAAAATGGTGTCCTGTTTGCCCAAACTTGGCGCACCTGGAAAACATGTTTGTGAAGGCTGTATTTTGGGCAAAATGCAACGTTCCTCTTTCCAAAAGATGGTTTAGTTCGGGCTACTCAGAAATTGCATCTTGTACATAGTGATGTATGTGGTCCTATGCAGACACCTTCTTTTGGAAATTATCTTTACTTCATGACTTTCATTGATGATTTTTCTAGGCATGCATGTAAAATGGGCACCCTCCATTCAGATCGAGGGGGGAATATATGTCTTCTGATTTTAATGCATTTCTGGCTGAATGTGGGATAAAACACCATTGTATAGTGTTATATATATCTCAACAGAATGGATTTGCTGAACAAAAGAACAGGTCACTCATGGAGATGGCGAGGTGTATGGTCAAGAGTCAGACTTTACCACATAGTTTCTGGCTTGAGGCTGTCATGTGTGCAGTATATGTACTTAACAGGTGTCCCACTAAAGCGCTGCAGTCTATCACTCCATATGAGGCTTGGCATGATAGCAAGCCATTTGTTGCTCATCTACATGTTTTTGGTTGTTTTGCATATGCATTAGTGCCTGAACAACATCGTAGAAAATTGGATGATAAATCAGTAAAATGTATTTTTGTTGGGTACAGTTCTAAAAGTAAAGGCTATCGTCTGTATCATCCACAGACTAAACGCATTCTGGTTAGCTGTGATGTTGTTTTTGTGGAAGATGCTATTCAGCGATTGCTTTCATGTACTAAGGAGAAATCTGTTAGCTTCAAAGACATGTATGATACTGTGCTGCCTCTTTTTACAGGTGGACAGTCTAGTGCTAGTCCCAATGACGCAACTTCTCAGCCTTTGCAGGTTTCAAGTGATGATGCAGATCATTCCATTTCTGATGAAGATTTACATGATGCACTAGTTGATAAGAGAGCTGATATTGAGTAGGCAAAAACTATGCCAAAATGGCTGGTGAAGACTTTGCATGATAGCAAATTAGATGCACCTCTATCATATCCTACTCGTTCATGCTCTCATAGTGCCTCTTTTTCATCAGATTGCTATGCTATGGCTGCATCTAGTCTCTGTGATGAGAATGAGCCTATTTCCTTTGATGAAGCACAAAATTCAAAAAATTGGATGGCTGCTATGCAATCTGAATATGATGCTATAATGAAGAATGGTACTTGGTCTTTGTGTGATTTGCCTCCTGACAAGAAGGCCATTGGCACTAAGTGGGTTTACAAGCTGAAGCGTAAGCCTAATGGAACAGTTGATAGGTATAAGGCTAGGCTTGTTGCAAAGGGTTATGCACAGGAAAGAGGCATTGATTTTGATGAGAACTTTGCATCTACATGTCGTATGACTATAGTTCGGAGCATTTGTGCACTTGCAACCCATCATGGTTGGAATGTACATTAGTTGGACATTGAAATTGCATTTCTTAATGGTGACTTGCATGAGGAAGTGTATGTTTTTCAGCCTCTGTGGCTTTGTGCACAAAGGGCATGAAAACCAGGTGTACAGGATAAAGAAGGCATTATATGGTTTAAAGCAAGCACCATGTGCTTGGTATGAGAAGATACATGCCTATCTGATTGCACATGGTTTTGAGAACAGTCCAACTGAAAGAACCTTATATGTTAAGCGTGCTAATGATGTGCTTCCGATCATTGTTGTCTATGTTGACAACATGCTGCTCTCTAGTCCTGTTGAGAAGCATATTGCTGATTTTAAGGCTGATTTGTATGCCTCATTTGAGATGTCTGATTTGGTGTTGCATCAGTATTTGGGCATTTAGCTTGTACAAGTTGATGGTGGAATGGCTTTGTGTCAAACGAAATATATTGACACATTATTGCAATGTTTTGGCCTTGAAGAGTGTAAGCCTATTTCCACTCCTAGGAGATAGGTTTACGATTGAGTCTTCATGATGCTGGGGATGCATTTGATGTTGTCCTCTATCAACAGGCTGTGGGATGCCTGATTTACTTATGCATTACTCGACCAGATATTCAATTTGCTATCTCACAGATGAGCAGGTTTATGCATTGCCTAGGTGTCAAGCATTGGCAGGCCATTAAGCGCATCTTTCTCTACTTGAGTGGTACTCGGTTACTTGGGTTGTTTTATCCCAAGGGGGGATCACTACCGCCATATTTGCATGCTTTTTCTGACTTAGACTTGTTGGAGATAGACATCTGCGGAAGCACACGAACAACACAATGAAGGAGTGATGTTCACACACATCACTACCTAAATATATCAACAAACCCCCCTGGGAGTGATGTGGTGAACAAGTAGCTGGCACTCATGTATAAGGAAGTTCCAAGCTATGTGGAATCAATCCACAAAAGGAAGTAAGCCCAAAGCTTTGCGAAAAGCTTCAAACTTCTCCATAGGCAAAGCCTTCATGAAAAGGTCTACAATCTTCTCCTGCATGGGCACATATGCCAAGCTAATCTCCCCAGCAGAGAACCTCTCCCTGACATAGTGATAATGCACCTCAATGTGCTTAGTGTGAGCATGGAACACAGGGTTCCTCGCAACTGCCAATGCGCTCTGACTATTAGTGAAGATGGTGTTGGCAGAAGACTGACCAACACCCAAATCAACCATAAGGCATCTGAGCCACACACACTCAACAGTCGCTGTGAAAGCCGCCCTATACTCAGCCTCAGAACTGGAAGTGGCCACAGTAGGCTGCTTCTTGCTTAACCAAGATATACATGAGCTACCAAGCATGAAGCAAAAGCCACTAGTGGACACACGAGTGTCATAGCAACTAGCCCAATCAGAGTTAGAAAAAGTATGAAAATCTGGCGGTAGTGATACTCCCTTGGGATAAAACAACCCAAGTAGCCGAGTACCACTCAAGTAGCGAAAGATGCACTTAATCGTCTGCCAATGCTTGACTCCTAGGCAATGCATAAATCTGCTCATCTGTGAGACAACAAACAGAATATCTGGTCGAGTAATGCATACGTAAATCAAGCATCCAACAACCTGCTGATAGAGAACAACATCAAATGCATCTCCAACATCATGAAGACTCAATCGTAAACCCGTCTCCATGGGAGTGGCAATAGGCTTATAGTCTTCAAGGACAAAATGCTGCAATAATGTATCAATATATTTCGTTTGACACAAAGCCATTCCACCATCAATTTTCATAAATTGAATGTCCAAATAATGATGCAAATGCCCCAAATCAGACATCTCAAATGAGGCATGCAAATCAGCCTTAAAATCAGCAATATGCATGTCATGAGGACCAGTGAGCAGCATGTCATCAACATAAACCACAATGATCAGAAGTACATCATTAGCACGCTTAACATATAAGGTGCTTTCAGCTGAACTATTCTCAAAACCATGTGCAATCAGATAGGCATGTATCTTCTTATACCAAGCACGTGGTGCTTGCTTTAAACCATATAATGCCTTCTTTAACCTGCACACCAAGTTTTCATGCCCTTTCTGCACAAAGGCACGGGGCTGAAAAACATACACTTCTTCATGCAAGTCACCATTCAGAAATGCAGTTTTAATGTCCAACTCATGTACATTCCAACCATGATGAGCTGCAAGTGCACAGATGCTCCGAACAGTAGTCATATGGCATGTAGGTGCAAAGGTCTCATCAAAGTCAATGCCTCTTTCCTGTGCATAACCCTTTGCAACTAGCCTAGCCTTATACCTGTCAACTGTAGCATCCGGTTTACGCTTCAGCTTGTATACCCACTTAGTGCCAATGGCCTTCTTGCCAGGAGGCAAGTCACATAAAGACCAAGTACCATTCTTCATTATAACATCATATTCAGATTGCATAGCAACCATCCAATTTTTTGAATTTTGTGCTTCATCAAAGGAAACATGCTCATTCTCATCACAGAGACTAGATGCAGCCATAGCATAACAATCTGATGCAAAAGAGGCACTATGAGAGCTTGAACGAGTACGATATGACAGAGGTGCATTGTTGCAGAGCTAAAGAGCGCACAAAGCAGAGAAAAAGACGGGCCCCAAAATTTTTCCGATTTGGACTACATATTGTTGTATCATATTCATCCTTGTAATATATTTTTCCATGTAAATGCACTAGAGGAGTCCTCTAGATGCATCCCCACAGAAAAGTAGAGAATACCCATGTACAATAGTAGGAAATTAGTCTCTTAGTGAATAAAGTGCCGGTCTCTTGTGTGAAAGGACCATTTTTAGGGCACTAGTATATAAGTCAAATGTGACCCTTTGTAAAGAACTTTTGGCCATTGTGAGAATAGAGAGCACAAAAATTCGAATTTGTGTCTTCTTCCCTCCTTATCTTCTTCGCGAGCTTGTATGCATGTGTAATGCTTGGAAAGAGTGCTTGTGAGTGTTGTCTAGCCTTGAGAGTGTTTCTTTGCTGTAGGAAAGGTGTGTGCGAAGTGTAGGAAGTGCTGAAGTGTAGGAAAGTATTCCCGCGACTCAGTATTTCCCTCATAACTTGAAGTAGGAGCGTCGGAATTGAGTGAAACCACTGCCATTGGATGCGTCTTCTTGAGAGCTTCGAAACGCATATGCTATTCGCTATATTTGGAGTTGGGAGCTGGGCGAAAAGTCCAAAATACTGACGGCTGCTGCACCAAGTACCGTTTCGCCTTGACCAACAGTTGGAGCTTGTTTGGATAAGTCATTGCCTCATTTTCATTTTTTGAGTAGTTCATTTGCATTGACCATTACATGATTGCATGTCTTCATACACTCGGCTAGGTTTGTATACTCTTTGGATTGATAATTAAAAGCGTATATCCCCACTATATGCACTTGTGAGGGGATTGAGGTATAGTCTCTTTCTCCGCAAGTCCCTAAGTTGATGCTTAGGTCAACACACTTTTTGGCGCCGTTGCCGGGGACTGACGAATCAAACCGAGGCATTCGTGTGATGGTAAGTAGCTTTTTGCATTGAAGAACGTGGAGGAGCGGAAATCTTCTCTTCTTTGGTAAGTCATTTTCAGCCGCACTTGCTACTTCTCATTCTTGGAGTGTGTGTAGTGAGTTGATAGATTAGGGAAGAGAGTGAAAGGACTAGAGTAGGAGTGAGTAGAGAGTGGACTAAATCATTAGAGTAGGTTTTAGTTTTGTTCAAAAAATTTTCCTTTCTGTAAGCTAGAAACTTCCAAGTATAAAAGCCAAAAAAATTTCATTTTTCAAATCACTTGTGTGAACAAGTATCGAGAGTTCCTGTGTCGGGTATCGTGTGAGCTAGCAGAGATCGTGGGCGAGGAAAACAAGCAATAGGGAAGTGCACAGAGCAAGGGAGTTTGACCAAGAGATCATAGGTGCTACCAAGGTAAACTAAACCACCCTTTTGACCAAAAATTCTCAGCATTTCAACCTAGGAAAGAAAAAAACAATCTGCGCTGAGTATCGTTTGGGCTCTCAGGGGGCTAAAAGTTGTATGTTGATTGATACAGTGAGTGAGGGTAAGAGAGAAGAGCTAGGTGAGCAAGGGGGAAAAATCAAAATCTCAAAAACATCTGCAAAAACTTGAAAAAGGGTCAAGTATCGTTTTTGCTCCCGCGGTCGAGTATCGCGATACTTGTCAAGTATCGTGGACTCCTGTGGTCGAGTATCGCGATATTTCCCTGATATCGGTATCGTCTCGATCAGAGATCGTTTGAGCCCAAAGATCGTGTATCGTTGGCTCAAGTATCGTGTTCCAGAGATCGCGATACTTGCCAAAGATCGTCGATCGTTGGGGTTAAAGATCGGTATCGTTTCGGTCAGATATCGTTTTGGCCAAGTATCGGATATCGTTTTCTAGAGATCGCGATACTTGCCAAAGATCGTCGATCGTTTGGTCGAGTATCGTGTGTCAAGTATCGTTTTCGTCAAATATCGTGTATCGAGGCCTGAGGATCGCGATACTTATTAAGTATCGTGTATCGTTAACCAAGTATCGTATTGACAGAGATCGTATATCGTTTGGTCCAAGTATCGTGTATCGCGTCTTAGAGATCGCGATACTTACCAGCGATCGCGTATCGTTTTGAACCAAGTATCGTCGATCGTGTAGCGTTCTGACCAAAGATCGTTGAGTTTAGAGATCGTTTTGCCAAAGATCGTTTGGGGAAGTATCTTGTATCGTCTGGACTCAGGTATCGTGTATCGTTTTCACACAGATATCGTGTATCGTGTCCATCAAGTATCGTCTGGGCAGAGATCGTTTTCCAGCGATCGTCTCGTCCAGGTATCGTGTCAGTCAGCGATCGTTTTGACAGAGGTCGTGCATCGTGGATTTTAGGGGTCAAGTATCGTGACTTGAAATTTTCCTTCAGTCAGTTTCCAGCCTACCTTTTTCCTAGACTTCTAAGCCATAACTTAGAATTCTAGAGGCTAGAGGTGGACAAGATTTGATCAGAGCTCTTAAGTGAATGAACTTGAGATCTGGAAGAACCCTAGGAAGCCGAAGAAGTGTAATTTCTTCCGTAGGGAGTGTAGCCGAACCAAGTAGCCATTCACACTATTCTGAGACCTCCAGTGAGTCAGAAGGAGAAATTCCCATGGCTTCAGAGGATATGCAAAACACTGTGCCCATGATTGGCCAGATGTCCATCATTGAGGGGGAATACAGAACTTCCTTAGAGTATGTGAACACCAACCACAATGAGATCCCTATCTATTTGGATGGTCTAAATAGATCAGTGGCCAGACTGAGGAAGGCTTCAGAAGCATACATAGTGCCTAGACCAGCAGTTAAGTACATAGGAGGACTGTACATGGACAAACAAGACATTCAATACGTGGTCACAGAACACCCGGAAATCATTAATGAGCGTGGTGAGGAAAATAATGCTTCGAGCTTAAATGGAGGTGGAAACGAAGAGCAAGTAACTACTCCTAGGGGGAGATCTACAATTACTAAACTTTGGAGAGGAGACCTGATTCCCCAGGACGACACTCTAATAGATGTGTATTTGATCAACGGAATGGAGCACCTGCTCAGAGCCCATTCCTCTATATGGGAAGCTGCTCCTAATCCAGTTACCATCTATGAGTTACAAGACCCTGAGTTCCCCACCATCATCACATATTTGGATAAAAATCACAGAAGATATTGGCCAATAACAGAATTAGAGAGAGCTGAGCTGAAATATTAGAACATCCCAGTGTTTCCCCCTAGGGGCCAAGCCACTACTTCACGGAATCCGCATGGAACTTCTCAAAATGATTCAATTCAACAATCGGGACAAACACAACAAACTCAACAAACCCAGATCCCCGTCAGACCACATGTACAATTTGCAATGCCTGCCACTAATCCTAACTACCGGCCACAACTAGCCATTGACCCAAGACATGGAGTTCATGCTCCAGTCAGACCGCAGGTAGTACGAGGACCTGGCATACCAATAGGAAGACCAAATTACCCTGTAATGCCTAGACAACCTGAAGCAGGAAGGAGACTAAGGCCGATCCAAGTGGCCAAGTGCATGAGAAATCATTATGATGGCTCTAGTGAACCCTATAATCACATAGCAGAATTTAAACAAGTAGTTAGAGCCGAGCAAGTAGATGACTTCATGATTCAATATGAGTCCTTTGGCCTTACCTTGTCAGACACAGCCTTGGCCTGGTTTCAGCCATTGGATCCAAATACATTTCAGAACATGGATCAGGTATATCAAGAAATGATTGAAGAATTTACCAAATCTGGAATTAAAAACAATTCTTCGTCATTAATCCACAGCTTCAAACAAGTCCCTACCGAGTCAGTAAGATTGGCAGCAAGGAGATTCAAGCAGTATGTGGATAGATGCCCCGTAGAAGAGAGACCAACGCAAAACAAAATGGTATCATTGTTCTTAGAAGGACTGTTGAACGGAACCTTGAGGTCATTGGTGTATGTAAAGAGAGTTCAAACCTTGCAAGAGTGCATGAAGGAATGTATAGACCTAGAAGATAACCTTGCAGAAGACTTGAAAATACCCCAAGGTAGTGTGAAAAGCGAAGAGTCAACAAGTAGCACATCAAACCCCAAAAACAACGTAGAGGAAATTGCCGACTTGTTAGCAAAAAAACTGAATGTTCAAGGACAGAGGAATTATCCCACCAATCCTATGAGAATGCCTATGCTTAGAAGATGTATGCAGTGCGGAGGAGATCATCCTTCTCATTTGTGTACTAGGGGAGTAGTCCCACCACCTGCCTATGCTCCTCATAGACCCTCTGTCCCCGGACCACTACAATATTGCAGTATAGAGCAGAGATACACAAACCATAGCACCGAGAACTGCCCTTACAATAGACAAACCAGACCCACCCAGCCTTATGTGAGACCATTTGGATACCCGCAGAACCAGCAAGGAGGAGAAGCCTTTAGATATCCCTCATATCAGCCGCAGGCACCAATACCACGACCATACGCATATCAGGGATATACGCAGCCTCAACCAGTGCTAGGACAACAACCGCCCCACCCTCAGAACGTTGTCCCAGTTAAGATAGCGCAACCAGAGGAAAACCTAGAGAGAGCAATAGTACCAGCCACACCTTTGACTAGTAGTGAACCATATGACTCATTTTACGAACCTAGTCAAGGAACATACCCTGGTTATGAGAACTCAATAATGGAATATGGGCAACAATATGACCCATATGCCTATGGCATGGAGATACCTGATAGTTCTTACGGACACGAGCAGGATTATGTGCCCTTAATGTACACAGCTCCTAGAGCAACCATGCCACCTCGACCTATGAATAGACAGCCTGGACCCAGAGGACCATGCTACAGATGTGGAGGTGACCACTATATTAGAGAATGTACATTACCAAACCCACCACCACCACAACGAATCTGGGAAGGCTACTGTAGCGATTGTGGGAAGGAACATCTTTTCAGAGATTGTCCTAAGAACCCCAACAAAGTCACATCTAATGCGCAGATTAATGTGATAGAAGTAATTGAATCATCAGGGAGCGACAAAGAGTACACTATACCTTTAAAAGCCATAACAAGAGCAAAGGCTAGAGAGAACCCTGATAAAACAGACGGAAATAATCAAAGTGACAAAGAGGGAAATACACCCATCCCTCACAGAGTGGAAGACTCCGAAGAACCAGAGAGAAGTATTGCCAGTAAAAGATCACAAAGATGGAAGAACCGGAGAGACAGGATAAGAGAAAAAAAATTATTACAAAAGAAGGAAAATGAAAAGAGTAAACCGAGATCAACAGAAGAATCACAAGTGGAAGAAGAAAATAAAAAGGAGAATAAAAGGGAGGAGGTAGGATCAGTATTAGCAGACCCAATGCCTGAAGAATTAGCCATGTGGGTTCAGGCATATAAGGCAAGACTAAAAGCAGGACCTACCATAGAACAACATGAGAGAGAGTATCCGAGAGGCGACTTAGAGAAAGAAAGACTGGAAATCTGCAAAAAACTGATAGAAGTTGCCCAACAAACATTAGAAAAACCCGCATCACCTTTACCAAACAACCGAATTTGCGAAGAAAAATTCCAAGAGTGCCTAAACACTCAGGAAAAGCCTAACGTAAATAGACCTCTGAATGATGAAATTGGTATTGAGAGAAAGGAAGGATCCATAGTCCCTGAAATAGAAGGAGACTGGACTAAGGATCTATGGGCACGAGTTCAAGAGGACAAGTGGAAAAAGGTAGAAGGAATGGAACCGCCCTTTGAAGAACTGAAAGCAGAAAACGAAATAGAGGGTTCAATACCTGAACTCAATTCAGAAGAAATTTTTCCAATGGATGCAAGTGATAAAGAAGAGGAAGATGTAAAGGAACTACCCAACTACACCGGGGAGTACGAGCACAACTCAGAATTGTATCGTATTCCATCAATAACGAGACGAGAAACGAATCCATCAGCTCAAACATCGGAGATCATACAACGTCTTAGAGAGGTGAAAATCCCATGTACTCTAACATTCGAGGAACTGTTAAAGGTAAAACCACATTTAAAAGAGAAATTGATCAATCAATGGGAAGTCAAGGAGAAAAAGAAGGAGGTAGCTGACGAAGTGAAAACAGTGAGAATCCTAGTGGATAAAGTAGGAGACTTTAGCGAAGGAGATGAAGGAAATACATGCCTGCCAATCACCTATAGGGGTTACACTACCAAAGCCATACTAGACTCAGGAGCTGGTGTTGGCATTGCTACCAAAAAAATTTGGGAGAAATGGGGAAAACCAGCATTGAGACCAACGCGCATGAAAATTCAAATGGCAGATGGACATACGGAAAGACCCTTAGGATTGTTGGAACGAGTAGTCTTCACTACGTGCGGAGTGGAATTCAAACATACTTTAGCAATTTGTCACTTCGAAAGGCCAAGCAATTATGAAATGATCTTGGGAAGGCCATTCATGAGACAGCTAAAGGTCGTACAAGATTGGGGAAAAGATGCAGTGTACCTACAACACGCAGGAATCACCACGAGGATCAACCTACATACATACACATATCAAGATGTGCCACCTCTGCAATGGAATCAGATCCATAAAGAGGAAGACGATCAATCGGTTCATAGTGCAGGTTCTAGTGACCAATCCTGGATGAACGAGGACACTCATCTATGGATATGTCAAGCTGCAAAGAAGGAAGAAGAGAGAGGAAAAAGTTGGCAGCAGAAACAAGGAATAGTGAGATCGGTACAAGATCCGGCTTATATGCCACAAGTATTTCCAGACGAAGAATTCGAACCTCACGGTTGGATGGAAATCTTAGCTACCCTCGATGTCTGTGTAAACGAAGAAGTAGTAACCATGAACGAATGTATCGATGAAGAGGGTTATGATGTTAGTTTGTATATGGTAGTCCTTTAGGAGGCAGAAGAAGGAGAAGTGATTGAGAAAGACTGGAAGGAGGACTACGAGAGCATTGAAATGGAACCAGAACCCATGGATCTAGGGATTAGTACCACCAACATAGATGTCACTGCCAATGAAAAACATAAGGAACTCACACAAAAAGAAGAATTAGAAGTTGAAGGGGAATTAGAAGATGAGGAAAACAAACTTCAAGACCAATTTGAGGTACCAGCTCATTTCAAAAAATATGAAGTGGAAGAGAGGAAAATTGCTATTCAAATGCCTAAAAGAGAAGCACAACCTGGAATAGCATATGATAATAAGGAGCAAACCAAAAAAATAGTTGTAACCATGGAAGGAGGAGAGGAACGATGTACCTTCATAGGACAGAATGTCTCAGCGGAAGAAGAACAAGAGTTAATTCGACTCATAAGAGAATATCGGGATGTCTTTGCTTGGACTTATAAGGACTTAAAGGGAGTGGATCCATCTATATGTGCGCATAGAATCCCCATGACATCCGAGGCCAAACCTTCGAAACAGAGACCATATACTTATAATGATGTATATTCAGCCAAGATAAAAGAAGAAATAGATAAGTTGTTAGATGCTGGATTCATCTACGAAATTGAGCACACGGAATGGGTATCACCCTTGGTGGTTGTGCCAAAGAAAAATGGGAAGTTAAGAGTGTGCATCAATTTAAAAAAAGTGAACGCCGCAACCATAAGGGATAGCTATCCCTTACCAATCACTGATCATCTCTTGGAAAGGGTAGCAGGGAAGGAAGTTTATAGTTTTCTGGATGGCTTTTCAGGGTATAATCAGGTAGCCATTGCTCCTGAGGACCAACATAAGACTGCATTTGCAACTGAATGGGGAGTATACGCCTTTAGAGTCATGCCTTTTGGTTTAACGAATGCCCCAGCTACATTCCAAAGACTGATGTGTCATGTGTTCAAGGAATTTTTGAGAAAGAGCATGGAGGTATACGTGGATGACCTTTGTACATATTCAGCTATACGATCAGAGCACATCCCTGAACTAGAAAAGATTTTTGCCAAATGTCGACAATATCGAGTATGCCTCAATCCTGAAAAATGTGTCTTCATGGTGCGACAAGGGAAAATCTTAGGACATATTGTTTCTAAGAATGGAATTTCAACAGATGAAGACAAAATTAAAGTAATTTTGGATTTACCAAGACCTAAAACTGCTAAAGAAGTTCAAGCATTTATGGGACATTGTGGTTACTATCAAAGATTCATACATATGTACGCCATAATTGCTAGACCTCTTTATGCATTATTAACTCAATTCAATTGGACCGAAGAATGCGAAAAAGCTTTTAACGAGTTGAAGAATCGATTGAGTTCAGCACCCATTCTTCGAGTCCCCAACTGGAATAAACCGTTTCATATTCATGTTGATGCTTCCAAGTTTGCCATTGGTTGCATCTTAGCTCAACCAGCTGACACAGGAAAATTAGACCACTCGATAGCCTATGCCAGTAGACAGTTAAATCAAGCGGAACGCAATAATACTACTACGGAGAGAGAGGGCCTAGGGATGGTTTATGCAGTCAAGAAATTCAGACATTACTTACTGGCAAACAAGTTCAAATTCTTCATTGATCATCAAGCCCTATTGTACTTAGTCAACAAGCCTTGCAATACAGGACGACTAGTACGATGGTTTTTACTGCTAATGGAATTTGATTTTGAGGTAATAGTCAAGAAAGGAAACACCCACATAAGGGCAGACCACTTATCTCGTATGACCCATGGAGAACCACCCATAGGAGTTCCTGATGATCTGCCGGATACTTATCTTTTTAACCTGGAAGTATGTCCTCAATGGGCCGAAAAATTGATTCCGATACTTACTCATGGACCTAAAGATGGGATCACGCCAAACCAAAAGCAAGATCTGTGGAAGACCAAAAACCTTCACATTATTGCTGGAAGTTTGTACCACCAGGATTCAAGCGGATTGCTGATGAGATGCGTGGAAGAAGGGGAACAAGAAATGTGGCTTCAGAAAGCACACATAAACCAATGGAACACTCATTTGAATGCAAATGGAACGTGGCAAACACTCAAGAGATTTGGCATATATTGGCCAACCATGCAACGAGATGCACATAACCATGTGTCAACCTGTCAAACCTGTCAAGAACAAATCCCAGACGAGAACTCTACATTAGGCTATTCTACAATAGCACCAAGGTGGAGCATGCCTCTGGTAAAGTTCCTGAAAACTCGAGAGTACCCTGACGGAGCTACTTTAGCAAGGAAACGTGCTCTTGAAGAACAGAGTAAGGATTACGCCATCATAGGAAAACAACTCTTTAAACGCGGGAAGGATAACCAACTAAGAATGTGCATTCATGAAAATTAATATCTCTCTGTCTTAGAAATGGCACATGCAGGAGCTGCGGGAGGACACTTCTCAGCAGACAGAACGGTCAAGATGATTCTCTTTGCAGGCTTGTGGTGGCCAACTCTACATATGGATGCGGAGACATATGTGAGAAGCTGCGAAACATGCCAGCGAGCGAAATATCCCATTAGAAGAGACGACATGCCTTTAAGACCCATGGTTTGTGCAAGAGCATTTACCAAGTGGGGAATTGACTTCATAGGACCTATCAATCCACCGGCCAAAGGATCACATGCTGAATACATCATCGTAGCCACCGACTACTTAACCAAGTGGGTAGAAGCAAAAGCCACTAGAAAGAATGATGCTCAAACCACAGCAAAATTTCTCTTTGAGCACATTTTCACACGCTTTGGACTACCGATTGAGATAGTGAGTGATCGAGGAACGCATTTCCTAAACAAGGTCATTGAGTCGCTAATGAATCACTTTCTTGTGATTCATAAAAAATCAGCCCCATACCACCCTCAAGCTAATGGACAAGCTGAAAGTTCCAACAAGGTACTATGTACTGTATTGACAAAGATCGTCAATAATGGAAGGTCAGATTGGGACAAACAATTACATCATGCAGTTTGGGCCTTCCGAGTGGCATACAAAACGGCCATTGGAACTACACCTTTCAACCTAGTGTATGGGCAGAATGCAATTTTGCCAATTGACTTCTTAGTACCTACATTGAAAGTGGCCCAGCAATATGAGTGGAACGGTCATGAATTGTCTCAGCAATTAGATCAAATTGAAAAGCTGCACGAGACTAGATTGCAAGCGGTAGCAGGCATTTATGCCGCTAAACGGAGTCAGTAAGATTGGCAGCAAGGAGATTCAAGCAGTATGTGGATAGATGCCCCGTAGAAGAGAGACCAACGCAAAACAAAATGGTATCATTGTTCTTAGAAGGACTGTTGAACGGAACCTTGAGGTCATTGGTGTATGTAAAGAGAGTTCAAACCTTGCAAGAGTGCATGAAGGAATGTATAGACCTAGAAGATAACCTTGCAGAAGACTTGAAAATACCCCAAGGTAGTGTGAAAAGCGAAGAGTCAACAAGTAGCACATCAAACCCCAAAAACAACGTAGAGGAAATTGCCGACTTGTTAGCAAAAAAACTGAATGTTCAAGGACAGAGGAATTATCCCACCAATCCTATGAGAATGCCTATGCTTAGAAGATGTATGCAGTGCGGAGGAGATCATCCTTCTCATTTGTGTACTAGGGGAGTAGTCCCACCACCTGCCTATGCTCCTCATAGACCCTCTGTCCCCGGACCACTACAATATTGCAGTATAGAGCAGAGATACACAAACCATAGCACCGAGAACTGCCCTTACAATAGACAAACCAGACCCACCCAGCCTTATGTGAGACCATTTGGATACCCGTAGAACCAGCAAGGAGGAGAAGCCTTTAGATATCCCTCATATCAGCCGCAGGCACCAATACCACGACCATACGCATATCAGGGATATACGCAGCCTCAACCAGTGCTAGGACAACAACCGCCCCACCCTCAGAACGTTGTCCCAGTTAAGATAGCGCAACCAGAGGAAAACCTAGAGAGAGCAATAGTACCAGCCACACCTTTGACTAGTAGTGAACCATATGACTCATTTTACGAACCTAGTCAAGGAACATACCCTGGTTATGAGAACTCAATAATGGAATATGGGCAACAATATGACCCATATGCCTATGGCATGGAGATACCTGATAGTTCTTACGGACACGAGCAGGATTATGTGCCCTTAATGTACACAGCTCCTAGAGCAACCATGCCACCTCGACCTATGAATAGACAGCCTGGACCCAGAGGACCATGCTACAGATGTGGAGGTGACCACTATATTAGAGAATGTACATTACCAAACCCACCACCACCACAACGAATCTGGGAAGGCTACTGTAGCGATTGTGGGAAGGAACATCTTTTCAGAGATTGTCCTAAGAACCCCAACAAAGTCACATCTAATGCGCAGATTAATGTGATAGAAGTAATTGAATCATCAGGGAGCGACAAAGAGTACACTATACCTTTAAAAGCCATAACAAGAGCAAAGGCTAGAGAGAACCCTGATAAAACAGACGGAAATAATCAAAGTGACAAAGAGGGAAATACACCCATCCCTCACAGAGTGGAAGACTCCGAAGAACCAGAGAGAAGTATTGCCAGTAAAAGATCACAAAGATGGAAGAACCGGAGAGACAGGATAAGAGAAAAAAAATTATTACAAAAGAAGGAAAATGAAAAGAGTAAACCGAGATCAACAGAAGAATCACAAGTGGAAGAAGAAAATAAAAAGGAGAATAAAAGGGAGGAGGTAGGATCAGTATTAGCAGACCCAATGCCTGAAGAATTAGCCATGTGGGTTCAGGCATATAAGGCAAGACTAAAAGCAGGACCTACCATAGAACAACATGAGAGAGAGTATCCGAGAGGCGACTTAGAGAAAGAAAGACTGGAAATCTGCAAAAAACTGATAGAAGTTGCCCAACAAACATTAGAAAAACCCGCATCACCTTTACCAAACAACCGAATTTGCGAAGAAAAATTCCAAGAGTGCCTAAACACTCAGGAAAAGCCTAACGTAAATAGACCTCTGAATGATGAAATTGGTATTGAGAGAAAGGAAGGATCCATAGTCCCTGAAATAGAAGGAGACTGGACTAAGGATCTATGGGCACGAGTTCAAGAGGACAAGTGGAAAAAGGTAGAAGGAATGGAACCGCCCTTTGAAGAACTGAAAGCAGAAAACGAAATAGAGGGTTCAATACCTGAACTCAATTCAGAAGAAATTTTTCCAATGGATGCAAGTGATAAAGAAGAGGAAGATGTAAAGGAACTACCCAACTACACCGGGGAGTACGAGCACAACTCAGAATTGTATCGTATTCCATCAATAACGAGACGAGAAACAAATCCATCAGCTCAAACATCGGAGATCATACAACGTCTTAGAGAGGTGAAAATCCCATGTACTCTAACATTCGAGGAACTGTTAAAGGTAAAACCACATTTAAAAGAGAAATTGATCAATCAATGGGAAGTCAAGGAGAAAAAGAAGGAGGTAGCTGACGAAGTGAAAACAGTGAGAATCCTAGTGGATAAAGTAGGAGACTTTAGCGAAGGAGATGAAGGAAATACATGCCTGCCAATCACCTATAGGGGTTACACTACCAAAGCCATACTAGACTCAGGAGCTGGTGTTGGCATTGCTACCAAAAAAATTTGGGAGAAATGGGGAAAACCAGCATTGAGACCAACGCGCATGAAAATTCAAATGGCAGATGGACATACGGAAAGACCCTTAGGATTGTTGGAACGAGTAGTCTTCACTACGTGCGGAGTGGAATTCAAACATACTTTAGCAATTTGTCACTTCGAAAGGCCAAGCAATTATGAAATGATCTTGGGAAGGCCATTCATGAGACAGCTAAAGGTCGTACAAGATTGGGGAAAAGATGCAGTGTACCTACAACACGCAGGAATCACCACGAGGATCAACCTACATACATACACATATCAAGATGTGCCACCTCTGCAATGGAATCAGATCCATAAAGAGGAAGACGATCAATCGGTTCATAGTGCAGGTTCTAGTGACCAATCCTGGATGAACGAGGACACTCATCTATGGATATGTCAAGCTGCAAAGAAGGAAGAAGAGAGAGGAAAAAGTTGGCAGCAGAAACAAGGAATAGTGAGATCGGTACAAGATCCGGCTTATATGCCACAAGTATTTCCAGACGAAGAATTCGAACCTCACGGTTGGATGGAAATCTTAGCTACCCTCGATGTCTGTGTAAACGAAGAAGTAGTAACCATGAACGAATGTATCGATGAAGAGGGTTATGATGTTAGTTTGTATATGGTAGTCCTTTAGGAGGCAGAAGAAGGAGAAGTGATTGAGAAAGACTGGAAGGAGGACTACGAGAGCATTGAAATGGAACCAGAACCCATGGATCTAGGGATTAGTACCACCAACATAGATGTCACTGCCAATGAAAAACATAAGGAACTCACACAAAAAGAAGAATTAGAAGTTGAAGGGGAATTAGAAGATGAGGAAAACAAACTTCAAGACCAATTTGAGGTACCAGCTCATTTCAAAAAATATGAAGTGGAAGAGAGGAAAATTGCTATTCAAATGCCTAAAAGAGAAGCACAACCTGGAATAGCATATGATAATAAGGAGCAAACCAAAAAAATAGTTGTAACCATGGAAGGAGGAGAGGAACGATGTACCTTCATAGGACAGAATGTCTCAGCGGAAGAAGAACAAGAGTTAATTCGACTCATAAGAGAATATCGGGATGTCTTTGCTTGGACTTATAAGGACTTAAAGGGAGTGGATCCATCTATATGTGCGCATAGAATCCCCATGACATCCGAGGCCAAACCTTCGAAACAGAGACCATATACTTATAATGATGTATATTCAGCCAAGATAAAAGAAGAAATAGATAAGTTGTTAGATGCTGGATTCATCTACGAAATTGAGCACACGGAATGGGTATCACCCTTGGTGGTTGTGCCAAAGAAAAATGGGAAGTTAAGAGTGTGCATCAATTTAAAAAAAGTGAACGCCGCAACCATAAGGGATAGCTATCCCTTACCAATCACTGATCATCTCTTGGAAAGGGTAGCAGGGAAGGAAGTTTATAGTTTTCTGGATGGCTTTTCAGGGTATAATCAGGTAGCCATTGCTCCTGAGGACCAACATAAGACTGCATTTGCAACTGAATGGGGAGTATACGCCTTTAGAGTCATGCCTTTTGGTTTAACGAATGCCCCAGCTACATTCCAAAGACTGATGTGTCATGTGTTCAAGGAATTTTTGAGAAAGAGCATGGAGGTATACGTGGATGACCTTTGTACATATTCAGCTATACGATCAGAGCACATCCCTGAACTAGAAAAGATTTTTGCCAAATGTCGACAATATCGAGTATGCCTCAATCCTGAAAAATGTGTCTTCATGGTGCGACAAGGGAAAATCTTAGGACATATTGTTTCTAAGAATGGAATTTCAACAGATGAAGACAAAATTAAAGTAATTTTGGATTTACCAAGACCTAAAACTGCTAAAGAAGTTCAAGCATTTATGGGACATTGTGGTTACTATCGAAGATTCATACATATGTACGCCATAATTGCTAGACCTCTTTATGCATTATTAACTCAATTCAATTGGACCGAAGAATGCGAAAAAGCTTTTAACGAGTTGAAGAATCGATTGAGTTCAGCACCCATTCTTCGAGTCCCCAACTGGAATAAACCGTTTCATATTCATGTTGATGCTTCCAAGTTTGCCATTGGTTGCATCTTAGCTCAACCAGCTGACACAGGAAAATTAGACCACTCGATAGCCTATGCCAGTAGACAGTTAAATCAAGCGGAACGCAATAATACTACTACGGAGAGAGAGGGCCTAGGGATGGTTTATGCAGTCAAGAAATTCAGACATTACTTACTGGCAAACAAGTTCAAATTCTTCATTGATCATCAAGCCCTATTGTACTTAGTCAACAAGCCTTGCAATACAGGACGACTAGTACGATGGTTTTTACTGCTAATGGAATTTGATTTTGAGGTAATAGTCAAGAAAGGAAACACCCACATAAGGGCAGACCACTTATCTCGTATGACCCATGGAGAACCACCCATAGGAGTTCCTGATGATCTGCCGGATACTTATCTTTTTAACCTGGAAGTATGTCCTCAATGGGCCGAAAAATTGATTCCGATACTTACTCATGGACCTAAAGATGGGATCACGCCAAACCAAAAGCAAGATCTGTGGAAGACCAAAAACCTTCACATTATTGCTGGAAGTTTGTACCACCAGGATTCAAGCGGACTGCTGATGAGATGCGTGGAAGAAGGGGAACAAGAAATGTGGCTTCAGAAAGCACACATAAACCAATGGAACACTCATTTGAATGCAAATGGAACGTGGCAAACACTCAAGAGATTTGGCATATATTGGCCAACCATGCAACGAGATGCACATAACCATGTGTCAACCTGTCAAACCTGTCAAGAACAAATCCCAGACGAGAACTCTACATTAGGCTATTCTACAATAGCACCAAGGTGGAGCATGCCTCTGGTAAAGTTCCTGAAAACTCGAGAGTACCCTGACGGAGCTACTTTAGCAAGGAAACGTGCTCTTGAAGAACAGAGTAAGGATTACGCCATCATAGGAAAACAACTCTTTAAACGCGGGAAGGATAACCAACTAAGAATGTGCATTCATGAAAATTAATATCTCTCTGTCTTAGAAATGGCACATGCAGGAGCTGCGGGAGGACACTTCTCAGCAGACAGAACGGTCAAGATGATTCTCTTTGCAGGCTTGTGGTGGCCAACTCTACATATGGATGCGGAGACATATGTGAGAAGCTGCGAAACATGCCAGCGAGCGAAATATCCCATTAGAAGAGACGACATGCCTTTAAGACCCATGGTTTGTGCAAGAGCATTTACCAAGTGGGGAATTGACTTCATAGGACCTATCAATCCACCGGCCAAAGGATCACATGCTGAATACATCATCGTAGCCACCGACTACTTAACCAAGTGGGTAGAAGCAAAAGCCACTAGAAAGAATGATGCTCAAACCACAGCAAAATTTCTCTTTGAGCACATTTTCACACGCTTTGGACTACCGATTGAGATAGTGAGTGATCGAGGAACGCATTTCCTAAACAAGGTCATTGAGTCGCTAATGAATCACTTTCTTGTGATTCATAAAAAATCAGCCCCATACCACCCTCAAGCTAATGGACAAGCTGAAAGTTCCAACAAGGTACTATGTACTGTATTGACAAAGATCGTCAATAATGGAAGGTCAGATTGGGACAAACAATTACATCATGCAGTTTGGGCCTTCCGAGTGGCATACAAAACGGCCATTGGAACTACACCTTTCAACCTAGTGTATGGGCAGAATGCAATTTTGCCAATTGACTTCTTAGTACCTACATTGAAAGTGGCCCAGCAATATGAGTGGAACGGTCATGAATTGTCTCAGCAATTAGATCAAATTGAAAAGCTGCACGAGACTAGATTGCAAGCGGTAGCAGGCATTTATGCCGCTAAACGGAGTCAGTAAGATTGGCAGCAAGGAGATTCAAGCAGTATGTGGATAGATGCCCCGTAGAAGAGAGACCAACGCAAAACAAAATGGTATCATTGTTCTTAGAAGGACTGTTGAACGGAACCTTGAGGTCATTGGTGTATGTAAAGAGAGTTCAAACCTTGCAAGAGTGCATGAAGGAATGTATAGACCTAGAAGATAACCTTGCAGAAGACTTGAAAATACCCCAAGGTAGTGTGAAAAGCGAAGAGTCAACAAGTAGCACATCAAACCCCAAAAACAACGTAGAGGAAATTGCCGACTTGTTAGCAAAAAAACTGAATGTTCAAGGACAGAGGAATTATCCCACCAATCCTATGAGAATGCCTATGCTTAGAAGATGTATGCAGTGCGGAGGAGATCATCCTTCTCATTTGTGTACTAGGGGAGTAGTCCCACCACCTGCCTATGCTCCTCATAGACCCTCTGTCCCCGGACCACTACAATATTGCAGTATAGAGCAGAGATACACAAACCATAGCACCGAGAACTGCCCTTACAATAGACAAACCAGACCCACCCAGCCTTATGTGAGACCATTTGGATACCCGCAGAACCAGCAAGGAGGAGAAGCCTTTAGATATCCCTCATATCAGCCGCAGGCACCAATACCACGACCATACGCATATCAGGGATATACGCAGCCTCAACCAGTGCTAGGACAACAACCGCCCCACCCTCAGAACGTTGTCCCAGTTAAGATAGCGCAACCAGAGGAAAACCTAGAGAGAGCAATAGTACCAGCCACACCTTTGACTAGTAGTGAACCATATGACTCATTTTACGAACCTAGTCAAGGAACATACCCTGGTTATGAGAACTCAATAATGGAATATGGGCAACAATATGACCCATATGCCTATGGCATGGAGATACCTGATAGTTCTTACGGACACGAGCAGGATTATGTGCCCTTAATGTACACAGCTCCTAGAGCAACCATGCCACCTCGACCTATGAATAGACAGCCTGGACCCAGAGGACCATGCTACAGATGTGGAGGTGACCACTATATTAGAGAATGTACATTACCAAACCCACCACCACCACAACGAATCTGGGAAGGCTACTGTAGCGATTGTGGGAAGGAACATCTTTTCAGAGATTGTCCTAAGAACCCCAACAAAGTCACATCTAATGCGCAGATTAATGTGATAGAAGTAATTGAATCATCAGGGAGCGACAAAGAGTACACTATACCTTTAAAAGCCATAACAAGAGCAAAGGCTAGAGAGAACCCTGATAAAACAGACGGAAATAATCAAAGTGACAAAGAGGGAAATACACCCATCCCTCACAGAGTGGAAGACTCCGAAGAACCAGAGAGAAGTATTGCCAGTAAAAGATCACAAAGATGGAAGAACCGGAGAGACAGGATAAGAGAAAAAAAATTATTACAAAAGAAGGAAAATGAAAAGAGTAAACCGAGATCAACAGAAGAATCACAAGTGGAAGAAGAAAATAAAAAGGAGAATAAAAGGGAGGAGGTAGGATCAGTATTAGCAGACCCAATGCCTGAAGAATTAGCCATGTGGGTTCAGGCATATAAGGCAAGACTAAAAGCAGGACCTACCATAGAACAACATGAGAGAGAGTATCCGAGAGGCGACTTAGAGAAAGAAAGACTGGAAATCTGCAAAAAACTGATAGAAGTTGCCCAACAAACATTAGAAAAACCCGCATCACCTTTACCAAACAACCGAATTTGCGAAGAAAAATTCCAAGAGTGCCTAAACACTCAGGAAAAGCCTAACGTAAATAGACCTCTGAATGATGAAATTGGTATTGAGAGAAAGGAAGGATCCATAGTCCCTGAAATAGAAGGAGACTGGACTAAGGATCTATGGGCACGAGTTCAAGAGGACAAGTGGAAAAAGGTAGAAGGAATGGAACCGCCCTTTGAAGAACTGAAAGCAGAAAACGAAATAGAGGGTTCAATACCTGAACTCAATTCAGAAGAAATTTTTCCAATGGATGCAAGTGATAAAGAAGAGGAAGATGTAAAGGAACTACCCAACTACACCGGGGAGTACGAGCACAACTCAGAATTGTATCGTATTCCATCAATAACGAGACGAGAAACGAATCCATCAGCTCAAACATCGGAGATCATACAACGTCTTAGAGAGGTGAAAATCCCATGTACTCTAACATTCGAGGAACTGTTAAAGGTAAAACCACATTTAAAAGAGAAATTGATCAATCAATGGGAAGTCAAGGAGAAAAAGAAGGAGGTAGCTGACGAAGTGAAAACAGTGAGAATCCTAGTGGATAAAGTAGGAGACTTTAGCGAAGGAGATGAAGGAAATACATGCCTGCCAATCACCTATAGGGGTTACACTACCAAAGCCATACTAGACTCAGGAGCTGGTGTTGGCATTGCTACCAAAAAAATTTGGGAGAAATGGGGAAAACCAGCATTGAGACCAACGCGCATGAAAATTCAAATGGCAGATGGACATACGGAAAGACCCTTAGGATTGTTGGAACGAGTAGTCTTCACTACGTGCGGAGTGGAATTCAAACATACTTTAGCAATTTGTCACTTCGAAAGGCCAAGCAATTATGAAATGATCTTGGGAAGGCCATTCATGAGACAGCTAAAGGTCGTACAAGATTGGGGAAAAGATGCAGTGTACCTACAACACGCAGGAATCACCACGAGGATCAACCTACATACATACACATATCAAGATGTGCCACCTCTGCAATGGAATCAGATCCATAAAGAGGAAGACGATCAATCGGTTCATAGTGCAGGTTCTAGTGACCAATCCTGGATGAACGAGGACACTCATCTATGGATATGTCAAGCTGCAAAGAAGGAAGAAGAGAGAGGAAAAAGTTGGCAGCAGAAACAAGGAATAGTGAGATCGGTACAAGATCCGGCTTATATGCCACAAGTATTTCCAGACGAAGAATTCGAACCTCACGGTTGGATGGAAATCTTAGCTACCCTCGATGTCTGTGTAAACGAAGAAGTAGTAACCATGAACGAATGTATCGATGAAGAGGGTTATGATGTTAGTTTGTATATGGTAGTCCTTTAGGAGGCAGAAGAAGGAGAAGTGATTGAGAAAGACTGGAAGGAGGACTACGAGAGCATTGAAATGGAACCAGAACCCATGGATCTAGGGATTAGTACCACCAACATAGATGTCACTGCCAATGAAAAACATAAGGAACTCACACAAAAAGAAGAATTAGAAGTTGAAGGGGAATTAGAAGATGAGGAAAACAAACTTCAAGACCAATTTGAGGTACCAGCTCATTTCAAAAAATATGAAGTGGAAGAGAGGAAAATTGCTATTCAAATGCCTAAAAGAGAAGCACAACCTGGAATAGCATATGATAATAAGGAGCAAACCAAAAAAATAGTTGTAACCATGGAAGGAGGAGAGGAACGATGTACCTTCATAGGACAGAATGTCTCAGCGGAAGAAGAACAAGAGTTAATTCGACTCATAAGAGAATATCGGGATGTCTTTGCTTGGACTTATAAGGACTTAAAGGGAGTGGATCCATCTATATGTGCGCATAGAATCCCCATGACATCCGAGGCCAAACCTTCGAAACAGAGACCATATACTTATAATGATGTATATTCAGCCAAGATAAAAGAAGAAATAGATAAGTTGTTAGATGCTGGATTCATCTACGAAATTGAGCACACGGAATGGGTATCACCCTTGGTGGTTGTGCCAAAGAAAAATGGGAAGTTAAGAGTGTGCATCAATTTAAAAAAAGTGAACGCCGCAACCATAAGGGATAGCTATCCCTTACCAATCACTGATCATCTCTTGGAAAGGGTAGCAGGGAAGGAAGTTTATAGTTTTCTGGATGGCTTTTCAGGGTATAATCAGGTAGCCATTGCTCCTGAGGACCAACATAAGACTGCATTTGCAACTGAATGGGGAGTATACGCCTTTAGAGTCATGCCTTTTGGTTTAACGAATGCCCCAGCTACATTCCAAAGACTGATGTGTCATGTGTTCAAGGAATTTTTGAGAAAGAGCATGGAGGTATACGTGGATGACCTTTGTACATATTCAGCTATACGATCAGAGCACATCCCTGAACTAGAAAAGATTTTTGCCAAATGTCGACAATATCGAGTATGCCTCAATCCTGAAAAATGTGTCTTCATGGTGCGACAAGGGAAAATCTTAGGACATATTGTTTCTAAGAATGGAATTTCAACAGATGAAGACAAAATTAAAGTAATTTTGGATTTACCAAGACCTAAAACTGCTAAAGAAGTTCAAGCATTTATGGGACATTGTGGTTACTATCGAAGATTCATACATATGTACGCCATAATTGCTAGACCTCTTTATGCATTATTAACTCAATTCAATTGGACCGAAGAATGCGAAAAAGCTTTTAACGAGTTGAAGAATCGATTGAGTTCAGCACCCATTCTTCGAGTCCCCAACTGGAATAAACCGTTTCATATTCATGTTGATGCTTCCAAGTTTGCCATTGGTTGCATCTTAGCTCAACCAGCTGACACAGGAAAATTAGACCACTCGATAGCCTATGCCAGTAGACAGTTAAATCAAGCGGAACGCAATAATACTACTACGGAGAGAGAGGGCCTAGGGATGGTTTATGCAGTCAAGAAATTCAGACATTACTTACTGGCAAACAAGTTCAAATTCTTCATTGATCATCAAGCCCTATTGTACTTAGTCAACAAGCCTTGCAATACAGGACGACTAGTACGATGGTTTTTACTGCTAATGGAATTTGATTTTGAGGTAATAGTCAAGAAAGGAAACACCCACATAAGGGCAGACCACTTATCTCGTATGACCCATGGAGAACCACCCATAGGAGTTCCTGATGATCTGCCGGATACTTATCTTTTTAACCTGGAAGTATGTCCTCAATGGGCCGAAAAATTGATTCCGATACTTACTCATGGACCTAAAGATGGGATCACGCCAAACCAAAAGCAAGATCTGTGGAAGACCAAAAACCTTCACATTATTGCTGGAAGTTTGTACCACCAGGATTCAAGCGGACTGCTGATGAGATGCGTGGAAGAAGGGGAACAAGAAATGTGGCTTCAGAAAGCACACATAAACCAATGGAACACTCATTTGAATGCAAATGGAACGTGGCAAACACTCAAGAGATTTGGCATATATTGGCCAACCATGCAACGAGATGCACATAACCATGTGTCAACCTGTCAAACCTGTCAAGAACAAATCCCAGACGAGAACTCTACATTAGGCTATTCTACAATAGCACCAAGGTGGAGCATGCCTCTGGTAAAGTTCCTGAAAACTCGAGAGTACCCTGACGGAGCTACTTTAGCAAGGAAACGTGCTCTTGAAGAACAGAGTAAGGATTACGCCATCATAGGAAAACAACTCTTTAAATGCGGGAAGGATAACCAACTAAGAATGTGCATTCATGAAAATTAATATCTCTCTGTCTTAGAAATGGCACATGCAGGAGCTGCGGGAGGACACTTCTCAGCAGACAGAACGGTCAAGATGATTCTCTTTGCAGGCTTGTGGTGGCCAACTCTACATATGGATGCGGAGACATATGTGAGAAGCTGCGAAACATGCCAGCGAGCGAAATATCCCATTAGAAGAGACGACATGCCTTTAAGACCCATGGTTTGTGCAAGAGCATTTACCAAGTGGGGAATTGACTTCATAGGACCTATCAATCCACCGGCCAAAGGATCACATGCTGAATACATCATCGTAGCCACCGACTACTTAACCAAGTGGGTAGAAGCAAAAGCCACTAGAAAGAATGATGCTCAAACCACAGCAAAATTTCTCTTTGAGCACATTTTCACACGCTTTGGACTACCGATTGAGATAGTGAGTGATCGAGGAACGCATTTCCTAAACAAGGTCATTGAGTCGCTAATGAATGACTTTCTTGTGATTCATAAAAAATCAGCCCCATACCACCCTCAAGCTAATGGACAAGCTGAAAGTTCCAACAAGGTACTATGTACTGTATTGACAAAGATCGTCAATAATGGAAGGTCAGATTGGGACAAACAATTACATCATGCAGTTTGGGCCTTCCGAGTGGCATACAAAACGGCCATTGGAACTACACCTTTCAACCTAGTGTATGGGCAGAATGCAATTTTGCCAATTGACTTCTTAGTACCTACATTGAAAGTGGCCCAGCAATATGAGTGGAACGGTCATGAATTGTCTCAGCAATTAGATCAAATTGAAAAGCTGCACGAGACTAGATTGCAAGCGGTAGCAGGCATTTATGCCGCTAAACGGAGACAAAAGGCTTATTATGATGCACACATAAAAGACAAGGGACTAAAAGAAGGCGACTTAGTCCTAGTATACACCCTCAAACAACATGCAAAGAAGCTCCAAAAACGCGGATATGGACCTCTGATTATAAATCGAATCTCTACTAGTGGTGCAGTCAATCTCGCCACACTAGACAGAGACATTCTTCCCAACTACATCAGTGGATGCCGAGTGAAAAGATTCATGGAGCCTTTGACGGATCAAATGCTAGCACGACTGTTAGGAGCTCAAAGTAGGAAAAAGGAAGAAGAACGAATACGAGAAGAGGCGAGACAGGAAGCCCTAGAACGCATCAGAAAACGGAAAGAGTGGATGAGAGAAAGAGACGAAAGATATCGTAAAGGAGAAGAACTCATCCCAATGGCTAATTTTAGAGCCACTGAGAACTCAGGGCAACAAAGAAGACAGCCTTACTTGAATCTGGGAGCAGGACGAAAAGAGTACCACTTAGTGGACGCTCTCATAGACACAGGAGCAGCCATAAGCTGCATTAGATTTTCTTTGTCTCAGAGACTTAAAGAGGAGATACGCCCATCGAAGGCACAGTTAATAGGAATAGGAGGAAAAATTACTCAATGCATAGGTGAGATAACCTTACCTTTACATATGGGGAACAACACTATGGAACAGAGACTCTTAGTATGTCAGGACCAGAATCTGCTTGAAGATGTGGTGTTAGGTCAAGATTGGATCTATGAATATGAGGTAACCATTCAATTGGCTTTAGGATACATCTCTGCCAGAATAGGACCTCGTGAGGTATTTAGTTTGCTAGACGAACGACCACCCAAAGCCGCTAATATAGAGCCAGAAGTTCATTCCAATGAACAAAGTCATGATTGTATGTTCACTAGCACTATAGAAACCCCATCGTCAAGTACTTCATGTGAGAATACCGTGAGTTCTGTGTGCATTCCATCTTTGAGTATAGAGAGTCACAAGAGTGCACAGGAACATGAAATCAAGCCCAGTGAAACACACGACACAAAAGAGAATACTCCTCTGCAAGAATTGAAGTCTACACCTATGAAAGTATACCCTATTCCACATTCTACACTAGCTTGGATAAGGAAGGATCAAAAGAAGGCATATCTTCAGCAACAGAAAAGTCTTCGACATCAGCGTACCCAATCGAATAAGAAGACAAAAAATTTCGAACACTTCAGTCAACCACGACTCACTAGCATATGGATCCCAAAGAAACTGATAACTGCACAACCTGATCGAACACAAATGTGGATCCCAAAGTCATGTACTCAAAGGACGACCATCCCAAACAAGGAACATCCTCAGAAGGGCTATCACCATCCACATGGTCAACAGGCACACCAGCCAAGAAAGAGGACCTATTGGAGGAAGAAGGAATCTACAGATGCAATACAAACCAACTTGAGATTCCCAAAACAGAATAAGCAGACGCGCTACCGAAGAAGAACCACATTCATCAAAGAGGTGGAGAATACAGTACATTCCATCCAAGTGAAGCAAATTTGGGTGCCGAAAGACAAGACAAGCTGCATACATCAAGAAACTACTTCCAATTGCACACATGAGGAGTTGTCGAGATCCACAGTATGCATGATAGGGCCATATTACAAGGCCAAGCATTCGGCACGTCTTTCTTCTACTTCCGGATAGTCACGCACATTTTCCCTTTGGAAATAGGAGAGCACTTGTACATACATAAAAATATTACTCCAAAAAAAATTTATTAACTGCTTCGGCTATGGACTAACTTTTATGTTTTCTTTTCAGCAAAAAATATAAAAATACATGAAAAAAAAAATTCAGGTATTACCTTTCTCACACCCACGGGAAAGGGACGGCACCATGCACTCGGAGCAACATCGAATTATTAATCAACATATGGAGGAGGATTTCTGAAAGAAACATATGGATACTAATTCATACTCTATATTGAGTGCAGATGGCTTCCACTGACTCCGAATCCACACAGCAAGAAGAGGTGCAACTTCTTCCGATGGAATCGGTAACAAAAGCAAGAGGTCACTGGTTCAGGGACGATCAACCAGTGGCGGAGCTAATTTTCATGGCTACCATCAAAATCATGGACACGGACCATTACTTCCCTATCATGTCCCAAGATTTCAAAACAATAATACAAGGACTCCCTCATATTGAGGACGTGTGGACACAAGCGGGCATAGAGGCATTCCTCAAGTTACCTATATATGTACCAGATTTTCAGAGGTGTACACAGGTAATGAACACCATGCAGCCTGCTGCAACAAAAATCTCAGTCCCAGAAGCGCAAGTATTGGACAAAGTCGGGACATGGAAGACCATACAATTCACACATGAATTGATTAATAAAGCTTTTGGATGGAGTCAAGCAGGCATTACTAGTGTGAAGGAAGAATGCCATGATCCGAAGAAGAGATCATTCCTGGAAATCAATAGAATTGACATAGAGGATGCTGTACGGCTGGTGCATCAACACTTCTGTTTTCCAAGTATGCACAGGTACACTGCACCTCAAAAGATAGTAGTCCAACTACTATCGCATGCCATGAGACAAATAGGCAACAAAGTGAATCTAACAGGTTATGTACAAGAACGATTGTTTGAAGCCCAAAAGAAATGGGGCCAGAAGAAATTTTTGAATGGCAGTTCAGCTTTGACATTACTGATATATGAAGCTTTGGACATGAAGAACTGTTTAAGGGAGATGCCAACCTCAGAAGGGCTGGCTAGATACGTGAAATCCGCCACAGTGCCCAAAAAGAAAAAAATTGTTACAGGTATGGAAGAGGCAGGAACTAGTTCTCAGCCAAGAATGAGAGGCACAAAAAGACTAAGAGAAGTCAAGACAGATGAAGAAGGAATACCTAGGACAAAAAGAGTCCATGTACTTCCAAAGGTGACACTTGCAGGACAGAAACAAATCACGGAGGAAGAATTGACTAAAGCACTCGAAGAGACGCACAAATATACGGAGGGACAAGTCAACTTACCAGTGCAAGGTCATCACTATCAGCAGTCACAACAGGAGTCGAAAACAAAAAGAAGACTCACTAAAGTTCACCGATACCGCGAAATCGGATTAGAAAACTCCAGCTCATCTACTCAAGACAAAGCAGAAAAGGACACATCATTGTTGGATGTAGATATTCAAAGCGAATCCAAAGATGATGGGCAATGGACCGAACTCAATGAAGTGGATTATGGTGAAGAACCAGAAGGCCCCAAACCAATAGATCAAGATATAAAAATGAATCAGAAAACCACAAGCACAAAAACCGATGAGGAGATTTCGAAAAAGGAAAATGAAGATCAGGATATAGAAACGGAGGAACCATTCACACCAATCAGGGTTGTAGCAGAACCTTCCCCAATGGATGTCACGTTTCAGGGGAGTGCTACTAAAAAGAAGGAAGCAAAAGGCGATGATGAGGAACCCAAGAGACAACTGCAAGTTAGACAGCCGCACAACGAGACACTCCAGGTGGCAGAAGGCAAAGATGTGCAAACAGGAGCAAGATGTCATAACGGATTGGGAAAAGAGGTATATGGAGGACACAGCGGCCCTCAGAATGAAGTGGAAAAAAGCAGAAAATAACTACCTGCGACAGTGCAAGGAAGACACAGAGCACATGAACATTGTGGCCCAAGAATTAATGAAACATCAAGCAACTATTGCTAAGGCCGAAGAGGAAAACAAACAAAAAGATGATTTAATCAAAGGACTTCAGGAGCAATTAGAGCAGCGAGCACAACAGGGGACACCAGTAGTTCCGCCAGGGACCTCGACTACTGTGGAGGAAGAGGTACGCGCTCTCTCTCCCCCCTCGTATCATTCACCAATAAGGGAGGAAAAGGAGGCTCCATTAGAACCTAACACACGAAAACTTGCAGAGCTGAGCAGAACAGAAAGGGGACTGCTGGTGTCCCAGCTTACGGCGGAATTTGAAGATCAAATCATCAATTTAATGAAAGAGGCTCAAATCGACAGCAAGCAACTAGAGCAAATACTAAGGCCATTCAATGTACCATACGGGCTTTTGAAGGAACAAACTAGGCATTACATAAAACATACTACAAATAAGGAACCTGATCACAATCTCCATTTTCGGTATGATACTTTTAAATATACTCAGGTAGAGTTTGAGGCAGCAAATCCGATTTGGAGAAGAAAGCTCTTGGAAAAGCACCCTACACTACGGGTACAGTGGGAAGCATCCCCGTATGAGCTTCAAGTAAACCCATCATTTTGCCCACTACCCCGTCGAAGAGCATGGATGCAATTTTGGGAAGGCCAGCGACAAGGTAGCATTAATAACCAATGGCTAAATTATCCGCTATTACCTAGTCCACCACACAACTACCTACCGACAGAGGAATACATGGTCAAAACCATGGAATTTTGGCTTGCAAGATATGCTACCGTTCCAGACCTAGCAGTCAAAATGACGAAAAAAATATTTAGCATGCTCCTTACAGTAATTAAAGTGTTCCAACATGCACAGTATACATTTTTGAATTTCATCGGCATTACGCAGGGCTCGGAGGCTTTAATTTTTTATTTATCTACTATTCCCAGCCGGTTAACAATTATGGCATATTTTTCTCGTCTCATGTTTCTGCCATCGATATATATGCAGACATTTGAAGAAGCATTCTTTACGGGCTTCTTTGAAATGGATTCCGAGATTTTTATTAAAATGACCTCCAATTTGAATGCACGACTGGTGGCCTACGAGATAAGTTTCTTTGCTGACCATAGACAGGCACCAGAGGACGGAGTAAAGTCTCGACAATGGAAGGAGTTCATGCTATGTCACGCTAATCTGCTAAATCAAAGAGAGCAACAAGCCATTCAAACCTATACACGTCGCCACAAAAAGCCTGTCGGGGACGACAGAGTCCAGGAGGGGGGCAGTGTCGAGGGCGAGACGAGTAAAAAGAAGAAAAGAAGAAAACAACGAAAGAAACAGCTTCACTAAAAGGCAAGATATGAAGATACATCTCTGCAGGAAGCCTCGCAGGGGTGCACACACCAAGGAAAAGCACGCAGCTGGAAGAAGGAATCAGGGCCAACATGTATCACCTAGGTGGATGCTTCAACCTCTTGAGTAGCAGAGGTTTCAGATCAAGGCTTACGAGCTACATCCGCATATGTGCACTAATGGCGTGTGTGGCAAACCGAATCAACCAGGTCCAACGTGTGCAACCAGGACAAATCAGAGCGCCTCTAAAACGTAATGCAAGATCAAGAATCAGACAATACTGACCACTGGGCGCGTGCGCGAAGCAAAGTCTGTCAAGGGACGACAGAGACGAAGAGGGGGAGAGTGTTTCAGAGCTAAAGAGCGCACAAAGCAGAGAAAAAGACGGGCCCCAAAATTTTTCCGATTTGGACTACATATTGTTGTATCATATTCATCCTTGTAATATATTTTTCCATGTAAATGCACTAGAGGAGTCCTCTAGATGCATCCCCACAGAAAAGTAGAGAATACCCATGTACAATAGTAGGAAATTAGTCTCTTAGTGAATAAAGTGCCGGTCTCTTGTGTGAAAGGACCATTTTTAGGGCACTAGTATATAAGTCAAATGTGACTCTTTGTAAAGAACTTTTGGCCATTGTGAGAATAGAGAGCACAGAAATTCGAATTTGTGTCTTCTTCCTTCCTTATCTTCTTCTTCGCGAGCTTGTATGCATGTGTAATGCTTGGAAAGAGTGCTTGTGAGTGTTGTCTATCCTTGAGAGTGTTTCTTTGCTGTAGGAAAGGTGTGTGCGAAGTGTAGGAAGTGCTGAAGTGTAGGAAAGTATTCCCGCGACTCAGTATTTCCCTCATAACTTGAAGTAGGAGCGTCGGAATTGAGTGAAACCATTGCCATTGGATGCGTCTTCTCGAGAGCTTCGAAAAGCATATGCTATTCGCTATATTTGGAGTTCGGAGCCGGGAGAAAAGTCCAAAATACTGACGGCTCCTGCACCAAGTATCGTTTCGCCTTGACCAACAGTTGGAGCTTGTTTGGATAAGTCATTGCCTCATTTTCATTCTTTGAGTAGTTCATTTGCATTGACCATTACATGATTGCATGTCTTCATACACTCGGCTAGGTTTGTATACTCTTTGGATTGATAATTAAAAGCGTGTATCCCCACTATATGCACTTGTGAGGGGATTGAGGTATAGTCTCTTTCTCCGCAAGTCCCTAAGTTGATGCTTAGGTCAACATGCATCTAATTTGTTGTCACACAAAGTCTACACCAGCCATTTTGGCATAGTTTTTGCCTGCTCAATATCAGCTCTCTCATCAACTAGTGCATCATGTAAATCTGCATCAGAAATGGAATGATCTGCATCATCACATGAAACCTGCAAAGGTTGAGAAGTTGCCTCATTGGGACCAGCACTAGACTGTCCACCTATAAAAAGAGGCAGCAAAGTATCATACATGCCTTTGGAGCTACAAATATCTCCTTAGTACATGAAAGCAATGGCTGAATAGCATCTTCCACAAAAAACAACATCACGGCTAACCAGAATGCGTTTAGTCTGTAGATGATATAGATGATAGCCTTTACTTTTAGAACTGTACCCAACAAAAATACAATTTTACTGATTTATCATCCAATTTTTTGTGATGTTGTTCAAGCCCTAATGCATATGCCAAACAACCAAAAACACGCAGATGATCAACAGATGGCTTGCGATCATGCCAAGCCTCATATGGAGTGATAGACTGTAGCGCTTTAGTGGGACACCTATTCAGTACATATGCTGCACACATGATAGCCTCAAGCCAGAAGCTATGTGGTAAAGCCTAACTCTTGACCATACACCTCACCATCTCCATGAGTGACCTGTTCTTTCGTTCAACAACTCCATTCTATTGAGGTGTATATGGCACTGTACACTGGTGTTTTATCCCACGTTCAGCCAGAAATGCATTAAATTCAGAAGACATATATTCCCCCCCTCAATTAGAACGGAGGGTGCCCATTTTACATGCTGACAGATTTTCAGCCAAAAGCAAAAACTGTTTGAATCACATGAACACTTCGGACTTTGCCTTCAATGGATATACCCATGCATGCCTGGAAAAATCATCGATGAAAGTCACGAAGTAAAGATAATTCCCAAAAGAAGGTGTCTGCATAGGACCACAGACATCACTATGTACAAGCTCCAATTTCTTAAGTAGCCCGAACTGAACCATCTTTCGAAAAGGACGAACGCTGCATTTTGCCCAAAATACAGCCTTCACAAACATGTTTTCTAGGTACCTCAAGTTTGGGCAAAGAGGACACCATTTTAGATTTCTGAAGGCATAGCAAACTAGCAAAATTCAGATGAACAAAACGTGCAGGCCAAAGCTTTGCATCTGACATAGCCTGAGAATCATTTACTGCACATGCCAAATCATTTACAGATCTTTCATAGTCTATGAGCTTACACAGCCCACGACATAAAATGCCAGAAGCAATAATCACATCGCCATTTGACAGATCATCAACTATACACCTGTCATCAACAAATTTCACAACCAAGCCAATGGTGGCTAATGCACAAACTGATAACATGTTCTTCTTGATCCCTGGCACAAATAAAGCATCTGACAAAGTGAAAGAACTACCATCAGCAGTAGTCACAATGATCTTACCAACTCCCATAACAGGATAAGAGGATTTGTTGGTGCATGTAACAATATTCCCTGTAGTGGCAGGCTCGAGTGAAGAGAAGAAACTGTGCTGCGAGGTAATATGTTTGGTCACCCCACTGTCAAAATACTGGCAAACATTTGAGTCTACTACAGACATGCACTACTCATGAGAAGATGGGTCAAAACTGCAGACATTAGTAAACACCCATTCTTCTTTCTGGACAAGATTAGGAGACTCTATTTTTAATGTAGAGGCCTCTACAACAACCATTCCAGCCTCTTTCTTGTTTGCCTCTTTAGTATCCAATTTTGGACAGTTCTTTATGATATGATCATTCCCACAGTACTTACAAAACAATTTCTACTTTTCTGATTTCTTCTCATCTTTATCTTCCTTCTTCAAACGTGTAGAATTAGCAGATTTCTGCTTACTAGTTGAAGAGCTCCATTTTCCTTTGCCCTTCTGACTAGCCACGAAAGCTTGATCTGCAACTTGCATAATGGACCTGTTCTGCCTGGACCGATCTTCCTGCAACAGAACAGAGACTAACTCCTCAAATGATAAGGCATTTGGATTGCCTTTCATCATCAATCAAAGAGTAGAAACAAAAATCTGATATGAATAAGGAAGACCATTTAGAACGGTCTGCACAAGTGAGCTATCTAGTATAACCTCATCAGCAGAAATCAATTGTTCCTTCAAGTCTTTCATCTTCGTTAGGAAATTGTCCATAGAATCACCTTCATTCATGTGCTCACTCTCCAACTGTTTTCGGAGGTAAGCAACACGAGTCTCATTCCTAGCTTGGTACAATGCGGTAAGTGTATCCCAAGCATCCTTAGCTATTGTACAAGAGCGAATGTGAGGAATAATGGCACGTTTGACAGACAAAGCTATCAATGCATGTGCCTGGGCATCTCTTCCATCCTAGGGAATCTGCTCTGCAGTAAGTGCAGTAGAAACCGCAGCATGAACAGGAATATGTAGAATATCATCATCTTCAACACCTTCTTCAACAGTTGTAGGTGTGATAGGACGTTTTTCAACACCCTGCACAATGTTCCACAGTCTTTTTGCAACCAATACATGTCGCATCATAATGGCCGGTGACTAAAATACCTTGATGCAAAAAATTGATTGTATCTCAAAAAGTTGAACAGAATTGCCCAGACAAATTCCACTAGACCTATAGCAGACTTCAAGATGCTTATACTGACGAACATTTTGATATATATCTTTGGCACAAAAAGACGAAATAGCCTGCACAGGCGGTACAGTAGTGCATTCGGAGGCGAAAACGAGCTCAGATCGCGATTTCGGCACCACAAAGCGAAGCCGTTTTGATCTCAAAAATATGCTGAGTATGCTCACCAAAATTCATGCGATTCTGAGATTGCAAATGGAAGAGTGTGGACGGTGCCCTAGATGAAGCGATGACCTGCTCGGATACCAATTGTTGGAGATAGACGTCTGCGAAAGCACACGAACAACACAAGGAAGGAGTAGAAGCTTGGAGCACAACACACAATACTGAATGTATTACTAGAGAATGTACAAAGATAAGTATCCCATTAGGGAAATAAGCGTATATACAAGACGGGGGACAAAAACCTCCTAAAGAGGGAAAAAAGTGCCCCAACGGTCCTAGAGTGTTCACATAGATCACTACCTAAATATATCAACAAGACTGGGATGGTTGCTATGACACTCGTGTGTCCACTAGTGGCCTTTGCTTCATGCTTGGTAGCTCATGTATATCTTGGTTGAGAAAGAAGCAGCCTACTATGGCCAATTCCAGTTGTGAGGCTGAGTATAGGATATCTTTCATAGCTACTGTTGAGTGTATGTGGCTCAGACGCCTTATGGCTGATTTGGGTGTTGGTGAGTCTTCTTCCACCATCATCTTCACTGCGTCAGCAGTTGCGAGGAACCCTGTGTTCCATGCTCGCACTCAGCACATTGAGGTGCATTATCATTATGTCATGTAGAGGTTTTCTACTAGGGAGATCAGCTTGGCATATGTGCCCATGCAGGAGAACATTGCTGACCTTTTCATGAAGGCTCTGCCTAGGGAGAAGTTTGAAGCTTTCCGCAAAACTTTGAGCTTACTTCCTTTTGTGGAGTGATTTCCATATAGCTTGGCACTTCCTCATACATGAGTGCCAGCTACTTGTTCAATGCATCACTGCCAGGGGGGATTTGTTGACATATTTAGGTAGTGATGTGTGTGAACACTCTAGGACCGTCGGGGCTCTTTTTCCCCTCTTTAGGAGGTTTTCTCCCCCAGCTTCTATATACATGTATTGCCCTAATGGGCTACTTATCTTTGTACATTCTCTAGTAATACATTCAGTATTGTGTGTTGTGCTCCAAGCTTCTTCTCCTTGTGCTATTCGCGTGCTTCCACAGACGTCTATCTCCAACAAACAAGAGCTCTCCAAGTATTCCACAGACTAGCATGATCTCATTTATCTCCAAGAATTCTCCTCTTGAATGAGAGGTAATGACCTATTTATATAAAAAATGGGCAAAATCCATGATATGTGGGATTTCTCAACTAAAAGGAGAATGAATCTCACTTATTGGCTAGTGTGGCACTCACACACACCTATACAATAGTGCTTATTAGACTAATTTAAAAGTAGAAAAAGGGTAAAAATGGTGATGAATAAGAGTAGGATCTAAAAAGTACACTTGTGTTGTCAAAACTCTCCCCTCCTTGACTTTGTCATCCTTGACAAAGCTTTTGCAAGTGTGGACCTTTTGTGGAAGATCATGTAGTAGTTCTTGGGTGCCTTATCTTGTGCCACTGGAGTGCATCACTTTGTTGCTTTACTTCATCTTTCTTTTTGCATGTTTTGTGGAGTCGGCCACCTTATATCTTTGGTCTTTTGCCTCCTATGGGTGAGAAGAATGTGCTCGAATACCTTTTTTTAATAATGGGAATGTAAAGATGAAACATGGATGATGTGAATGTAACGGCAAAAGGTAGATGATAGATACATATAGATGAAATCAATTCATCTCTTCTTAATCCATGTGTAGGAGTGGGGACTAAGGGTGCATGGGTGGTAAACAAAAAAGTGCCTATGCATGGCCTTATGATGAGAAGCTATCCTATGCATACTCTAAAAATGCATACACAAAACAATTGTGCAAAATAAGATGGATCTTGAGAAAAGTGCTCAAGAGTAAGGTGATGATGAGGCTTTCTCTAATTGTGCAAGTCCAAGAGTCTTCTCCTTTACATCAAACATTGCAATGGATGTTACCTTTGTCCACCAACATGAAAAAAGAAAAATGTACATACATGTTCCCTCTTTGTGCCTAGTTTAGGCTTAAGGTGCATAATGCTTGGCCTTTGGATGAGGCACTATTCGAATGGATACTTGATGTGCATCTTAAACATATGATGCGCATTGGGAAAGGTTGGGTTTGACACCCATGGATGCCACACTAAGAGCTTTTAGGTCACCTGATGGGTCTAGACCATGGATTATGAATTTTTTTGTGAATTGGTTGATTTTGTACTAGGGATTTCTTTGATACCCATATTATAGTGCGATTTGGTTGGGCTCTAAGTAATTGCTTGGCTACCCAAATTTTCTTGAAATTACAAGGGAAATGTGATTTTGTCTTCTTGATGTGAGGGTCTTTTGAGACTTTTATGGGATTCTCTAGGAAGAACTAACCCTTACATGGGGATTTCAACCAAGTGTTCCTATCCTTTGGATTTATTTGCTCCTCTAAAGATATATTACTATTGTTCAAGGGATCCATTATGGGTGAGGTAAGGCATAAGCAATCTTTTATACATACAACATTGGTATTCAATGGATCACTAGGATATGTGGTTTGGGATTGATCTAGAGATTCATCAATACATTCTTCATTATTATGTGTATAATCTCTAGAGTTACAAATGGGGAATGGATCTTCATGATTGAGCATAGAGGCCACATTAGCTTCCATAGTATTGGTACAAATTAATTGCATATCTCCCTCTTGATAATCAAAGTGTAGACCATCCTTGTTCATGGATTCATGAAAAGGTTCCAAACTTAGAGGAAGAGAGGGCCCTTCTCAATCCTCCAAACACTTAAAGTCCTCCATTGTCCATTCTTCAAAGATTCCTATGACTCAAGTAAATCAAAGTGAGATGAGCAATTTTCATTTACTTCAACATGCAGATCTTTATGGATATATCTTTCACTCAAGTGGGAGAGTTTATGTGGATGATATGGACAATCAACAAACAAGTGTTCATGCCCACATAGGTTGCAATAAGGATGCATATTAGGGTCATCAAATGCATCATGATTAGGAAGGGTTTCAAAGTTCTCATAAATGAAGGCTCTTTCCTCTTCCCTATATTTTGTGAGCCATATGGAACATAGCATGAGATCTTTGCTTATACATTCCAAAGCATAAAACCTTTCTATAGAGCATACCTCATTTACAAACATTTTTGCTTCAATCATACGTAAACAATTCAAAGAATCCAAATTGGTAGGAAGAATTCATTCACTAATAAAGGGCACCACATAAATATTCACAAAATTCCATTCACATTTTAGGTTAATTGTGGCATAGAACACCTTGGAACAATTTCCTAGTTGTACATCCACATGTATAAGTTCTGATTTCTCAACATCAACTCCATCTGTTCTTTGTTTAGGTGAGATCAGTATTTCTAATTCTTTGCTTTCGCTGTGAACTTCCAAGTTCTCTTTTTCTTCCACATTTGTGTTTTTCTTTGCGCCTTTCATTCTCTTTTTAACTTTCTTCTTTCCCATCTTACATGAAGCAAATTTTTGAGTTTTCGAAATGGTTTTAGAATTTGTTTTGGTTTTTGTATGTTTTTTGAATGTTTTTGAGATGTGAAAATAAGTCCTAATGGGGTTCTTCTAACAAGAATCAAACTTGGAGAGGCATGTGATATTCTTATGAAGGGATGTAACTTGTAGCCCACAGTTCAAAGCATAAACCATAAGAATGAATGAGATAACATATGCACCCAGAACATTAAGCCACAGTCAAAAACCATAATGTGAACTTATGATCTTATTATGCACTGTTTCATATCAAGATATAGGTTTTTAATGTTTAGAACATCAAGATTCATGGGATTCGTGAGAGTGGGTGATCACACAAAAAATCTTTCATAGTTCCAATTAATCTTACCACAATTAAAACAAAGTTTCATGAATGAGAATCCAAACAAAGTTTCATTACTGAGAATCCAAACAACACCCCTTCCTACAACATTCTTCAAAAAGACATTCCAAAGGCAAGCTCATTGTGTTACAAAAAGCAAAAAGCATATTGTAAAAGACATTCATCAAAGACATTCTTCAAAATAGACTTTCCAAAAGCTTATTGTCTTAATATGTTACCTTAATTAAAACATTGTCCTACAACTTTTTCCTCTCTCCTATCAAAAACTATTTGGTCTGAGGTGCTCCTGCCCTCTGCATTGATGTAACTTTCCTCTATTAATTTATATTTTCTTGCTTTTCGAAAAAAAAAACCCTTTGTTTTGGCATATGTGACTTCATTTATTCGTGATATTTTAAGTTTTCATTGATTCTTCATACGTGCTCACAAAAGGAACTGATGAGACACAGGCTGCAATTCACATGATATATCCAATTTCAGTGTTGCCAAGTTGCGGCAATATGATCTTACTCATAATTACCCCCTCCCATCTTGGATCTAGCATAATTTCTTGTGTAAAGCTGGAGGAGCCCACAATTCTCTCTCTCTCTCTCTCTCTCTCTCTCTCTCTCTCTCTCTCTCTCTCTCTCTCTCTCTCTCTCTCCCTCTCTCTCTCTCTCCGGAGAGCGATTGCTTCTCTCCAAGTTTTGCGCCGATTTCTTCTGCATTTTTCCTCAATTCTAGCTTGTTCTATTTCAAGGGATCTAAACATGACAGAGAAGTCATATATCACATCCACTACTCATTGAGGAGTCACATTCATCCAATTAATGAGTAGGTGAAGGTCAGTTGGCTTCATTGACTTTAGAACATTATTAGAACATTATTAGAAGCTTTAAATCAAGTTTTGTTGTGGTTAACTTTAGACCCACTAGCAAGACAGAAAATCTTCAGGCATTCCAAAAAATTAGTGATAGATAAATCATCAACATTCAGAACAACATTAGTGTCATCAGCAAACATTTGCAATCCAAGAGGGGAAGGGGAATTAGGAATGTAAATAACTTTTATCAAACCACAGTTCATAGCATCCTTCACAAGACTCCCTAGAGCATCACTAGCTATGACAAATAAAAGAGGGGCTAAAGGGCAACCCTGCCTTATGGACCCATTAAGTCTAAAGGGCTCAGAAATATGCCCATTAATGGCCACTCTAGAGTAACCTTTTCCAAAAAGAGTACTAACACACTTAATAAGTCTATGACCAGTACCCATATCATGAAGAAGTTTAAGAATAAAGTCCCAATCAATCCTATCATAAGACTTGTCAAAATCAATTTTGAAGAAATAGTAGTTTTGATCATTTTCCTTAGCATAATCCATACCTTCCCATAGGGAAATAATAGCATCAAGAATGTATCTACCTTTTATAAATCCCTTTTGCTAAGGGAGAATGAAGAATTTCATCAAGGGACTAAGCCTTCTGGCAATGGTGGAAGCAAATATTTTATAGATGGAGTTACGGAAAGTGATGGGTCTCTAGTTATTAAGGTCATCTAATTTGTTGCCTCTTTTACGAATGAGTCTAATAACTCGAGTGTTAATGTGGAAAGGGAGATATACCCTTTACTAGCAGCCTCTTCCCATAACAAAAGAATATATGGAGTGAGAAAATCCTTTAACATCATAAAAAACTCATTAGGAAGACTATCAAAACCAGGATACTTACAAGGTTTCAATTTATTGATGGTTTCTTTGATCTCACCAGTAGTGAGGGGCAGGTCCAGGATGGGAACCAGGCTTTTAAGAATCATTTTTTTCCTTTTCAAAGAAATAGTAGCTCTGGCCCTCTGGATATCCTCCCCCCACTTGGGAGAACCAGAGAAAACATCCATAAAGAAGCTTTTTGCCTCCTGTAAAGTCTCCTCAATGTTGATAGTGTGCCCACCTTCTTTCTTTTGAATCATAGGGATAAAGTCCCTAATGTTTCTTTTTTTAAATAGAGAGAACATATGCTTATTGTTTCTATCCATTTTCCCACTCCAGAACTCTTTTGAGGAGGCAAGAGAGTAACCAACTTCAAGATATCTTTCCTTGCTAAGTCTCAAGTTAGTGTTTTGATATTCTTGAGAAGTAACATCTAGAGTTTTCAACTTATCCATGAGAGACTCTCTTCTTTTGGCTCTATTCTCTTTAGCTTGTTTCTTACATTGAGTGAACAAGAGTTGAACATCTTTCACCAAATTTTCCCAAGCATTACAAGGAGACCTAATGGTGCTAAAGTGAAGGGAGAAAATTCTTTTGGTCTGAGACATAATGCAAGGGAGCTTAAGGAGGTTAGCATATAAATGGGGCCACCAGATCTAAAAGAAGGACTACCCATCTTAAAGGAAATGCACAAGGGTTTGTGATCAGAAACCAAAAGATTACTATCAGTTTGAACACTAATGTCCCAACACTTTTGCATAATGGTATTATTGACATAGCATTTGTCTAGCCTAGCATCCAAAAAGACATTACCAACTTGCTTATTGGACCAAGTGAAACCAGAATTATGAGATGAGTCAATGAAATCATGATAGTTACACAAAATCAGACCAAGCATGCTTTTCACAACCTCTAATGATATTTCCCTTACAGTCCCATCTATCCTTTAAGGAAGTAACCATGTTAAAGTCGCCCATCACTATGACAGGCCCTTGAATTTGCATAAGTTCTTCCCAACATTTCTTACCTCATATGTAGGTACGCCACATGGTAATCCACGTCGTCGAGGGGTGTGAAAGGAGGCAGCTGCACATCAGATCTCACTTGCGCTAGCCTCTCTAAGTGACTACACGCTGGGTGTTTCGTTGTGTGCTTTAAGAACTAGGTTGTGTTTTCGGTGCGTGGGGAGTCATTAGCTATATTTTAATGCACTATTTAACTTTAGCCTATGAGTTTATGGTCCGTAATGAAGTGCAACTCTATATCTAGCAACAACGTCTCGATGAGCTTTCAAAGTTAAACTTTCACTAGCTAATCAATCTTCGATAACTTCAATTATGTCATTTTTAGTTTGTTTAGATTTAATTTTTCTTTTAGGAGATGGTGGAAACAAAATTTCACTTTCCTCAGGATCTGGTGATGCGATAGAACAAAAGTCTAAAAATTTAGATAAACAGTAAGCATATAATGGAGATTGTAAAGATTCAGTTTAACTACTTCTTCAACTTCTAATTCTACACTAGTCTAATTCTACACTAGTATTCTCTAATAGAGCAGGTACAAGAGTCCCTAAAATAAAAGAGTTGTGAATATCATTGTTTTCAATAGAAGATCTATTTGAGGATACAATATTTGTAGAAATGAAAAATAAAGTGCAAAGTAACGTATTGATCAATATTTGATTTGTTTACTAATAAAATAAGATTTCAAATCCAAAATATTCCTATACAAGTGCTTGAGAAAAGTTCTAATATAGATACTTTGAAGATGTCCTATACAAAAAAGCTTAATACAAGAATTTATTTTTCAAAATGTGATAAAATGAAAACCAAAATAAGCGGCAAGAATCCAGCTCCAAGATCGTAAATCTCGTCAAGTCGTCATAGCTCATCAATTCTCTTCAAATGGTATGAAAACAACATTAAGAAAAAACATAAATATGTCTCATTAATCATAAAACACACTCATATATATCATACTCATTCATTTTCAAATATTCATTTATGCTTATGCACTTCATTCTTGATTACCATACATTTATGTACCAATATTATACTCTCTTTTACATGCATACATACATTTCTTCAGCATATACACCTAACTGATATGCATGCACACATGCATATGCATTACTCATTTAGATGCCTTCATTATGCTTACAAGTTAACTTACATTTATCTTATATGTATAAATACCTATATGCATACATACATACATACATACATATACTTAAGCACATAGGGATGCAAATCGATACTAACTCATTACTCAAGTATAAATGTAGCTACTTATGCATGTGTTAATCATGTACATTCCCACTTACACTTATGCACATGTACATAAACATGCATTCATACATACATGCATTTACATGCAATCATGCTCATACATTCTCTTGCATGCTCATGCACCTTAACATAATTATTCTATCTCGTGCATCATTCTAACATGTATATCTCTTCATTGTCTTACTTTTTTTTTCTCATTCTCATAATACACACGCTTTTCATATGCATAGATTAACATACACACGCTTTTCATATGCATAGATTAACATACACACGCTTTTCATATGCATAGATTAACATACACACGCTTTTCATATGCTTCCGCAGACGTCTAACTCCAACAGTACCTTGTTTGCTCAGTGATAGTCAGAGTGCCATTGCTTTGGTTAAGAATACGGTCTATCATGCAAAGACCAAGCACATTGAGGTGAGGTATCACTTCATTAGAGATTGCTTAGCCACTCAGTGCATTATTCTTGAGAAGGTTCACACTCGAGATAATGTTGTAGATGCTTTTACTAAAGCTCTACCACAGGATAGCTTTCGACACTGTTGTCACTTGATGGGGATTACTTGATTCATGATCTTACACTATCACTTGTATACTCTATAACATTCCCATCAGGTGGGAGGCATACTTACACTCAAGTATTCTTTATCATTCTTTATTTTTCTCCCATAGTTACTTTGGCCATATTGGCCTTTAGTGGGAGACATTTACCATTAGTGTCCATGTGAAAAGCCAAATGGCCATCGGACACTTCTTTATATATGTTCTTTAATAAAACATATAGTGGCCTGGTCAGTCACAGATTGTAAGTTCGACCGCATTTTGTAACACCTAAGAAGTCTGTGTTCGTGCTCTCTGTGTACTGTGTTTTTCTGCGTATTCTACAGTCTCTGTGTGGAGTACTGTGTGTAGCCCTAGGAGCTCGGTTTTCTACTCTAAGGATATTGTCATTGACATCTCAAGAAGGAGAGCGCACTGTGGTGCATCGCCATTGAAATAATTCAAAAATTATGTCCTAAACTACTTTTGAGGTATCAAACAATCTCCAAAAAGTATGAAATTCGGTAACTACATTCTACGTCAGTTGTTCAAGCTTAAGGACTTCTCAGTTTCACAAAATGGAATATTACATTACAAAATTGGGGTTTTTATTTTACAAGGTGTTGACGATGTAGCATCACAACTCATATCCCAAAGAGCATCTCACGAGACCCAAATGTCACATCAAAGCATTCAACAGATGCAATGGTGCTTCATTAGCATGAGATTAACAACAAACTACACATGAAATAAGGTGAAAGCATTGTTAATGACACATGCAAGCTTAATCACATGCATAATCACATCGCTAATCAACAAACTAACATGTCACATACATTAGGCAAGAAAGGAACAAGCACACAAGCACATCGAGAGGACAACAAGACCTCTCCAAGTATTCCAAAAACTAGCATGATCTCATTTATCTCCAAGAATTCTCCTCCTAAATGAGAGGTAATGACCTCTTTATATAAAAAATGGGCAAAATCCATGCTATGTGGGATTTCTGAACTAAAAGGAGAGTGAATCTCACTTATTGGCTAGCATGGCACTCACACACACATATACAATAGTGCATATTAGACGAATTTAAAAGTAGAAAAAGGGTACAAATGGTGATGAATAAGAGTAGGATCTAAGAAGTACACTTGTGTTGTCAAAACTCCCCCCTCCTTGACTTTGTCGTCCTTGACAAAGCTTTTGCAAGTGTGGACCTTTTGTGAAAGAGCATGTAGTAGTCCTTGGGTGCCTGATCTTGTGTCGTTGGAGTGCATCACTTTGTTGCTTTACTTCATCTTTCTTTTCGCATGTTTTGTGGAGTCAACTGCCTTATATATTTGGTCCTTTGCCTCCTATAGGTGAGAAGAATGTGCTCGAATACCTTTTTTTTAATAATGGGAATGTCAAGATGAAACATGGATGATGTGAATGTAATGGCAGAATGTAGATGATATATACATATAGATGAAATCAATTCATCTCTTCTTAATCTATGTGTAGGAGTGGGGACTAAGGGTGCATGGGTGGTAAACAAAATAGTGCCTATGCATGGTCTTATGATGAGAGCCTATCCTATGCATACTCTAAAAATGCATTTTAAAAAAAGGTGCAAAATAAGATGGATCTTGAGAACAATGGTTGATTTTGTACTAGGGATTTCTTTGGTACCCATATCATAGTGCGATTTGGTTGGGCTCTAAGTAATTGCTTGGGTACCCAAATTTGCTTGAAATTACAAGGGAAATGTCATTTTTTCGTCTTAATGTGAGGGTCTTGTGGGCCTTTTATGGGATTCTCTAGGAAAACCTCACCCTTACATGGGGATTTCAACCAAGTGTTCCTATCCTTTGGAATTATTTGCTCCTCTAAAGATATACTACTATTGTTCAAGGAATCCATTATGGATGAGGTAAGGTATAAACGATCTTTTATACATATAACATTGTTATTCAATGGATCACTAGGATATGTGGTTTGGGATTGATCTAGAGATTCATCAATACATTCTTCATTATTATGTGTCGAATCTCTAGAGTTACAAATGGGGAATGGATCTTCATGATTGAATATAGAAACCACATTAGCTTCCATAGTATTGGTACAAATTAATTGCATATCTCCCTCTTGATAATCAAAGTGTAGACCATCCTTGTTCATGGATTCATGAGAAGCTTCCAAACTTAGAGGAAGAGAGGGCCTTTCTCCATCCTCCAAACACTTGAAGTCCTCCATTGTCCATTCTTCAAAGATTCCTATGACTCAAGTAAATCAAAGTGAGATGAGCAATTTTCATTTACTTCAACATGCAGATCTTTATGGATATTTCTTTCACTCATGTGGGAGAGTTTATGTGGATGATATGGACAATCAACAAAAAAGTTTTCATGCCCACATAGTTTACAATAAGGATGCATATCAGGGTCATCAAATGCATCATGATTAGGAAGGGTTTCAAAGTTCTCATAAATGAAGGCTCTTTCCTCCTCCCTATATTTTGTGAGCCATATGGAACCTAGCATGAGATCTTGGCTTATACATTCCAAACCATAAAACCTTTCTATATAGCATACCTCATTTACAAACATTTTCGCTTCAATCATGCGTAGAAAATTCAAAGAATCCAAATTGATAGGAAGAATTCATTCACTAATAAAGGGCACCACATAAATATTCACAAAATTCCATTCACATTTTAGGTTAATTGTGGCATAGAACACCTTGGAACAATTTCCTAGTTGTACATCCACATGTATAACTTCTGATTTCTCAACATCAACTCCATCTGTTCTTTGTTAAGGTGAGATCAATATTTCTGATTCTTTGTTTTCCCTGTGAACTTCCAAGTTCTCTTTTTCTTCCACATTTGTGTTCTTCTTTGCCCCTCTCATTCTCTTTTTAACTATCTTCTTTCCCATCTTAGATGAAGCAAATTTTTGAGTTTTTGAAATGGTTTTAGAATTTGTTTTGATTTTTGTATGTTTTTTGAATGTTTTTGAGATGTGTGAATAAGTCCTAATGGGGTTCTTCTAACAAGAATCAAACTTGGGGAGGCATGTGATATTCTTGTGAAGGGAAGTAACTTGTCGCCCACAGTTCAAAGCATAAACCATAAGAATAAATAAGATAATATATGCACTCGGAACATTAAGCCACATTCAAAAACCATAATGTGAACTTATGATCTTATTACTCACTGTTTCATATCAAGACATAGGCTTTTAATGTTCTCTCTCTCTCTCTCTCTCTCTCTCTCTCTCTCTGTGCTAGCAAGACGTTCTGCCGATTTGTTTTATTTGACAACTGAATAATGCCCACTGTAGGGGGGTGTCCACTGATCATGTCCAGTTATCGTGGGTATAATATGGACTACCCTTCACAGGAAAGCTTCTTCGGAGAGCGATTGCTTCTCTCCAAGTTTTGCGCCGATTTCTTCTGCATTTTTCCTCAATTCCAGCTTGTTCTATTTCAAGGCAGCTAAACATGACAGAGAAATCATAGATCGCATCCACTACTCGTTGTGACTCCTCAAGCTTGAGGGTTACATTCATCCAATTAATGAGTAGGTGAAGGTCGGTTGGCTTCATTGACCAATGAGGCGAGACAACTCTACCTTTAGTAGCTCTTTTGGTTTTATGGAGATGATGGTATCATGGTATAGCATGTAGCGTCTCTTTGCTCTCTTCATGTGCATATGTACATAACATACGGGAAAAGAAGCATCAAGCCCTGCTCTCAGGCTCCTACTTCTACGACCTGACCTCAGCATGCACACATCTAGACTAATGCACTACTAGCATGTCCATACCATATTCTATGTGTGCCTCGCTTACTTCTTTTTTTTTTTTAATAAGCAGGAAAGTTTAAATTAACAGAAGATGTTACATTCTGTCTTAGGGCGGGAGTCACTAAAGAAAAAACATAGGATTACAAGGTCAACATCATAGAATACCATTTACAGGAATACTGAAGGAGATTAAGTCTCTCCATCTTGAGAACTTACTCTTTGACATCATCCTATAAATATCATAGTTAGGATTGTGGGCAGAGGCGATTTTTTTAATACAAGTAATAGAGGCTTTTTTAAGCTTTACAGGAAGGGAAATGAGAGAATTCCTATTTCCTTTACTCAGGGTGGATTCATTCCTACTCAACCAAATGGTCCAAAGAATATGAGCTCTCCATATGTTCCAAAGTAGAATATCCATATTCTTGTAGCACCCAAGGAGAACATCCAATTTGTTTAGCTGGGGAAAACCATTGGTCCGCAGATATTTCTCCACAAGTTGCCAAAACCTTTTGGCATGAGAACAATGGGAAACATCCTCCACTAACCCACGGAATGTGCATAGTCCTCCATTGATAAAAACTTTCATGACTTTGGGGCCAATCCACAGACCATGATGAATCATCATCCATTGAAGGAAGGAGTGTTTGTTGTAGTCTAGGAATGCCCACAAAGCTTTAAATCTATAAGACCACTGCTGCATTGACCACTTGACTTGCCATCTAGAGTTAAGCTTTGCCAGAATTTGATGAACAAAACTGTTATAAGGGTTGCCCACAATTTCTCTCATGCAATGGCACCCTCTAGCCCTCATAAAAATACCTTTTTTTGTATTTAGGAGATTTCCATATGAACACTCTCCTAAGCCCCTTTTTTGATATTTCCTTTAGACTATGGTATTGAAGCCTTATCAATAAAGACCCTTTTTGCACACATCCATATTCCCCACGTAGAAAACTCCCACACCTATATTTGTCTTGAAGTGGGTGGTTGTTAGAGAATATTTACAAAGATTTAGAGAGATATGAGCATGTGCTCCTTTTTGACTAGTCAAAAAGAGCACATGGGAGAATGTGCTTAGCCTATAAATATAGGCTCATTTCTTGTAAAAGGGAGCTTTTGGTCGTGCTCTCATGTAAAATCCTTTCAATGGAAGAACTCTCTTTTCTCTTAAGGCTTTGTGCATATATGTATTTAGTCTTGGAGTGTGAGGGAGTGAGGCTATTCAAGCCTATCTACAATTTTTTAACTCACTCCCAGACAAGTGGGAAATCAGAACGAAGTACGTGGGAAGGCTCCTTTTTGCACAAGGTTATGAGAAGTCAATGCTCATGTTGGCTGAGTTTGTGATTGCCTTGCTTAAAATTTTGTGTTCATAGATCTTGCCATCTCCAGGAGTCAATAGTCTTCATTGTGTATAGCTTTGTGATAAACTGAGTTGCTTTGGGGGAGGTGCTATCCTATATGAAGGGCCTCACAAGTAGAAACCAGACACATGGGAGGTTAGGAGTCATGCACGGTGGATACCCACTCTGATACTCGTGATCAAACCACTCTGGTTCCTCTTCAGGGACCCCATTCTATTGTCTTGTTTGCTTTGATGTTCTGAGTTAGGTCTACACCTCTAGGGTTGGGGGAGCTCACAACACTTACATTTGCAAGGACACATTGGAATGCTAGGATTACTTAAATGGGAAATTGTTTTTAATCTTATCGTTTGGCTAAAGCTGGCGTTCCTGTTGGTTGTTGCATGTCATCTATATGTATTAAAAATCTCTCAATGACCATGCATATTAGTTACTTCTTGATAGGCTTAGCTTCATTGATGGCCTTACTGTTCAACTCCGGGTTATCATTAGGAAGCATTGAAAAAGTTGAATGATTTTTGGTATTCATCGATGCATCAGCTTGTCTTTGATCTCCTCCAGCATGAGATGAATGTCTTCATCCTAAATCTTACAGGTAGATCCCGAAGTTGATGGTAGCTCGGGTTTGCTGGTTGAGCTTATGTAGAGAGCTAATACTATTGGAAGTTCATAACTCACTAAGCCTACTTCATATGTTCTATCATGTCTATTTGTGTTCACTTATGTTTAACGAGGAAGCTGATAGTGGTTGACATATATGATTGTTCGCATTCATGTTTTGAATTCAGGGCCCTGATATCATGTGGAGGAGATAAGGGACTTCTCTAGGTTATGGACTCTTGACTTTGTCATCTAAGAGAAAAGTATAATCTTCATTATGGCTTTGGTGCCCTACCAAGGAGTGATGCACATGTTGGATTTGAAGACTGCTAACTCCTTTATGCACCTCATATCTATGCATTTATCATATACATGATCTTCTTTCTTAATGAAAAGATTGTAGGAATGTCGATGACCAAGTGTTGGTAACTCTTCTCCTTAGGGAAGTAGTCCATTATGGTGACTAAAATGTTTTAAAGAAGCTTTTGGGGGTTGCTAAGTCCTTCTTTTCTAATCTTTCAAAGTGAATTTTATTTTCAATTGCTAATTACGAACTCAATATCCCTTGACTCTTAGTGTTGCAGGTTTGAAAGAATGAGGATGGTGCTTTCTGATCTTGTGAAGTTTCTATTGCATGCTTGTCATAATCATTGGAAATGAATAAATTGCTTATATGTTTGTGCGGTACAAAGGTCACAATGGTATGAATGTTGCTTGATGTTCTGTATCCATTAACCCACTAACAGGAAGGAGGTACAATACTACACAACTCTTGCTACATGCAAATGCATCTCTCTTGATTCTACTCTTTATTAATGCAAGTGGTTGTTTCTAGTAAAAATCCTAGGTTGGGAGCATAATGCTTATACCTCAAAAAAGTTCTTCATGATGTGAGCATGTATTCTTTAAAGGATATTTTCATGTGAACATGCACATTGGGGGTTGAAATTTTTAGACTTGAACAAAATTAAGTGTGAAGTCATGGAATGAGTGATTGTTTTTCGCTAGGGAAGTAACTCTCTAGTTCCACATTCCTCATTTAAGACTTAATTTTTCATAATTCATTACAGGCCAACACACTTAGAACTTCAGCATTGATCCTTCTTACCTCCTATGGATGATTTGCTACTATGCTTTGCAGGAATAGTGTTGGATAAGTTGTTTGAATCTCATGAATGCTTGTAAAATGATAGGACTCATAATGTTGCACTATTGTCTAATCATTTTGTGAGCACATAACACTCATGTTAACTTCCAAGCTTGTTGACTAGGAGCATAGTATAAATGACGGCAGGACCTTAGGCTACATTCATCTCATGCTTTACATTGCAAAATATCACACTCTCACTTGAAAATAACAGAGTATGGAATCATTGAGACATAAGGGATATGCACTCTTGGTCTTGATTAGGCTCCTTGTTTTTTGGGGCTATCGTTTTTCTTTTCTTTGCAGGAGCAAGAAGATTTTAATGCAAACTTCTCTCTAAGAGCAAGGCTTGCACCAGTGGATGCTCCCTGAAGTGGAAACTAAAAATGGAATTAACATTTTATGGTTGCTTCTTTTCAAAATCAATCTACTTGTTATGTATGTTTAAATTTCAGGTATTGGAGCTTCTTGAGGTGTTGCACTGTGGATGGAGACTGGGCTGACTTCCCCCCAAGGGGATTGTGTCGCTCAGTATTGATGGGATGAAGATTTGAAGGCAGACGGCTTGCTAATTCAAAAGATTTTCAGCCTTGCAAAATTCAGACTTGAACTGCTGCGTATTGGAAGAGTTGAAGACTCCAAACTTGGACTAGTTCAGCACTATATGCTTCTCCTATCTTAGGTTTGTCGAGGACGACAAAGTCTAGGAGGAGGAGGGTGTTGTTATAAGGGTTTTCCACAATTTCTCTCATGCAATGGCACCCTCTAGCCCTCATAACAATACCTTTTTTTGTATTTAGGAGATGTCCATATGAACACTCTCCTAAGCCCCTTTTTTGATATTTCCTTTAGACTATGGTTATCAATAAAGCCCCTTTTTGCACACATCCATATTCCCCACGTAGAAAACTCCCACACCTATATTTGTCTTGAAGTGGGTGGTTGTTAGAGAATATTTACAAAGATTTAGAGAGATATGAGTATGTGCTCCTTTTTTACTAGTCAAAAAGAGCACATGGGAGAATGGCCTTAGCCTATAAATATAGGCTCATTTCTTGTAAAAGGGAGCTTTTGGTCGTGCTCTCATGTAAAATCCTTTCAATGGACGAACTCTCTTTTCTCTTAAGGCTTTGTGCATATATGTATTTAGTCTTGGAGTGTGAGAGAGTGAGGTGTGTGTGCATGCTAGCATTTCCTATGTAAGTAGAGTGTTGCAACTTTCTTGTATTTTACATATGTGACTAGGATCCTTGACTCCCATTTCTCCATGTTTTCAAGCATGTGGCATAGCTGCGGGTGATGGCCAATGGCTTGAACATGTTGGAGGATGGGGTGGATGAAAGGAGAGTCACTTGAGCCTTCCTTCTTGCTTCCATGCAAGGTGGTGTGGGTCTTGGCTCCCAAGGGCATACTACAACAACAAAAACCCTTGTCTTTTTTAAATCTTTTGAAAATGTAATCAACAACATCTTGAATCAGCAACTTCTTCCTTTAACAGGCCTCTAGTTTGAATTCAAGCAAGGCTTTGTGGTTAGCTAGAACTTGCAAGCAAGACCTCGAAATATCAGTGTTTGAAACCAGTTGCAGATCAGACCTCACCACACCATTAATCACAAACTCACTCCAGGCAGTATATCCAGCTTTATGACACTTATCCTCTTTAATAGCAATTCTACATTTATTCCAAAAAGCTAACCACCCCAGCCAAGGAGATTCTTGCATGTAAAGTTCATAAGCACAAATCATATCCAGGGGAGGATAGAAAGATCTTTTAGCCTTCAACCAAGGTTTCCAAAATCTTCAAACCAAGGGACTACCAACATGAGTGATAGGTTGAGGAGACACAATAATATCCCAAAGCTTGATGTTAGTCAAAGCCCTGTATTCAGTAGAAAAAAAAATAGTCATGTTTCTCTTAAGAAGAAAAACCCAAATATCTATACTATCAAGACTTCTTAACACCCATTCAGCAGCCAGATTATCATCCATTTTCTTAGGGCAGAGGATACCCATACCTCCCTAAGACTTAGGCAAGCAAAAATGTTCCAAGAAACTTTATGAACTCTCTTTTGATCGGTCTTACCTCCCCACAAGAATCTTCTAGCCAAAGCAATAACCTGCTCAATCTATTTATTAGAAGGATACCAACAAGCAAGGAAATACACTAGTTTTGGGAGAATATAATGGGGGAGGGAGCTATTAGCATCATACCAGTGAAGCAGGTGACCTTTAAATTTCTCAACCACCCAGTCCCATGTTTGAGCAAAAGACACTTGAAATCCCATGGGAATCCCCAATAACCTAAAAATCTCACCATCTTTTAAGACATTGCAACCAAGTCTAGCCACACAATCACGAAGAACATTATTAAAAGCTTTAAATCCAGTTTTTTTGTGGTTAACTTAGACCCACTAGCAAGATAGAAAATCTTCAGGCATTCCAGAAAATTAGTGACAGATAAATCATTAGCATTCAGAACAGCATTAGTGTCATCAACAAACATTTGCAATCCAAGAGGGGAAGGGGAATTATGAATGTTAATACCTTTTCAAACCACAATTCATAGCATCCTTCACAAGCCACTCTAGAGCATCACTAGCTATGGCAAATAAAAGAGGGGCTAAAGGGCAACCCTGCCTTATGGAACATTAAGTCTAAAGGGCTCAGAAATATGCCCATTAATGGCCACTCTAGAGCAAACATTTCCAAAAAGAGTACTAACACACTTAATAAGTCTTTGACCAGCACCCATATCATGAAGAGATTGAAGAATAAAGTCCCACTCAATCCTATCATAAGCCTTGTCAAAATCAATTTTAAAGAAATAGTCGTTTTGACCATTTTCCTTAGCATAATCCATACCTTCCCATAGGGAAATAATAGCATCAAGAATGTATCTACCTTTTATAAATCCCTTTTGCTCAGGGAGAATGAAGAATTTCATCAAGGGACTAAGCCTTCTAGCAATGGTGGAAGCAAATATTTTATAGATGGAGTTATGGCAAGTGATGGGTCTCTAGTTATTAAGGTTATCTAACTTGCTGCCTCTTTTATGAATGAGTCTAATAACTCCACTATCAATGTGGCAAGGGAGATACCCTTTACTAGTAACCTCTTCCTAAACCAAAAAAATATATGGAGTGAGAAAATCCTCTAACATCATAAAAAACTCATTAGCAAGACTATCAAAACCAGGATACTTACAGGGTTTTAGTTTATTGATCGTTTCTTTGATCTCACCGGTAGTGAGGGGCAGGTCTAGGATGGGAACGAGGCTTTCAAGAATCATTTTTTTCATTTTCAAAGAAATAGTAGCTCTGGCCCTCTCGATATCCTCCCCCCACTTGGGAGAACCAGAGAAAACATACATAAAGAAGCTTTTAGCCTCTTGTAAAGTCTCCTCAATGTTGATAGTGTGCCCACTTTCTTTCTTTTGAATCATAGGGATAAAGTCCCTAACTTTGCTTTTTTTCAATAGAGATAACATATGCTTATTGTTTCTATCCATTTTCCCACTCGAAAACTATTTTGAGGAAGCAAGAGAGTAACTAGCTTCAAGATATCTTTCCTTGCTAAGTCTCAAGTTAGTGTTTTGATATTCTTAAGAAGTAACATCTAGAGTTTTCAACTTATCCATGATAGACTCTCTTCTTTTGGCTCTATTCTCTTTAGCTTGTTTCTTACATTGACTGAACAAGAGTTGAACATCTTTCACCAAATTTTCCCAAGACTTACAAGGAGACCTAATGGTGCTAAAGTGAAGGGAGAAAATTCTTTTGGTCTGAGACATAATGCAAGGGATCCTAAGGAGGTTGGCATCTAAATGAGGCCACCCAGATCTAAAGGAAGGACTACCCATCTTAAAGGAAATACACAAGGGCTTGTGATCAGAGACCAAAAGATTACTATCAATTTGAACACTACTGTCCCAACACTTTTGGATAATGGTATTATTGGCATAGCATTTGTCTACCTTAGCATCCAGAAAGACATTACCGACTTGCTTATTGGACCAAGTGAAACCAGAATTATGAGATAAGTCAATGAAATCATGATAGTTACACAAATCAAAACAAGCATGCTTTTTAGAACCTCTAATGATATTTGCCTTACAGTCCCATCTATCCTTTAAGGAAGTAACCATGTTAAAGTCGCCCATCACTATCACAGGCCCTTGAATTTGCATAAGTTCTTCCCAACATTTCTTACCTCATATGTAGGTACGCCACATGGTACACCACGTGGAACACCACGTTGTTGAGGGGTATGAAAGGAGGCAGCCGCACATCAGAACTGACTCGAGCTAGCCTCTCTAAGTGACTACACGCTAGGTGTTTCGTTGTGTGCTTTAAGAACTAGGTTGTGTTTTTGGTGTGTGGGGAGTCATTAGCTATATTTTAATGCACTATTTAACTTTAGCCTATGAGTTTATGGTCCGTAAGGAAGTGCAGCTCCATATCTAGCAACAGCTTCTCGATGAGCTTTCAAAGTTAAACTTTCATCGGCTAATCGATCTTTCATAACTTCAGTTACATGGTTTTCAGTTTGTTTAGATTGAATGTTTCTTTTAGGAGATGGTGGAAACAGAATTTCACTTCCCTCATGATCTGGTGATGCGATTGAACAGAAGTCTAAAAATTTAGATAAACAATAAGCATATAATGGAGAATGTAAAGATTCAGTAACTATATGATCTTTAACTACTTCTTCAACTTCTAATTCTACACTAGTCTCGTTCTTGTTGGATTGAGTAGTAGTACTCTCTAACGGAGCAGGTAAAAGGGTCCCTAAAATAAAAGAGCTATGAATATCATTGTTTTCAGTAGAAGATTTACTTGAAGATGCAATATTTGTAGACATGAAAAATAAAGTCCAAAGTAACGTATTGATCAATATTTGATTTGTTTAGTAATAAAACTAAGATTTCAAATCCAAAATATTCCTATACAAGTGCTTGAGAAAAGTTCTAATATAGATACTTTTAAGATGTCCTATACAAAAAAGCCTAATACAAGAATTTATGTTTCAAAATGTGATAAAATGAAAACCAAAATAAGTGGCAAGAATGCAGCTCCAAGCTCGTAAATCTTGTCAAGTCTTCATACTCATCAATTCTCTTCAAATGGTATGAAAACAAGATTAAGAAAAAACATAAGTATGTCTCATTAATCATAAAACACACTCATATATATCATACTCATTCATTTTCAAATATTCGTTTTTGCTTGTGCACTTCATTCTTGATTACCATACATTTATGTACCACAATTATACTCTCTTTTACATGCATACATACATTTCTTGAACATATACACCTAAATCATATGCATGCACACATGCATATGCATTACTCATTTATATGCCTTCATTATGCTTACATGTTAACTTACATTTATCTTATATGTATAAATACCTATATGCATACATACATACATATACTTAAGCACATAGGGATGCAAATCCATAATAACTCATTACTCAAGGATAAATGTAGCTACTTATGCATGTCTTAATCATGTACATTCCCACTTCCACTTATGCACATGTATATAAACATGCATTCATACATGCATGCATTTACATGCAATCATGCTCATACATTCTCTTGCATGCTCATGCACCTTAACATAATCATTCTATCTCGTGCATCATTCTAACATTTATATCTCTTCATTCTCTTACTTTTTTTTTCTCATTCTCATTTATGTTAATACACACACTTTTCATATGCATATATTAACATACATTATTATGCAAATGTACATGCAAACACATATGCTCATGCATATCAACACTTAGATGCATTCATGCACATGCATTCATGCATTTATGCATACACATTCATCACACATATGCATTCATACACATCACACATACACATGCACACATACACACATGCACTTATCTATACATGCACTTCATCTAACTCTAATATGCACATGCACACACTACATATGCACATGCATCTTACTCTAATATGCACATGCATTCATTCATATGCACATACACTATTTCATATGCACATGCACATCACACATACACATGCATAGACCTCATATTCACATGCACTCTCACACATGCATTCATACACATGCACACATGCACTTCATCTAACTCTAATATGCACATGCACACATTACATATGCACATGCACACGCTACATATGCACATGCATCTTACTCTAATATGCACACGCATTCACTCATATGCACATGTACTCATAAAATCCTATTTACATCTCTCTCTCTCTCTCTCTCTCTCTCTCTCTCTCTCTCTCTCTCTCTCTCTCTCTCTCTCTCTCTCTCTCTCTCTCTCCTTCTTTGTCTGTGTTATCGTTGAATGGAGGAGAGGGGGAGAGGCTACCTTCTCTCTCTCTCTCTCTCTCTCTCTCTCTCTCTCTCTCTCTCTCTCTCTCTCTCTCTCTCTCTCTCTCTCTCTCTCTCTCTCTCTCTCTCTCTCTCTCTCTCCCCTCATGTGTCTGTGTTGTTGCTGGATGGAGGGGGGGGGGGGGAGAGTGTACCTTCCTCTCTCTCTCTCTCTCTCTCTCTCTCTCTCTCTCTCTCTCTCTCTCTCTCTCTCTCTCTCTCTCTCTCTCTCTCTCTCTCTCTCTCTCTGTCTCTCTCTCTCTCTCTCTCTCTCTCTCTCTCTCTCTCTCTTTGTGTCTCTCTCTCTCTCTCTCTCTCCCCTTCCCTGTCTATGTTGTCGCTGGATGGAGGAGAGGCGAGAGTGTAATAAAGTAAGTCTATGATCCAAGGGTCTGGCCGATTCAGACAGATCTCAAATCGGACACCGGTTGGTCATCCGTGTGAATCACCAAAGATCTCAATTTTAGACTTTCTAGAAGGTCTTGTGCTCTTATGAACAAGTGATCCACTTAGCTTAGTGGGTAAGTCTCAAGGATGTGAAGGAGGAGGTCTTGGGTTCAATCCCCATGGGGAACATGGGGAGAGTGTTTTGCCCAAAGAGATCTAGAGCCTTTTAGAAGCATCCACTTGAGTTAACTCGAGTTGATTGGGACACTTGGTGCACATGCAGTTACATGGTCGACACATGGCTCGCTAGTATCCACTTGCCCAAGAAGGGAGTCCCCTAGAGAGAGCTATATATAGAGGCATTTGGTTGGGTGGAGAGTCATCTCTCTAGCATGTGGTGGTCGTAATCTTTAGGATTGTTGCATTGGTATCAGAGCCTAAGATTTCATGGAGACCTTGTGAGGGATTATCACCTTCTTTTCAAGCTCTTATGGAAATCTCTACATAATCTTCTCACCTTTTCTACGTGGAGCATATTGCTCCTCTGTCTTCAAATTCGGACTAGAATAGTTCTCTCTATTGTGAGTTGGGCAGCAAAGATCAAAAATTGTATTTCTTTCTTTGTGACTGGCATTCTGCGGGGCTCAAACTCAAGACCTCGTGGAGAGGACAACCTATTGTAACCACAAACGCAAGCATAATAGGCATGATGGATCTGTAGCAGATCTTTATTTAATTTATCTTTTTCTACGCATGCACTAGCGCCTATTGTAGAACAATCTTGAATCTGATGTGATGATAGAATTGCTTGTGTGAATTATAATAATTCGTTGCGCTGCGCTCTTCACTGAGCTCAAAAACAAAAGCTGACGGGTCTTGAACCCCTGACATCCAGAAAGGCACTCATGCGCTCAATCCACCAAAGTTGTTCCGTACTGTGATCGCATATTATGTAGATGATAAACAAGAAAGATAAAACAGAATTCTAACCAATGCGGACAAAAGGATTAGAAGTTTAGATCTCAGACGTGCACAAAAAGTTTATAATAATTCGTTGCGCTGCGCTCTTCACTGAGCTCAAAAACAAAAGCTGACGGGTCTTGAACCCCTGACATCCAGAAAGGCACTCATGCGCTCAATCCACCAAAGTTGTTCCGTACTGTGATCGCATATTATGTAGATGATAAACAAGAAAGATAAAACAGAATTCTAACCAATGCGGACAAAAGGATTAGAAGTTTAGATCTCAGACGTGAACCATGGACCTATGCAGTCGAGGGTGCTGAGCTAGACTGAGAGACTAACTTTGAATCATGCCGGTAATACATTACTATTTTCTTGATGTTATAGTGTGTTATCTCGGCTCTCTAGAAGCAGAAGACAAGAAAAAAGAGATCGCTTGAATTTCGAGTAATTGGATTCGAGCTCATGACTTCTGCATACGCAAGCACCTATTTAACTACTCCGTCAAAGGCATTTCTTGATAGATTTGGCACAGATCGCTATTTAAACCTTTTCCAATTGATGAGAATGCTTCAATAGTTATAATAACGAGCTTTTCACACAACGGATAATGGTAGCACATTTGAATCAGTAGAGTTGAGTTGATTGTCTCTCATTGATTCGGCTATAAAGAGCTTTTCCTTTTGAGCTCTTTGCTTCATCTCAAGCCTCAAGAGTAGCATCATCCACACATCCTCTAACAACAAAGGATGGGCTAGGACAAGCATAGTTAAAGGAAGACTTAATTTCTTGAAAGATGAGAACAGGAGGAAGCAATGGTTTTCAAAGAGGAGTATGAAGTTTTTCTCATGACCAAAGGGTGGAAAATCGCTCTTCCCAAGGATCAATGGAAGGACGTAGCTTAATTGGGAGATAAGTATTTTCCAATTTCTACTTGGCTTTAATGCTTGATTTATCTTGTTTTCATTATTCTACACTTAATCCTAGATGCACATTGAAATAGCCAAGATTTCAATCGATTAAGTCTAGATTAGGATAATGAAACAATCCACTTCTCATTCCAAGCATTAGTTTGCTTTAAGGAAAGACTTGGTTTAAAAAAGGATCCTTGGGCATCAAAGAATGTATTTTGGTAGTTTAATTCCAGATTTCCTTTCCATTGAGTAGGCTTTTTATTGCACCACGAGGATATGTTTTTATATCATAGTGCATTAGGACAAAGGAAAGGATATACATGCATCAAGATCGCATGGTATACATTCTTAGTACAAGGAAAAATCATGCATCAAGCTCATGCATGTTTGTTGCATTAATTTTTGGGCATGCAAAGGACATCCATGCATACGCATGTGAGCATATGGATTTGCATGTAGGCACATGCATTTGCATGATAGAACGGGATGTTGTTTGCAAGTAGATATGAAAATGTACTCTCTTAGTATTTAGCTTACTTTATAAAGCTCATGGCTTGACATTAGGGAAGACAGAGGACTAGTTAGTTGCAAAGACATGCTAGTTCTAGTTTGCAGCTCAAAGTAATTAGCCGATTCCTTCCCAAGTTGATACTCCGTTATAAAAAATAAATACTTAATAACAATTAAGTATGTTTGATATCTTACTAGGTATAAGTAAGCACTATGACAAAGTTAAGTATTAAATTTTCTTGATGACCAAGAAAATTTAATTACTTGCAAACCTTTTGCGATGTATGATGACTCTAAGTCCCGGATGTACTTAGGGAGTCATGAAGATAATCTTATAATGATTACTCTAAGTATAGGTGACATTTAGAAAGTCATGCAGATAAGCTTAGTTGATTAGTTACGTAATTTATGTAACTTCTCAAGCATCCCAAGATTGGATAGATAAGAGCAAAACATCTACTAGTTATGGATATTTTGCCAAAAGATGATGAAGGCAAAATCTCTTTAGGATATAGATGTTTTGCCAAGATATAAAGGTGACAAGAAAAACTATGAAGCTTTTATAAGTTTTCATTTGATTTCATCCCAAGGAGTGATGGAAATCAAAGGTTGAACCTCAACATCAATTGATCTTTGATGTCAATAAAAGGATGTTAGGTTCTATAGTTGCATCTCTGGTAAATGATGCAACTAGCTAAGCAATCATGGAAACATGGAAGTACTCTTTTAGTGAGTTAAAGTTTTGGTTTCATTTTAGCTAATTGAAGCTTCAAGAGGAAATCAAAGTAAGCAATCTTTAGGAAATAAGATAAGTTCCTAAGGACTTGAAGCAAGTGTGAACTTTTCATTTAGGAATAGAAAGTTCCAAAGAAATGGATCTCCAATCCATGAACTTTTCCTAAACAAGCTATAAAGTTCAAAGTTATGTGTTCATAGTAGCATTACTATTGGATCAATCATTAATAGATGCTTGGACTTTAAACATAATTTTGATTGGTGAAATATGTTTAAAGGACTCTAGTAACATCTAAAGATTGACCAATAATAATGAATCTTGTATCAAACTCAAGAATAGAAGCCAATATCACATAAATGAAATTTCATCTTAAACTTTCATAGTAGCATGGGAAACCATATCCAAAAGGTGATATTTAGTCTCTAGTTTGATACTCAGGAAATGAATACCATTGAGTTAGTAAAGTTTCTGGATATTGTTGAAAGAATCCAGCATTGCAAAAGATTCCATGATGAATCATTTGCTCAAGTTATTTGATTCCCTAGAAGGAATCTCAAGTCTTTGAAGAATAATGTTCTCCCGAGTAATGAGAAGGAAATTCTTTAAATCTTTTAGTCAGTAAGTAGTTCCCTAGCAATCCAAAACTGCAAGAAGTGGTACTTAAATTCCAAATGGTTGATATCACTTGGATGTGTATCAAAGATTCTTAGCTTTAGAATTTAAAAAGCATTAGAACATGTTTGGACTTAAGTTAGGGAAAGATCTCTAAAATCCTGCAGGTAAGAAAAAAAGCTTAAAAAAGCTCAAGAGATCTTAATGATGAAGACAGTCTTTATTATCATCGCATGATCAATAAGACTTGATCAATCTTGGCCATGGTTGTCCAAGATAATTGCGATTGGAACTATTGTGAAATTTGCCCAAGTATTGGCAATCAAAATAGTAAGCTGTTCCAAGTTTGAACAGAGTAGATATTCCAAGTATGTAGTCTGCAACCGTGTTGATGGTAATTAAGTCTGTGAAGGTAAAACATAATATTTGTCTATCCTTAAAGGGATTTTGGTACAAATCCAAAGAGCATGAGCGGATGCTTAAGACTTAAGCAATAGAGAGATTCCTATATAAAGTCCCCGGAGTAGGTACCTAAAGCATCAGTAAAGAAAGGAATTTAAAGACAAGAAGTCAAAAGCTCTTCTCACTACAAAATTGGTCAAGGATAAACCAATTGAACTTGAAATTGAGAAAATTCAAGTACTTGGAACTTTTATTGGTTTTCATTTGAAAACCCTATGTTGGAAGCAGTCAGAGGCACAGACGCCACGGAAGCATGTAAAGAAGGAGTAGGGAGCCAGGCGGATCAATTTTTTAAACAAATATATTTCTTATTAATTCTCCAAACATTCAACAGTGATTGTTATCACTAATTGTAACATATGTATCATAAGAAAACCCCATTTTGTAATCCATAGCTCCATTTTGTGCAAGCCGAGGAGTCCTCGAGCTTGAGGAGCTTAGGTAGAATACTCGTACCAAATTTCGTTATTTTTAGACATCGTTTACCCTTCCAAATAGCCTCTAGGACCTAATTTTTAACTAGGCCGGTCACTAGATGTGAAACCGGTCAAAACTAGTCTAGAAACTATAAAAAGAGCTAGAGAGCTCATTTTTGAGGTTGGTTCATTTTGGTTAGTGTGAGCATAGAGCTAGTTTGAGCTTGTAAGAGCATTCTTGAGTAATAGAGTTAATTTCCCACCTTCCATTGTGTCTTGCTTGTTTCTTCATTGTGTGTGTGTATGCGTGTGTGCATCTTTGTGCTTCTCACCTTCACTCTCACATCATCTCACGTTCACGATCTTCATATCACTCCTACCTCTCCCACGGATTGACAATTAAGGAGGTGAAGCTTTTTAACGTGGTTCTCACCATTGTGCTAGAGCAACACCAAATTTTGGCGCCGTTGCCGGGGATCGAGTCTAGGACGAATGTGTGATGGTAAGAGTATAGCAAGAAGTGGCGTTGGAAGGTAAAAATTTCAGTTTTTGTTGTTGTTTTTACTTAGTTTTTAGTGTTTTTCACCTTCCCCACACTCCATCTTCATCATTGCATCATCACCTCCATTTCCAAAAAAATCAAAAAATTCACCATATCCACCCATTCACCTCATTTCCCCTCATTTGTGCATGCGAGAGAGCGAGAGAGAGTTTTTGCGCTTGTTTGTGCTTGTGTTTTCTTGAGTTTTCTTGCAGGTACAGAGCTTCAAAGCATCAAGAAAGCTTCCAAAAGGTAAAAAAATGTACTTTCTGTCAGAGATTTCCGAGTGTGGCGGACCATCGCGATGGTCTGCAATTTTCGGTTTTTGAGATAGGCGACCACACCACTAGATAGGCGATACTTGTGCATTCACGGAACCACAATTACATTTTGAAAATTCGTTGTTTGGTGGACCATCGCGATTGGCTCGGACCATCGCGATTGTGTCACACCATCGCGATAGGCTCACGCCATCGCGACGGCTCGGCCGGACCATCGCGACGGCTCGGCCGGACCATCGCGACGGTTCGCTTTTTCGGACCATCGCGACGGTTCACTTGAGCCATCGCGACGGTCCACTCGGACCATCGCGACTGTCCAGTTGACCCCGCACCATCGCGATTGGCCCACGCCATCGCCACGACAGTGCCACGTGTCACGATAGACCATCGCGACGGTTCAACTTTTGAACCATCGCGACAGCCCAAAATCGGACCATCGCGATTGGCTCAAGCCATCGCATCGCGGACCATCGCGACGGTTCATTTCGGACCATCGCGATTGTCCACCTTTGACCGTTGACCCGCGCCATCGCGATTGTTCGCCCGATCACGCCATCGCGACGGTTCATTTTTTTGGACCATCGCGACGGGTCGACCTCACGCCATCGCGATCGTTCACTTCGAGCCATCGCGACGGTTCGCCTTTTCGCGCCATCGTGATTGTCCAAATCCCGCGCCATCGCGACGGTTCGCTCGGACCATCGCGACGGTCCCAGACCATCGCGATTGCCCACCCCCATCGCAAATTTTGGACTCCAATTTTTGACCAATTTTGAGGGTATTTTTGAAAAATTTTTGGACCATTAGACTCATAGGAGACCCCTTAGCCTATATTAGAAGAAAAATTGGATTGTCAGTTTTTACCCCCCAGGGCCTGAACGCTCATAACTTTTTCATCCGAAGTCCGTTTTTTGAGCTTAATAGCGCGTTAGATAAGCTATTTTGAGGTTCACCCAGTTTGGGACTAGGAAGCCAGGGGGCACACATTAAAATTTGGGCAAAAAGGGAAGGGATTAAAAGGTGTATATACTCAAGTGTTTGATCATCTTGTGAATTGGTCTAATATTGGAATTGTTCCAGGTCTAGCAAAGGCAATCAAAGGCAAGCAAGCGAGGCAGCGAAGACAGCAGAGCTTGGGAAGCACGGCTTCTTGGGCAACAGGGCATCAGAGCAACCAGAAAGATCGACTCGAGGTTGGAAGATTACTCAACCCCCTCAGTCAATTCTTAGCTTAGGCTAAACGGTAGTTGTGGATTAACGACGATAGGAACGCCTCAAGTTCAAGATACTTAATTCTTTCAAGTTTAAGACTTAAAGTAAAGGTGTGTGTGACGAAAACCTAAAGAAAAGAACCTAAGTCTGACGGAACGAGAACTCAAAATCATAACGAAAGTCGAATTCCTGACGCATATATTAAGACAAGAATCCAGAGAAAATTAAAAAGAATCAAGAAAGTAATCACAAAGGACCCTTGACGATCTAAGTGTGTAATCGAGGGTGCAAGGAAGAAAATTAATGAACCTTAGATCGGGCAAACATATAGGTAAGTCGGACAAAAGAAGCCTTAGATCATCAGAGGCTAGTGTAAGAACCACAGCTCGATCTTGGGCTCAGCAATTGAATAGTAATTACCCCTACGAGAGCTCAGAGACAAGTGAATCAGAGATGGCATTTAGCACAGACAGACCAGAAGGAGGGTCTCATGTAGCATACCTAGAAAAACCAGAAGGACCCTATAGAACGCAATTAGAGTTTCTCCGAACCAACCGAGTAGGTGCTCGCATCTATGAGGATGGTTTGCAAAGGCAAGTGGTGCAACTGCACAACCCCGATCAACCCATTGGATTGGAAAGACCAGTGGTGAAGTTTGAGAGAGACGCTTACATAGACAAAGAAGGAACCATGTACGTACTAAGTACGCAGCCAAACGATACTAATGAGTTTGGCACAATTCAATTAGAGACGGAAGCAAAATTTCAAGGGAAAGAACCGTTAGAAGAACCTAGGACACCTAGAGGGAAGTCCGTATTAACAAGAGTACTCATCCCAGAGTGGATCCCTCAAGACAACAGGAGCACCGAGTTGTTCGTAAATAAAGAAACAGACGAAGCCTTTTGGAGGTACAGAAAGGAAAACCCCGGTGAGGTAGGCATCATTACAATTTATGAATTCAAGGACCCAGATACACCTGGAAAGGTTGTATACCTGGATCAGACTTCAGAAAGAGTCTTCGTGGTGCCTGAGCGCGATAAAAGCACATACACATGGAGAGGTGAATTGATATTCCCTCCATCTCGAACAAACATGAATACAAGTCAACAAGGGGCAGGAACATCCTCAACCCATGGAAATCAAAGAGAAGGAAATCACGAGAGACCGGAAGTAAGCTTTAATCACCCCATAGGGAGAGATAGAACAACCACGGACACTAATAGGACGGATAGACAGAGAGAACATGGAATACCAGGTGGTAGAGATGATTTTCCTCTACCTAGACCACGTGAACACGCAAGAGTATTGAGACCCACACAGTTGGTAAAATCAATGAAAAATTATTTTGATGGGACAGGAGATCCCTATGACCATGTCGCAGAATTTAAGCAAGTACTGAGAGCAGAACAAGTCGAGGACATGTTCACGCAGTACAATGCATTTGGACTAACGTTAAAGAATACCGCTTTAACTTGGTTCCAACCTTTGCAACAAAGGCAATTTAGAGACATCCATCACTTTTTAGAGTCATTCATCACTGAATTCTCTAAAAGTGGGGTTAGACATGACACGTCCTCGTTGATTCATAGTTTTAAACAGACCCCTCAGGAAACAGTTAGACTGGCAGGACGTAGGTTCAGACAATATGTGGAACGATGTCCAATGCAAGAGCTACCCTCACAAGCTAAACAAGTATCACTGTTCCTAGATGGCTTGTTGAGCGCTAAACTACGCTCCTATGTGTACCTAAAAGAACCCAGAACGCTAGAGGAGTGTGTAAGAATATGTATAGACATTGAGGACAACCTAGGAGATGAATTAGAACTCTCAAAGGTCTATAAGGACTCAGATTGTTCTTCTCTAGCATCCACAAAATTTTCTAATTCGATAGAGGACCTAGCAGAAAAAGTGGCCCAAAAACTAGGAGTTTCTAGTAAACAGGTGCCCAAGCTGCCAACCAATGTACGTTGTTACACTTGTGGTGGAAATCATTTGTCAAACGTGTGTCCCAATGCACCTCAACCTCAAGCCAACCCTAGTGGCCAATATTGCACAATTGAGAGAAGATACACGAATCATACGGCTCAGGACTGCCCATACAACAAACAAACCGTGAGACAGAACTACCCGCAAGCATACCAGCAGCCAGGTAGGTATCAAGGCCAATACAATGCTCAGCCTTATTACTATAGGCCTCCCCAGAACTACCCATACCAGGCTCAACAGAGACCTCAACCCGTCTTAGCTCAGCAGCCACCCCCACCAGCGAATGTCATCTCAGTCAAATACGCTGCTGCAGAAGAGAACCTAAGTAGGGCCTTAGTGCCTTCTTCACCCTTGATCACAGAAAGTGACCCGAACTCAAACAGTTTTGACTCTACGCATGTAACTAGTCCACCCGCTTATTACACGGAGTCACCAGAACATGTGGAGACATATCATTATGATAGTCCACCAATGGAACCTAGTTGGGAGCCAGATTATGCTAATGTGATGTACGCAAACCCAAACCCACGGCCCCAATTGAGACAACAAAGACTACAGGGCCCTAGAGGACCATGCTTTAGGTGCCAAGGAGATCATTTCATAAAGGACTGTCCACATCCCCCAATAGCAAGGCAATCACAGTACTATAACATACAAGGCTTTTGTGCCAATTGTGGCAAAGAGCACATAATCAAAGATTGTCCTAAGAACCCAGTTAACTCTTCGAATGTGACACCGATCAACGTGATAGGTATTGTAAACAACGCAGATGGATCCAACCCTACATACGTGCCTATCCAAGCTATAACCAGAGCCCAGGCGCTCTTACAAAACCAACAGCTTAATCAAGAGAAAATAGCCAAAACTAGTGAAGTTGCAGAATCTAGCAGTAAAAAGACAAAATCTTGGAAAGATTCTAGAGAAAGAATCAAGAGAAAATGGAGTAAAAAGATAAGTGAGTTGGAAGGAAGTTTAAGGGAATCTAGAGCCAAAATACAAGAATTGACTTCACAAGAATTAAATCAGGAAAATCCAGCTCAGAAATCAGGATCAGTTTTAGCGGAACCAATACCAGAAGACCTAGACATGATGTTTCGTGCATATCAGGCTGGAATAAAAGAGGGACCTCAAGTCACGGAAATGAGTAAAAACTACCCTCGAGCTGATCTAGAAATTGAGAGAACTAAACTTTGCATGAAGATGGTAGAGTTAGCACAAGCTTTGTTCGAAGCCTCTAGATATCTTAATTGGAATAACATGGCAAAACCGGAACTACACTTTCAAGGACTAATGGAGAGGCTAGAACACTTGATAGAAAGCAAAGAGAAAGAGGATCAGCATAGGAACCCTATTATCCCAGAGACACAGGAAAAGAATGCACCATCCCTGTCTCAAGTACCCAATACAGAAAGCCAAGACAATTTGTCTTCCATACATAGGTACTCACATGAATTTTTAAGAGAAATACAAGAAGAGAAATGGAGAAAAGAACAAGGAACTCATCCTCCTATTCAGGAAATAAACGATTTGCAGGAACAATTTCCCCAAGACATCCCCTCTATATATGATGAGGTAGAGGTGGAACGACTGAGTGAACCCACAGGATTTGAATCTAATTCTTTACAAAAATTACCTCAGTTCACAGGACCTTGGGAAGCTAAGTCTATTAGTATGAGAGCACCCACGATAATAGTGAGGAATGAAGAATCAGTGATCCCTAGAAATACGGAAGTGATCAAGAATACCAAAGTACAATGTAATCTCACTCTGGAGGAATTGTTAAAGGTAAAACCAGAATTGTGGAAGCACGTAGCAAATCAATGTCCTGAGCTAGCTACCACACCCTCTCAGAGAGGATCACATAAGAAGGTACCAGAGATACCTGTGGAAAAGATTGGAGACGTAAGCGAAGGAGAGGAAGGTAACACATATCTTCCAATAACCCATCAAGGCTACACCACGAAAGCCATCTTAGATTCAGGAGCTGGAGTAGCCATCGCTACCACCGCTTTGTGGAAACGTTGGGGTAAGCCAGCACTCAGACCCACCAGGATGAAACTACAAATGGCTGATGGACACATAGAGAAACCATTAGGCTTACTAGAAGGCATATCTCTCACCACTTGTGGTGTAGAATTTGAGCATACCTTTGCCATTTGTGACTTTGCGAAAAATCATGCGTATGAGATGATATTGGGACGACCATTCATGCGTCAGTTGCAAATTGTACAAGATTGGGGAACTAATTCTTTGTACTTGCAACATTTAGGAGTGACTACTAAAGTCAATCTTAAAGACTATTCACACAGAGATGTACCCCCAATACAATGGAATACCATCCACAAGACACCAGTAGAGACGGAATCCGTGCACTCATTAGAATCAGATCCTTCTTGGTTGCATGAGGATACCCATTTATGGATGTGTAAAGTAGCCAAACAAGAGGAAGAAAGATTAGAAGCAAGGACCTTAGGTGCGGAACAACATCCACGAACCCTTCAAGATCCAGCCTACGCACCTGTAGTATTCCCAGACGAGGAGTTTGAACCCCATGGTTGGGCAGAGATTCTAGCAACCATGGATGTGGCCATCAATGAAGAACAATGGACACCCCACTGTGACGAGGATGGCTATGACATTTCAGTTTTTACGATAGAGCCAATCATGGGCGATGCAATTTTAGAAGAGTGTGATCCAGACACTGATGCATTTGAGGACGCAAGCGATTTTGATTTAGAATCAATTATCATGGACCCACCCTTTGCATCAGAGGAAGAATATTTCTACGAAATAGAGACTCACACTCAGAGACCCGAGGAAATTACGAATGAAGTGAGATTAGCCACGGAAGTGACTACCAAGAGTGAAAGCAAGAAAAGGAAGAAGAAAGAAACCATGTCAGAAAAAGAAGAATCTTTGTTTGAAGTACCCGAGAACTTCAAGAAATATGAAATTGAAGATAGAAGAATCATGGTACGGATGCCCAATAGAAAGGCGAATGACGGACAAGTATATGATAACCGAGAGAAAACCAAGAAAATAATAGTTGCCATAGAAGGAGAAGAAGAAAAATGCACCTACATAGGGCACGATTTGACGACTGAAGAAGAAGAAGAGCTAGTTGCCCTATTGCGCGAATATAGAGATGTTTTTGCTTGGAGTTACAAAGATTTGAAAGGAGTAGACCCAGATATATGTTCTCATAGAATCCCTATGACTCCAGATGCGAAACCGACAAAACAGAAACCTTACACGTACAATGATAATTACGCTGCGAAGATCAAAGAGGAGATAGATCGCTTGATAGAAGCAGGATTCATTTACGAAATTGAGCATACCGAATGGGTATCCCCCATTGTGGTTGTGCCCAAGAAGAATGGAAAATTGCGTGTGTGTATTAACCTTAAAAAAGTTAATGCCGCCACGATTAGAGATAGCTATCCTCTTCCTATCACGGAACATCTATTGGAAAGAGTTGCGGGCAAGGAAGTTTACAGCTTTCTTGATGGATTCTCAGGCTATAACCAAGTAGCCATTGCTCCAGAAGACCAACACAAGACGGCTTTTGCCACTGAATGGGGCATATTTGCATTTCGTGTGATGCCATTTGGCTTAACAAATGCACCCGCTACTTTCCAGCGACTTATGTGTCATGTTTTTAAGGAATTTTTGCGCAAGAGCTTGGAAGTTTATGTCGATGACCTATGTGCACATTCAAATGTAAGACAGACACATATTCCAGAGTTAAGACAAATATTTGACAAATGTCGAGAATATCAGGTTTGTTTGAACCCAGAAAAATGCGTTTTCATGGTCAGACAAGGCAAAATTCTAGGACACATTGTGTCAAAAAATGGAATCTCTACGGATGAGAAAAGGTGAAAGTAATTGCAGAATTACCTAGACCAACTAACGTGAAAGAGGTACAAGCATTTATGGGCCATTGCGGTTATTATAGGAGATTCATACACATGTATGCAATCATAGCCAAGCCGTTGTACTCTCTTTTGACCAATTTTGAATGGACAGGAGAATGTGAAGATTCATTCAATGAACTCAAACGACGTTTGTGCTCAGCACCTATATTGACTACCCCAGATTGGAGTAAGCCATTCCATGTACATGTGGATGCATCCAATTACGCCATAGGATGTGTGTTAGCACAACCCACGAATGAAGGCAACATAGACCTCCCCATAGCTTACACTAGCAGACAATTGAACGCAGCAGAAAGAAATTACACCACGACGGAACGAGAGGGATTAGGGATGATCTACGCTGTAAAGAAGTTTAGGCACTACTTGTTGGCCAACAAATTCAAGTTCTTTACAGATCATCAAGCCCTATTATACTTAGTCAACAAACCATGTAACACAGGACGACTGATACGTTGGTTTCTATTACTCATGGAGTATGATTTTGAAGTGGTAGTCAGGAAAGGAAAGACACATCTTAGAGCTGACCACCTTTCGAGATTAACCTCAGGAGAAGCCCCTCAAGGAGTAGCGGATGAATTACCAGATGCATACTTATTTAACCTTGAGATAGCACCAGAATGGGCTAAGCCTATAGTCCCCATTCTCACCTATGGACCCAAGAATCCTAGGATAAAGATCAGAGAAGGAGAGATTACCAAGTCTCAGAGGTACCAAATAATGGCGGGAAGCATATATAAACAGGATAATCAAAAGATTCTTGCTTGTTGTGTAGATGAATCAGAACATGCGAATTGGTTGCAATTAGCACACATAGGTGCACTAAAGCAACATCATTCGAAACAACGGACACTACAGACTCTGCATAGATTAGGAGTATATTGGCCTACGATGGAAGCAGATGTCTACAAGTTGTGTAAGGAATGCCATGTTTGCCGTGAAAGACCACCAGTAGAGCATGCGACATTATATCACGTGTCTTTCACACCAGACTGGAGTGAACCTTTAGTGACATACTTGAGGACGAACACATTCCCTCAAGGCATGACCGTAGCGCGACAACGCAGTCTAGAGCAGGAAGCTCAAGACTATTCACTCATTGGCGACAATTTATACAAAAGAGGACGAGATGGATATCTAAGACAGTGCGTTCATGAAAGCCATTATCTTAGCATACTAGAGACTGCACACCAAGGTGTTGCAGGAGGTCATTTTGGACCAGATAGGATAATCAAAGCCATCCTCTTTGCAGGATTATGGTGGCCCACTCTTCACATGGATGCACATACCTATGTAAAGAGATGTGACGTGTGCCAAAGAACTCAGTTTCCTACTCGCAGAGATGAAATGCCATTGAAACCCATGATGGGCGGACGTGCATTTTCTAAGTGGGGTATAGACTTTATAGGACCCATTAACCCCCCTGCAAAAGGTACACATGCGGAATACATTATTGTTGCCACAGATTATCTGACGAAATGGGTGGAGGCAAAAGCCACAAAAAAGAATGATGCTCACACGACTGCAAAATTCTTATTTGAAAACATCTTTACAAGATATGGATTGCCTATAGAGATAGTGAGCGATCGAGGCACTCACTTTCTAAACCAAGTCATTGAATATTTGTTAGAGGATTTTATGGTGATTCACAAGAAATCTGCACCATATCATCCTCAGGCCAATGGTCAGGCTGAAAGCACTAACAAGATACTATGTACCGTACTGACAAAACTCGTGAACAACAAACGTTCAGATTGGGACAAACAGTTACACCACGCTGTTTGGGCATATCGAGTGGCCTACAAGACCGTACTCAATGCAACTCCCTTTCAGATGGTTTTTGGTCAGAATGCAGTGCTTCCTTTGGACTTCTTGATACCGACACTTAAGGTTGCACAAGAACATCAGTGGACCGGCCATGAATTATCAGCAAGAATAGTGGACTTGGAACGATTAGGAGAAACAAGGCTGAGGGCAGCAACAGGAATATACGCAGCAAAGAAGCGACAGAAAGCATATTTTGATGCACATGTGAAAGATAAAGGCCTAAAAGAAGGAGATTTAGTTCTAGTATATACGCTGAAACAGCACGCACGGAAGTTAGAAAAGCGAGGTTATGGACCTATGATCATTAACAGACTTTCGACAAGTGGAGCAGTACAGTTAGCCACCTTAGAAGGAGATATAATGCCTAATTACATTAGTGGCTGTAGAGTCAGGTTATATCAAGAGCCTCTTACTGAGGATATGCTTAGACGACTCACGTTGGCAAAGAAGCGTAAGGAGGAAGAAAATAGAATACGAGCGGAAGCCCAGGCAGAAGCCATAGAACGCATTAAGCGCATGAAGCTAAGAAGACAAGGACTAGGGAGAGAACATTATAACCATCTGGAAACATCACCCAGATATCCCATGGCCATGTGTCAAGTAAAGTCAACCACTCATCCTAGCATAGTGGACAGGAGACCATTCATTACAGTAAGGCTAGCGCACTGTAACCATAGCCAAGAACTCAGGGCTTTGATTGACTCAGGTGCTGCGACTAGTGCGATTAGATGGTCCCACTATAAGGATTCAGGAATAGAAATGCAGCCAATTGAGGCATACCTCATAGGCCTAGGAGGCATGGAAACCCCTTGCATGGGTGAGGTGGACCTTCCTATCCTCGTTAAGGAGGTGACCATGACAGCGAAGCTATTAGTGTGCCATGATGACGACCTGATAGAACCCCTAATCCTTGGCCAAGATTGGCTATACGATCACTCAGTGGACCTAAATCTTAGACAAGGCTCCTTACAGATTGGAACCTTAGAGCAGAAGCGAGTGATACCGCTTGACTTCCCTAACGGCATTCTGCTTGACGGTTGTGACCCTAGACCCTATGAAACGCATGCGACGGAAGACAGGAAAATTTTTGGGCAGACCAGTCACGTTACGTCTACACCAACCCACTCGGGCTTGGCTATAGACAGTTGTCAGTCAGAAGAACGACAAGAGATCTCCCCTGGGACTTCCTGCAAACTAGAAGCGACAGTTACCCAAACGCAAGGACAGAAGGGCACAATCAGAGGTCAGGTGGGTTGCATCAGCGGCCAAATGAGCACGACACCCTGCGGTGCTCATCCTTCCAAACTTGTTGCGGACTGGCCTAGATTAAAGTTACAAAAGGCATCACTTCCTAATGGGCAGGTCACGCAAGTGTTGGAACTCCCTTCTTTTCCAAAACAGAGTGTCCATCCGACCTCTCAACCTCAACAACAACAGAGTCAACCACGACAAACGAACCTAGACCGACTGCAGCATCGGAGGAAACAACAAGGAAAGCAGTTTAGGCCACCCAAAGGAAGCGGCACCAGACAAATATGGGTGCCAAAAGGACAAAAAGCACCAAAGAACTCCAGCCAAGCAGAAATCAACAAAAAAAAGGCGGAACAGAAACAGAATCGATATCCACCATCCCCTCGACCTTCTTCTACAGGACCGCGCATCCGACAAATGTGGATCGCCAAGAAATACCTTACCCATAGACCCACACCCACGCAAATTTGGGTACCCAAACCATGTATCATAGCTCAACCCATAAGCCATGTAATATATAACCCCCACAACTCATTTCATCCCTCGATACCACCACACCCGACACCACCTTTTGCCCCTCAGCAGAAACCCACCACCCACCCCAAGATCCTTAGGAAATGGATACCGAAACGTGTCCAACCGTCTCCCCCTAACCCCACGTCTGATAAAACTACCCCCCCCGACTAACATACAACCTTGTACTAAATCACTAACCTTTAAACCTTGTATAAATTCACCCACCATCATCACACATCACTCGTAATCTCATCTCATCAAGAAATGTATGCATGATCTGAAACGTACAGGTGTCTAGAGACCTGCACTAGTGCTGCAAGAAACATTGCATCCATCACATCACAGCACTTGGCTACACGGGTTACGCATCAGTTATGGAAAGGGATTGCGGTCTCACTTTAATGGGATCATAATTAATTTCCATGCTAATGTGTTAATCTTTTGTAGCAGATCTTTCTCACTAGCGCACCAATCACCATGCAAACCGACGAAGGGACATCAGGAGCAGGCCCCAGTGTAGCGGCCGTGCCACTCAACGTGCTGCGAGCAGAATCCCACCCGACTGCTCCACCGCCGGAATTTCAGGGATTTCCAGGGCCCATGCCTATCGACAATCCACCCATGGGCTACACCGAAAAGATACACAGAAACTCTCATTGGTTTCAGGGCCTTGCAGGACCCCTTGCTGACGCGGACTTTATATTTGAATCCTCTCTGACTTTTGATGACCGCACGTGGGGAAAGTACCAGTTTTTCTCCAGAGAGTTCGAAGCCCTACAAAGCACCCAGGATTTAACCCATGTTTGGGCCAGAGCAGGCTTCACAGAGTATTTCAGTGATCCTCTGCCCAAACCGGATTTTTACAGGTGCTATTACTTAATCACTACCTTACTGGCATCAGAGAATAAGGACATCCCAGGAACCTTCATATTGCCTACTCTAGTGGATGATCCACCTTACAAAAGATTTTATCTCTCTAAGGACTTAATCAGAGCAGCCATCAAGATCCATGGTACCCACACACCCACAGATCGAGAGAGATTGATTCCAGAACCGATGAAACGTGGGGATGTCACGAAGTGGGAGGAGATTTCGGCCATTACACCTGAGCTGTCAAAGCCACTAAGGATATGCATGCAACATTTCGCATTTCCAGCTCAGGACAGATTTACCATGCCCCATAAACGAATCTGGTTCGGATTGTATTTGGCATGTACGGGACCTCAAACAGTTGATCTGGCAAGCTGGATCATAGATCAAATGTATCTGGCACAGCACAGATGGGAGCGCAAGAAGGTGCTTAACGGATGTTGTGCGCTCACTAGAATTGTGTATATGTGTTTGGCTTATGACTTGCCAATTGAGCGTGCACTAACAGGAGAAGAACTGAAGGCATTCAAGGGCACAACGAAGAAAGCCAGGAAGCCCAGTAGGACACGGGCAGGTAAGCGCATGCGAGGCACAATCCCCTGCCTTCAAGTGCCAGAGTCGCCATCACCACAACCATCTCCAGAGCGACCACAGACAGAAGCTGCTCCCACTGTACAACCTATTCGCATAAGGTTGTCCAGACCAGTGGTTACGGAGGCCACCACTAGTACCGCTGCACCTCAGGCAGCCGCCACCGCCGAACCCACCACCACAACAGCAGAAGCTCCCACCACTATTGGTGCGGAAGCGTTTTCTTTCCCGATACCACATATGGAGACCGACCCCATAAACACTACATTTGATTTTGAGATGCCTGATGCATTCTCAAATGAATTCCAGTATTCAGAAGCACAGCTGTTCTCCCAGGAATATGAGCGTCCCAGCTACCCTACCACGCCGCGAGATTTGCCACAGGGACAAGCGGTGTCGAGCTCTGAAGAAGAGAGAACCGAAACAGACAACGAAGAAGGCGACGATGAAGCCAGCCAGGGCTCACATGACGAACAGACAGAGGGCCAAGGCCAACAAACCGACACACACGGCGACACCAGCACATATGAGGATGAGACTTTCGAAGCCGCAGCGTACACACTGGCTATAAAGAAATTATATCGTACCATGGAAAAAGTCTGGGCACGAAAGAAGTTAACTGAAGAGGAGAGCCAGGCATTAATTGAACAGGAACTCATCTCCGGAGGATTCGAAGATGCATACATCAGAGGGTTCCGAGAATTAGTCAAATCAGTAGGCTCCCATGAAGCACTCAGGTTTTTACAAAGAAAGCAACTACCACAGTTTGACCCCCGCCGAGTGCGCCTACTTTCAAAACCCGGAGAGTATATTCGTGTACCAACAGGAGCTCAATCCTCAGCATAAGCCAAGGAGGCACGCCTCGCCCCAGAAAGTTCATTGACCGCAGAAACCATCCTTGTAGATTCGCCACCCCGTACCACCATTGTACATACCACTACTATCCTCGAAATAACATCCACCCCTTCGACTCCTCTCTCACCTCATCTTTCACCAACCCATCCTGTGTCCCCCGCACACCTACCTGCTTCCCCCACATCCACACCTGTACAAGGCAACATAGCCACAACCTTTTCCTTAACCATTCATACCACCATGCCCACACCCAACCCTCCGCATCCATATGTTAACCCCTTCACCCCTTCATCCTTCCCAGCGTTTCCCCCACCCCTAAGACCCCCATTCCCCTTCCTAGCCCCACTAACCTTCTCACCAGTCTCACCCCCCCAACCTACCATAACCCCTATTTCCCCGTTTCACCAAGGTGCTCCTACCATCCCCCCTGTAAACTACTCTACGTTTGTAAATCCCGTATTCACACCTACACAACCACCCACGATTACACCACTTTTCACAGTCACAACACTAAACACGTCCAATGGCATGGACATATCACCATCCACCTCACCACCACCCACTCCCCTCACAGCACCCTCATATTTAGGCACTTCACAATTTTCCACAATCACCACTGCATCCACTGTCCCAACCCCATTTCCCATTCCCACTGCATCTACTCCCGTTGCATCCTCATTTAGCACTTCACTACTACTATCGCCCACCATAGACACCGCATTTCAACACATGTTCGCATGCATGACGCAAGTCCGCGATGAGTTTGCATCACTCGGCACCAACTATCAACAGCTGCAGAAAACGACGAACGAATTACAAACGCAGCTTAATTCGTTATCAATTGAGAACGCCTCACTGAACAGCCGATACCAAGATTTACGAGAGGCCTATCACAAGTTAGAACTGGAAAGTGAGGAGAAAACCAAAGAGGCCACCGCGGATTTGGATAACCTACTTAGAGCCCAGACTGTCCGCAATGCAACGCTTACTAGAAATATGGGCTTACTAAGAAGACACTTAGCCGCAGCAAAAGAGGAGAACCAGAGACTCCAAGAGCAAAATAGAGAGAACTTGGAAGCGGCTTTAGATCATCCAGAACAGCCACTAAGTCCGAGCAGATTCAAGGCAATCCCATCTGAGTCGATGCGGATGTTGCTAGACGACCATGTTAGATTGCTCGAGGACTATGATCGTATGAACGAAGAACATCAAAAGTTAAAGGAAGATCACAAACTGCTGCAGCTCAGAGAACCAGCAACACAACAAGTACAAGTAGCAGCAGAATTACCAGCGCCTGTGGACCCTGCCCCTGAAGTTTTAGAGGAACTCAACGCACTTCGGGCCCAGGTAACAAATCTTGAATCTAGGATTGCCATCTATGAAGCACCACCAAGGCCAGACTCCCCACCTGAGCTACCAGCTGAGGAAGAAACCGTCACTATCCCGGTGGAGGAGACATTTGAAGAGGCATATGAACCGATACCCATCCCAGGAGGACGTGTCACGGCCGAAGGCCAGATGACATATGAATTACCTACCCCCGCGTGGATGAAGACAGTTGAAGAACTCGGAACGACACACTCGGCCAGAATAGAGGCACAGCTACATGCCATGGCCATAATTGAAGAGAAAATTTTACAGTCCCCATTCTTTGCTCAATTGGCCCCGCGACGATACATATCTGGGCATGAGCTCCAATATAAACCGTACTTCATGTTAATGGCCGAATACCAGTTAACCATAGAGAAAGAAACAGGTATGAAACCAACGCATGCCACTCAATTCGAGCCAGAGGACTTGCCACCAAGGGCGCAGAGAGGTGAAATCCTTCAACCAGACTGGCGCAAAGAGTTACTGCAAAATTATCCAGAGATGATGAGCACGTGGGTAAAAGCGCCGCTTCACTTAAAATTTAATCCGTGCTGGGGACCAGTACCACGACGTCGCTCTTGGACTGCCTTCGCTATTAAGCTACAGAACAATAAGCAGTGCCAAGACTGGTTGAACTATCCCTACTTCAAGCCACCAGTCGCGTTACCCACAGTAGGCTACATGATGGCGACGATCCGCCACTGGCTCCCTCGATTAAAACATATGGATGATATTGCCGCGCACATGACTGTCAAAATCTTTGACATGATGCAAATGGTCTTTAAAGTCTTCCGACGCATCAAGGCTCCCCATGTTAACACCCCGGGCTTTGAGCATGGCAACTTTGATTTAGTATATGATATGAGCACAACGCCATCGCTACGGGTGTGTTACGCCTGGCACTGCAGGATCAAATATCTACCGGCATGTTACAAGCAGACATTCGAAGAAATGTTCACCACCGGTTTTTGGGAGTACCATTCAGAAGTATTTATAAGCAGGCCCACACACTTATTGCAATTATTCGCCTGTGAACGAATGGTGTACTCCACACATTATCAGCTCCCACCACCAGACGAGCCACAACCTATCGACTGGGAGAAACTCGAGGCTGATCTAGCCCGAGGTATTCGTATATCAGAGCACACCCTCGCTCAAGACCTTCTACAGAACTATATCCGGCAGACCTCACAACAAGGTTCTGTCAGGGACGACAGAAGCGAGAGGGAGGGGGGTGTTGGAAGCAGTCAGACGCACAGACGCCACGGAAGCATGTAAAGAAGGAGCAGGGAGCCAGGCGGATCCATTTTTTAAACAAATATATTTCTTATTAATTCTCCAAACATTCAACAGTGATTGTTATCACTAATTGTAACATATGTATCATAAGAAAACCCCATTTTGTAATCCATAGCTCCATTTTGTGCAAGCCGAGGAGTCCTCGAGCTTGAGGAGCTTAGGTAGAATACTCGTACCAAATTTCGTTATTTTTAGACATCGTTTACCCTTCCAAATAGCCTCTAGGACCTAATTTTTAACTAGGCCGGTCACTAGATGTGAAACCGGTCAAAACTAGTCTAGAAACTATAAAAAGAGCTAGAGAGCTCATTTTTGAGGTTGGTTCATTTTGGTTAGTGTGAGCATAGAGCTAGTTTGAGCTTGTAAGAGCATTCTTGAGTAATAGAGTTAATTTCCCACCTTCCATTGTGTCTTGCTTGTCTCTTCATTGTGTGTGTGTATGCGTGTGTGCATCTTTGTGCTTCTCACCTTCACTCTCACATCATCTCACGTTCACGATCTTCATATCACTCCTACCTCTCCCACAGATTGACAATTAAGGAGGTGAAGCTTTTTAACGTGGTTCTCACCATTGTGCTAGAGCAACACCCTAGTAAAGAAGGATGGATGCTCCATCAAAAGGTTTTTTAATTTCCTCAAGGAAAGCACAAGATCGTGACGGGATCATGTGAAGGAATCAAAAACCTAGAAAATCTAGTTATAGGTAATGCCTGAAACTTCAAAATTCTTGTAAAGAATTGAAGCAAGAAGGTACTCTATTAAGAGATGTTTAGACTTAAGGATAAAATTCACTCACTCGCCAATGTAAGTATAAAATAGGGTGGTATGGGACACTAGATTTTATACTCAGATTGATGTAGGAAAGATGATATGGGACATCGGACCATGAGATGATGATTATCTTTTAGTCATCTTGAAGTTAGGTTTGTGGTGTAGCTCAAGTGTAAGCACCACCTCCTTTACTTGTCAATCCGCGGAGACGTGAGGACCGGTATGAAGACCACGAGCAAGTGAAGACACAAGTGCTTGAGTGAAAGCACATAAACATGCACACACATACACACACACGCGCACAAGGTAAGATCAAAGAAAGGAAAACAATGGAAAGCTTCGATTGCAAAGAGAGTTCTCTTAAAAAGCTCTATTCTCTAACAAGATCACCTCAAAAATGAGCTCCCTAGCTCTTTTTATAGTTTTTTGACTAGTTTTGGCCCTGTCCAGACCTAGTGTCTAGCCTCGTTAAAAATTAGGTTCCAGGGCTTATTTGAGGGCTCAAATGAAGTCTAAAAATTATTTAAATTGGTAGGATGATACTTCTAATACTCCTCAAGCTCGAGGACTCCTTGGCTTGAACAAAATGGAGTTACAAAAATAGAAAATGGTATTTACAATGGTTTTTAGTGATGAAAATCACTATTTTTATAGGGATTTCTTCTGAAAATTTGACATACACTTCTTGGAACTCCCTACTTGCTCCTTCTTGTTGGGTGTCCACCTCTTTGATGTGCTCCTATGCTTTGCCCTTGACCTTCAGCTTCAACACTCCCCCCCCTCTCGAGTCTGTCGTCCTTGATAGACCCTTGTTGTAATGGTTATTTTAGGTTGCTTTGAGAGGGAGTGTCCATTGGGATGAACCAGAGCCGTCTCTCTTCCAAATGTGGCAAGGTTGGTTGTCTGGTTCTTCATTTGTCACTGCGAGCCTTTGCAAGTTGTAGTCCCTTGGTAGGTGCTTCTACCTTGGATTCCAGCATGACTGTGTCGTTGTGAGTCTCCATTGATGACCTCAAATCGTCCAAAGATGATGTTCATGGTAGTCATGCCAAGTACTCATAACCCATAATGGATGATGGGTAAGTGTGTTTGTGCATGGGTTGAGAAAAATATGTGTCTTGTGCACGGCCTTGTAATGTAGCCCTATGCATGCTTACTTGGAAAATGCATCGGAAGAAGTATGGTGCAAAAATTGGGGGTCTTGAGCTAAGTGCTCAAGGGTATGCCAACGAAGAGGTTTCCTAAGCTATCATGGTTATGATGTTTCCAAAGTAAAGATACGTACCATGGAGAAGGTCGATTGATGTTCATCTCTTCGTGTTGTACGCTCCGCCTTTGGGATGGAACATTGTTGATGAATGTCCGTGTTGATGGTCCATTGATGAGATCTTTTGAGTGGTTGATCATGTCTCCTCTTTTCAAAGCATCATTTGCCAAATACTGAGAATTGAATTTCTTTATATTCAAAGATTAGCAGGGTACCAGAACTACCCCTTGCAAATATCTCCCTAGATGCTCTCGTACATGCAGTAGTTAAGCATCACTCAAGTTGCAGACCTTCAAGCTCTTCAATCCTACCATGGTAAGAGGAAACCATAGTTGTGGATGCCATGTTCATGCCAAGTTCTTGACATCTACCAGATAAGACAACAATTATATCATCTACTAGCCGAGACATACTTATATCCAAACTAATAAATGCCCCATAATCAACAGTTCCACCTTCAACTAAGCATGACTCATTCATGTTTCATGAGCCAAACCTGGGAACAAGTGCTTCCTCTCCGTTTTTTTTTTTTTTTTGAAGGAACAATGTCACCAAACAAGAAGATAGATGTTAGTATCAGAAAAGATATTTGACATATGTCAATGTGCTCTTGTGCATGGGACTCTCAAATGTGTCTATGCACGGCCATGTAATAGGGCCCTATATTAATGCATACTTTGGAGTGCATGACCTGAATGGTGCAAAAGATAGGGTTGTGCAAGAAGCACATGGTTGTTGCTCATCGAGACTTTCAATGTTACTTGTCGATGTTGATGCCAGCTTTGGTGGAGTTATCCATTGGATCTTGAAATGATGTAATCCTCCTTATTGGTGTCCATTTTAGAACAATATTTGGCACTGTAGAGATCACGTCAGGCGTCTTCCTCTTTGGATGCTTTCTGAACTGTGGTATCCAGTGTGGTCGGTGCTTTGGTTCGGTGGAGGCTACTTGTACTTTTGGCTTCCAAACCCATACCCTTTTTACACGTCTTCCTACTATTGTTGAAGAGGTGATTTGATCTTCTTTCAATCTCTGTATGCGGTTCTTACCCTTTTCTCTTTGTGGCTTCTTTGTTGAGACCATTCGCATGTGGGAGAACATAGTTTGTTGTGGATGTAAAAGCTTCTTAGGTACCCACATCTCTAATCGCTCTTGTTGAGTTGTAGCTAATTTCTTAGGCACCCAAACTTGTCGGATACCTTGTGGTTGAGCTTGTCCAAGCTTCCTCCTTCGTCTTCTGGCCTGGTTGGCTTGCCTGGATGGGATTTGTGGGGGCAACGCTGGTGGTTGCTCTCCTTTGCGTACCCAGATCTGCTTCATGCCCGAAACTGCTTTCTTGTTGAATGGTGTCTTTCTATTTGATTTAGCAGTTTTCGTGAACAATTGTGTTTGTCATTGTGGTGGAACTACTATGGCCACCTGAGTCTTTGGAGAAGAAGACCGATCCACTTGCCTTCGAACCTGTTCTTCCACGATTGACTCCTTTTGCATCATAGAGCTTTTGACACATACAACATCTTCTTCCATATGATTAGTCTTAGAAGAGCTAAGAGAATGTGGGACATCTGGATTTGTGAGCATGCAGTTCTCTAATTCTATTGTAATGCATTGTTCTTGTACCCAAACTTGAAGGATTTGACTTCTTAGGTTTAAGTTAACAGCATGGTCATAGATCCAATCTTGACCCAAGACAAGTGGTTCTGTAAGGTTCTCATTTTGACACACTAGCATTTTGACTTTCATTGGAACATCTTGAAGGTAGATGGGAAGTTCCACCTCGCCCAACAAGGGGTTTCCACACCTTCCAATCCTATGAGATAAGCTTCTATGGGATTGATGTTCAACTGCAAGTCTTGGAAGTAGGAAAGTCGAACTGCACTACTTGCTACACCTGAGTCAATCAATGCTTTCACAGTCCTTGCACCCTTTCCTTGTCCTATCTCTATGGTCACAAAGGGACATCCGTCAATAACTTGAGAAGTCGCTATGCCTGATTTTTGGCACATATCCATGTGATATTTTGGGGCTTTTGAGTTGACATCTAGGCCTAATCGCCTTAACTTATTTCGCCTTATGTGCTCTCTAACCTCTGCTTGTGCTTCTTCTCTGACTCTCATATCTTCTTCTTTTCGTTTCTTAGCAATGTTGAGTCTCATTAGCATGTCCTCTGTAAGAGGTTCTTGATATAACTTGACTCGACAACCACTGATATAGTTTGTCAAGATGTCACCTTCTAAAGTAGCCAATTGAACCGCACTGCTAGTGGAAATTCTATTAATGATCATGGGTCCATATCCTCTTTTTTCCAACTTACGGGCATGTTGCTTTAGCGTATAAAAAAGCACTAGGTCTCCCTCTTTCAATCCTTTATCTTTGATGTGTGCATCAAAGTATGCCTTTTGTCTTTTCTTTGTAGCATAGATGTCTGCCGCCGCACGTAGCCTTGTCTCTCCTAAGCATTCTAGATCAAAGATCCTCGAGGACAACTCATGTCCATTCCACTCATACTCTCATGCTACTTTTAAAGCAGGGATTAAGAAATCTAATGGTAGCACCGCATTCTATCCAAAGACCATCTGAAATGGGGTGGCATTGAGTACCATTTTGTAGGCAACTTGATAAGCCCAAACAGCATGATGAAGTTGTTTGTCCCAATCAGAGCATTTATTATTTACAAGTTTTGTCAACACATTACATAGGATCTTATTCGTGCTCTCGGCTTGTCCGTTAGCTTGGGGATGATAGGGGGGACACTTCTTATGTATTACCAAGAATTCTTGGAGAAGATTTTCAATGACTTCATTTAAGAAGTGTGTGCCTCTCTCGCTTACTAGCTCTATTGGTAGTCCATATCTCGTGAACACGTTCTCAAATAAGAACTTTGTTGTCATTTGAGCATCATTCTTTGTTGTGGCTTTTACTTCTACCCACTTGGTCAGGTAATCTGTGGCTACAATAATGTACTCTGCATGGGAGTTTCTAGTTGGGGGGTTAATAGGACCTATGAAGTCTATGCCCCACTTTGAAAATGCACGCCCTCCCATCATTGGCCTCAAAGGCATCTCGTCTTTTCTAACTGGATATTGTGCACGTTGGCATGTGTCACATTTCTTCACATAGGTGTGAGCATCCATATGAAGAGTGGGCCACCAAAGTCCTGAAAATAGAATGGTCTTGATTACTCGATCAGGACCGAAGTGTCCACCTGCAACACTGTTGTGTGGAGTTTCTAAGACTTTCAAATAGTCTGATTCGTGAACGCACAATCTTAGATAACCATCCTTGCCTTGTCGATATAAGTTGTCTCCAACCAAAGCATAGTCCTGAGCCTCTTGCTCCATGCTTTGTCTTCTTGCTAGACTAGCCTCTTTGGGTAAGGTTCCCGATCTCATAAACTCTACCAATGGAGCACTCCAATCAAGAATTAATGACACTTGATAAAGGGTGGCATGATCCACTGGTTGTCTCTCTTTGCACATTGGACAATTCTTAATCCACTCATGTATTTCTTTGTCAATGCTAGGCCAATACACTCCTAAACATTTCAGATTTTGTAATGTGTGCTGTTTAGAATAATGATTTCCTAGCAATCCTTCATGAGCTTGTTGCAACCAACTACTATGTTCATCGTCCTCAACACAACAAGCTAATACACCCTCAGTATCTTATTTGTACATGCTTCCTGCCAATATGTGATATTTTTTTGATTTTACAATTTCTTCTTGTGATGTTTTCACATTCTTATTTGCAGGGTCGAAGGTTAGGACATGTACCGACTTATTTGCCCATTTAGGAACAACTTCTAAATTGAACAGATATGCATCGGGTAATTCATCAGACACTCCTTGCGGTGACTCTCCTAAAGTGATGTGAGAAAGGTGATATGCCCGAAGGTGGGTTCTACCTTTCCTGACAACAACTTCAAAGTCATATTCCATTAGTAAGAGGAACCATCTTACTAAGTGTCTAGTATTGCAAGGTTTATTGACCAAATATAACAAAGCTTGATGATCAGTGAAAAACTTGAACTTGTTGGCCAATATATAGTGTCTAAACATCTTCACAGCATATACCATGCCTAAGCCCTCTCGCTCAGTTGTGGTATAGTTTCGTTCAGCTGCGGTGAGCTGTCTACTAGCATATGCTATGGGCAAATCTAAGTTTCTTCACCTGTGGGTTGTGCTAGCACACATCCTATGGCATGATTAGATGCATCCATATGGACATGGAATGGTTTATTCCAATCAGGAGTGGTCAGTATTGGTGCTCTACACAAACGTTTCTTCAGTTCATTGAAAGAATTCTCGCATTCATCGTTCCACTCAAAATTAGACAACAAGGCATAAAGGGGTCTAGCTATGATCGGGTACATGTGGATAAACCTACGGTAATATCCACAATGGCCCATAAAGGCTTGTACCTCCTTAACATTCCTTGGCCTTGGCAGCTCCGCTATGGCTCGTACCTTATCTTCATCTGTTGAAATTCCATTCTTAGAAACAATACGACCTAAGATTTTACCTTGACGCACCATGAACACACACTTTTGTGGGTTCAGACACACTCGATAAACCTACTTCAAACAATGATTCCTCCTCTGTTCACTACTTTGCTTTTCTTTTTCTTTTGACTGCTCTCACTTCCATCCTTTGAATTTGCCCTTTTAATACTTGTGAGAGGCTCTTCTTCTTTCTGGGTGAAAACTCCCACATCTTCTAGATAGTGCTGCTCTGAGTTAAAGCAACTATCCATCACAATGGACTCTATATCATCGTCATTCTCTTCTTCTTCTATGACATCACTAGGGTCACATTCTTCTAGCAAGGGCTGACACATGAACACTGAGATATCATAACCGTCCTCATCACAATGAGGTGTCCACTGTTCCTCGTTGACAGCCATGTCCATCGTGGCTAAGATTTCTGGCCAGCCATGAGGCTCAAATTCCTCATCCGAAAAGATCATCGGTGTGTAGGCCGGGTCTCTAACTGGTCTATCTCCTGGTAAAGTTCCTTCTTCCCTTGCCTTCAAGTGTTTTTCCTCTTCCTCTACGACCTTGCACATCCACAAATGAGTATCTTCATGCAACCAGGATGGGTCAGGAGAACTTCCAAAATGCACAGAGTTTGAATCTTCTTTTGCTTTGTGGATAGGATTCCACTGTAGGGGTGGTACATCTCTGAAGGTGTAATCCTTCAAATTGACCTTGGTGGTGACCCATAAGTGTTGTAAGTACAAGGAATTGGTTCCCCAATCCTGTACTATTTGCAATTGTCGTAGGAAGGGTCTTCCTAGGATCATCTCATAAACATTATTTTTCTCAAAGTCACATATAGCAAATGTGTGCTCAAACTCTACACCACAAGTGGTTAGAGTTATTCCTTCAAGCAATCCTAGAGGTCTTTCAAAATGACCGTCTGCCATTTGAAGCTTCATTCTAGTTGGTCTTAATGCGGGTTTGCTCCATTGCTTCCACAAGGAGGTGGTCGCAATAGCAACACCAGCACCTGAATCTATGATTGCTTTGGTTGTGTAACCTTGGTAGGTGATTGGAAGATAAGTATTACCTTCTTCACCCTCACACATGTCTCCTATTTTATCGAGAGGTATCTCTGGAACTTTTTGCTTAGATCCTATTTTTGGCATATTGGAATCAAGTTATGGGACCTGATCCTTCACATGATTCCATAGCTTGGGTTTTGCTTTTAGCAACTCTTCTACAGTGAGATGACACTGAACCTTAGCGTTCTTCACGACATCAGTGTTCCTTGGGACCACTGAGTCTTCATGTCTGACTAGTATTGTGGGAGCTCTTATCTAAAGAGATTCAGATTCCCATGGGCCTGGAAATTGAGGTAGTTCTTCTAAGGTATTAGATTCAGAATCTAATCTTTCGTCTTCTTGTCCTTCTACTTCATCTCTGTAAATAGATGGAATGTCTTGGGGAAATTGATCATGAAGATCATCAATCTCACGAATAGGAGGGAAATTACTCTTCTCCTTGGCCCATTTCTCTTCTTGTATTTCACGCAAGAACTCTTGAGAGTACTGTTGAATTGAAGGAGGTATTCTAGCATCCGAAGTTAGGAACATAAGCTCCCATCGGTGGTGAGCTTCTTCTCTCAATAATTGGTTGAGCCTGTGGAGGTAAAAAATCGTGTGGTTTGTTTATCAATTGCTCTAATCTTTCTAGTAAGCCCTGGAAGTGCAAATCCGATTTGACAGAGTTTGTCTGATTGAACTTTTGACTAGTCTCAAGTATAGCTTGAGCTTGTTCTACCATTTCATGCACATTTTCATCCGTTCAATCTCTAAGTCCGCTCTAGGGTAACTCTTGTCTAGGTTTGCAGCTGTAGGCCCTTCTTGAAGTCGAGCCTGATAGGCCTTGAATATCATGTCCAAGCCTTCTCGGGTTGGATCTGCAAGAACAGACCCTGGTTGCGGCCTATTTACAATGCATGGTGGGGTGGGATGCGATGGAGTGGATGGAATTTTGGCATGGAAGGGTTTTTGAGATGCAATGTCTTCTATTTTTGTTTTTGCGTCTTTCAAGCTTTCTTCTAATTCCGATAACTTTTTATTCCACTTGCGATTGGCCTTCTCTCTGGTATCTTTCCATGTTCTTGTTTTCCTCTTACTAGGCTCTCCTGATTCACTCGACTCCGATTGTTCTACAAGTTTACCTTGTTTTAATGCTTGTGCCCTAGTAATTGCCTGTACAGAAGTCACATTACTGCTACTTGAACTTGAATCCACCACTAAGCCTACCACATTAATGGGTGTGATCTTGGGTGCACTAGAGGGGTTTCTTGGACAATCTCTGGGAAGATGGTCTTTGCTACATTCAGGACAAAAAGCTTGTATTGTGATAGCCTGACCTTGACTCGGAGATGGTGGGTGGGGACAATCATGAATGAAATGGTCACCTTGACATCTGAAACAAGATCCTCTAGGGGCTTGTGGTCTCATTTGTCTCAATTGGGGCCTAGGGTTAGCATTTGTGTACATGACATTGGAGTATTCTGGCTTCCAATTTTGCTCCATAGGTGGTGCCTCATATTGATACGAGTAAATCTCACTATGCTCAGGCGACTCAGTATAATAAGCATGTGGACTACCTTCATGGAAGTAGTCTGAACTATGAGCATGAGAGTCATTATCTGGTATCAATGGGGTTAGTGGCACCAATGCTCTATTTGGATTTTCCTCTCCCACAGCATACTTGACTGGAATCACGTTGGCAGGAGCTGGTGGTTGGTTTCCCAAGACTGGTTGTGGCCTATATTATGCCTGAAATTGCTGTTGTGGTCGATAATATGGTTGTTGGTATTGGTTCTGATACCTACCTTGTTGGTAAGATTGCTGATAAGTTTGTCTAACAGCCTGCCTATTATAGGGACAATCTAGAGTCGTGTGGTTCGTGTATCTAGAGTCGTGTGGTTCGTGTATCTAGAGCCGTTTTTGTTTTGCATTGGGCATACGTTAGCCATGTGGTCCCCTCCGCAGGTATAGCATCGGTTCAATGAGGTGACTCTTTGTGTTTGTCTATTTTGGACTCCCAGCTTCTTGGCAACTTGCTCAGCTATCTCATCTATTTCTGTGGAGATTTTCAAAGTATGACTAGTAGAACTATCAGAATCCTTATAGAGTTTGGACAATCCTAACTCCCCACCCAAGTTATCTTCTATGTCAATGCATGTCCGCACACACTATTCTATGGATCTAGGCTCTTTCAAGTAACACATATGATCTTAACTTTGTGCTCAGTAACCCATCTAAGAACAAAGCCACTTGTTTGGCTGGTGTGGGTAACTCTGGAGCAGGGCATCTTTCTAGGTACTGTCTGAACCTTCTACCTGCTAGTCGCACCGTTTCTTGGGGAGTCTGCTTGAAACTGTGGATCAAAGATGATGTGTTATGCCTGATACCACTCTTGGAAAATTCTACAATGAATTCATCTAGCAACTGACCTATATCGTCATAGTTGCGACTACTCAATGGTTGAAACCAAGCTAAGGCAGTGTCTTTAAGAGTCAAACCAAATGCCTCATACTGGGTGAACAAATCCTCAACTTGTTCAGCTCTTAGAACTTGTTTGAACTCAGCCACATGATCATAAGGATCTCCTGTCCCATCAAAATAATTCTTCATTGCCTTGATCACTTGAGTGGGTCTAAGGGTTCTTGGGTGCTCTCGTGGTCTAGGCAATGGAAAATCGTGTTCATCTCTTTGTTGCCTACGTGCTTGATGTCTCTCTCTTTTAGGTCTTTCATTTTCAAATCTTGATCTATTTATGCGCACAGTGCATGCAAAACTTACCTCAAGTCTCTCTCTAGTTCTTTCTCTCTGGGCTTCATGAGCTTTGGATGATCCTACTCCTTGGAGGCCATGGGAAACATTGGATCTTGGTGGAGGGAAAATCAATTCACTCTTCCAAGTATATGCATGTCTATCATGTTCTGTCACCAAGAACATCTTCTTTGATGTGTTGTCCAGGTAGACAACTTTGCCTGGTATCTCAAGATCCTTGAACTCGTAGATGATGACTATGCCCAATTGGCTAGATTGATCTGGCTTGAATCTCCAAAAGGCTTCCTCTGTTTCTCTATTCAAGAATAGTTCTATGCTTTTGTTGTCTTGAGGGATCCAATCGGGAGTGATCATTCTGGTCAGAACTGACTTACCTCTAGGAGTCTGGGGACCTTGTCCTACATTTCCTTATTCTAGGTCTCCTATCTCATTCTCATGAATGACATTTCCAAAGTCATCGGTCCTATCTGGTAGGTTGGTGACCACATACATGGTTCCTTCCTTATCAATGTATGAACCCTCTTCGAACTTGACCACCGGGTGTTCAAGTCCAAAGGGTTGATCTGGATTTTTGAGTTGGACCACTTTTTTTGTGAAATCCAGAGAATCGTGATCCTGTGAAATCAAGAGAAGCATGATCCTGTGAAACCAAGAGAATCGCAATCCTGTGAAACCAAGAGAATCCCGATCCTATGAAACCAAGAGAATCGCGATGCTGTGAAATCAGAGAATCATGATGCTGTGAAATTAGAGAATCGCGATGCTGTGAAATCAGAGAATCGTGATGCTATGAAATTAGAGAATCGCGATCCTCTGAAACCAGAGAATCGCGATGCTGTGAAACCAAGAGAATCGTGATGCTGTGAATCTCAAGAGAATCACGATGCTATGAATCTCAAGAGAATCGTGATGCTGTGAATCTCAAGAGAATCGCAATGCCGTGAATCTCAAGAGAATCGCGATGCTGTGAATCTCAAAAGAATCGCGATACTGTGAATCTCAAGAGAATCGCGATGCTGTGAATCTCAAAAGAATTGCGATGCTATGAAATCAGAGAATCGCGATCCTGTGAAACCAAGAGAATCGCAATCCTATGAAATCAGAGAATCGTGATGCTGTGAAATCAGAGAATCGCGATGTTGTGAATCTCAAGAGAATCGCGATGCTATGAAAGCAGAGAATCACAATGCTGTGAAATCAAAGAATTGTGTTTTTGAGAATCGCGACTGTCAGCAGAGAATCGTGTTTTTAGAGAATCGTGTTTTGGGAGATTCGTGATTGCCAACAGAGAATAGTGCTTTTAGAGAATCGTGTTTTTGGAGAATTGCAATTGCCAACAGAAAATCGTGTTTTCTGAGAATCACGATTGTCAGCAGAGAATCGTGTTTTTGAGAATCACGATTTTGTCTTAGAGAATCGTGTTTGATCACAATCATGTTTTTGGCTGAAAATCGTGATTTGTGAGAATCGCGATTTTGAGCACAACCAGAGAATCGCGATTCTAAGAATGACCATAGAATCGTGTTTCTTTCAGCAAACTTTTAGGCAGGAAATAGAAAATCGCGATTTTCAAAAAAAAAATGAATTTTTTCATAGAATCGTGATTTTCATCACAAAATCGTGTTTTTTGGCGAGAAATTCAAATTTCTGAGCGCCGAGCAATGGCGAGCTCCATATGTGTAGAAAATCATGAAAAAACACAAGCACTTGCTCTCTCTTCCACTTCCTAACTCCTCCTCGCACAATAATGCATGAAAGATGGTATGAAAATGGTGAAAATGCACTAAAAAACAAGAAATTTCTATGAACAAGAAGATGGAAGAAGATGGAGATGATGATGATGATGAAGATGAAGAAGAAAAATCAGAAAATGAACAAAAATGACAGTTTTTTAACCTTCCAACATCGCAAATCTACGATCTTACCATCACAACGCTCGTCCTCGAAGCTCTCTCCCCGGCAATGGTGCCAAACTTTGGTGTAGCTCAAGTGTAAGCACCACCTCCTTTACTTGTCAATCTGCGGAGTCGTGAGGACCGGTATGAAGACCACGAGCAAGTGAAGACACAAGTGCGTGAGTGAAAGCACACAAACATGCACACACATACACACACGCGCACAAGGTAAGATCAAAGAGAGGAACAATGGAAAGCTTCGATTGCAAAGAGAGTTCTCTTACAAAGCTCTATTCTCTAACAAGCTCACCTCAAAAATGAGCTCTCTAGCTCTTTTTATAGTTTTTTGACTAGTTTTGGCCCTGTCCAGACCTAGTGTCCGGCCTAGTTAAAAATTAGGTTCCAAGGCTTATTTGAGGGCTCAAATGAAGTCTAAAAATAATGAAAAATTGGTAGGATGATACTTCTAATACTCCTCAAGCTCGAGGACTCCTCATCTTGAACAAAATGGAGTTACAAAAATAGAAAATGGTATTTACAATGGTTTTTAGTGATGAAAATCACTATTTTTATAGGGATTTCTTTTGAAAATTTGACATACACTTCTTGGAGCTCCCTACTTGCTCCTTCTTCTTGGGTGTCCACCTCTTTGATGCACTCCTGTGCTTTGTCCTTGACCTTCAGCTTCAACAATTTGATCCTCAAGGAAATTAAAACTTCAAAAAAGGAGTTTAATTCAAGAAGGATGAAAGTAGTATCTCAAGATACTTCAAGATAACTTCAAGATCAAGGAAATTGAAGATATGAAGTAAGTAACTTCTAAGATCTTCTTAGAACACTTCAAGCTTAAGTGTTGTCGATCAAAAATATTTGATAAATTTTTGAAAAAATTGGACTTTGACTTTGAGTTGATCTTTTCAACCAAGGAATGGATTGACTAAGTCAAGCACCAAGTTCCTAGTGTAACTTGGTAAATTCACTCTTTTGACTCAAAGAAATGCACAAGAATTGCATTCCCAATAAGGAGTCAGAAAGTCTGAATGTGACTAGAACTTAGTCTCAAGTGAAGCATTATTTGAATACAAAACTTATCAATAGAACCTCAGTGGGTCGACACACTGATGTTGGTTACCACACTAGTATCTTGTGGTTGGATGATGTTTTTGATTTGCTTTGAATCTTTTTAAGAATCCGGATTATTTCTCTTAAAGATAGAAAAAATGCTTCAAAACCCTGTTGAAACAGATCTTTGAGAAGTTACAGTCCTAAGACTTTGACTCATAATGAGCTTTTGTATCTTCGAAGTTTGAATTGGTTGTACTGAGTTTCAGTTATTTCTTTCCGCTTTTCAAATCTTTTGGAATTGGCTCAGATTTGGTATCTAATTCCTTTTGCAAAAGACGAGGGTTAGCTCGTTAGAACTAGATAACTAAATTAAAACATCCTAGATAGATGTTATGTACAAGGACCTTTTCAATCTTCAAAAGATAATAAGTCTAAGTGGACTTATTTATTTGAGTTTGCTTCAAGTTATAACATAAATGATTAGAGCCAGTATACTCTAGAATAGAGAAGTTAGGAATTGCTTAATAGATTGACAATTCCCAAGAACTTTTAGCCAAAAACTAGTCTTTGAGAAAAATGTCCTAAGTTGGACAAATTTCATTGCGAATTTGTATTGGGCAAGTTATAGTATTGTTGACTCAAAGAAAGTGGTAACTTCCTCTTACAATTTACATAGGATTTTTAAACTCATTAGGACAAAATAGTCCTCTAGTCGGGTAAAAAAATCAAGTAATTGTCAGATCAAAGTAAACCATTGTACAAACATCTAAGTTAGATGTTTAGGACAACCAAACTTCAAGTTCTCCAAAACAAATTCAAGTGAATCAAGAGTTCTCAAAGTCTTGCAAGGGATAAGAATCCCACCTTTCATTACTAAATCCATGCATCAGTTATGCCTAGAAATGAACTAGTAATTTGAATCCACCTAGTTCACATGTTTGTGCCTAGATCGCACATCCAAAAACTGTGAATTGGTCAGGGATGTGTTTAGATCCACCCTTATTATTCATTTACTACTTTGTACTTTGACTACTTTATCAAAGTGCAAAGTGAGACAATGTTTCGAATCATTTGGGCAAGGATGCCACCACAGAGATGAGACATGTTCTTCCAGTTTTAGAACATGACCATGTTCTTCTAGTTTTAGAACATGAGGCTCGGGGGTTGCCTACAGTATGTATATAGCTCTATTTTCAAGGACGAAAATATTTTCCAAGGGGGGAAGAATGTAATAAAGTAAGTCTATGATCCAAGGGTCTGGCTGATTCAGATAGATCTAAAATCGGACACCGTTTGGTGATCCGTGTGAATGACCAAAGATCTCGAGTTTAGACTTACTAGAAAGTCTTGTGCTCTTGAACAAGTGATCCACTTACCTTACTGGTAAAGTCTCAAGAATGTGAAGGAGGAGGTCTTTGGTTCAATCCCCGTCGGGAACATGGGGAGAGTATTTTGTCCAAAGAGATCTAGAGCCTTCTAGAAGCATCCACTTGAGTTAACTCGAGTTGACTGGGACACTTGGCACACATGCAGTTACATGGTCGACACATGGTTGGCTACTATCCACCTGCCCAAGAAGGGAGTCCCCTGGAGAGAGCTATATATAGAGGCATTTAGTTGGGAGGAGAGTCATCTCTCTAGCATGTGGTGGTCGTAATCTTTAGGATTGTTGCAAAGAGGCTACCTTCTCTCTCTCTCTCTCCCCCTCTCTCTCTCTCTCTCTCTCTCTCTCTCTCTCTCTCTCTCTCTCTCTCTCTCTCTCTCTCTCTCTCTCTCTCTCTCTCTCTCTCTCTCTCTCTCTCTCTCTCTCTCTCTCTCTCCTCTCTCTCTCTCTCTCTCTCTCTCTCTCTCTCTCTCTCTCTCTCTCTCTCTCTCTCTCTCTCTCTCTCTCTCCTCCCTCCCTCCCTCCCTCCCTCCCTCTCTCTCTCTCTCTCTCCTCTCTCTCTCTCTCTCTCTCTCTCTCTCTCTCTCTCTCTCTCTCCGTCTCTCTATCTCTCTCTCTCATCTCTCTCTCTCTCTCTCTCTCTCTCTCTCTCTCTCTCTCTCTCTCTCTCTCTCTCTCTCTCTCTCTCTCTCTCTCTCTCTCTCTCTCCTCTCTCTCTCTCTCTCTCTCTCTCTCTCTCTCTCTCTCTCCCTCCTTCTCTATCTGCGCTATCATCGGATGGAGCAGGGGGGGAGAGGCTTCCTTCTCTCTCTCTCTCTCTCTCTCTCTCTCTCTCTCTCTCTCTCTCTCTCTCTCTCTCTCTCTCTCTCTCTCTCTCTCTCTCTCTCTCTCTCTCTCTCTCTCTCTCTCTCTCTCTCTCTCTCTCTCTCTCTCCTCTCTCTCTCTCTCTCTCTCTCTCTCTCTCTCTCTCTCTCTCTCTCTCTCTCTCTCCCCCCCTCCCTCTCTCTCTCCTTCTCTATCTATTCTGCCGTCCAATGGAGAAGGGGGGAGAGGCTACCTTCTCTCTCTCTCTCTCTCTCTCTCTCTCTCTCTCTCTCTCTCTCTCTCTCTCTCTCTCTCTCTCTCTCTCTCTCTCTCTCTCTCTCTCTCTCTCTATCTATCTATCTATCTCTCTCTCTCCCTCCCTCTCTCTCTCCCTCCCTCTCTCTCTCCCTCCCTCTCTCTCTCTCTCCTTCTCTATCTATTCTGCCGTCGAATGGAGAAGGGGGGAGAGGCTACCTTCTCTCTCTCTCTCTCCCTCTCTCTCTCTCTCTCTCTCTCTCTCTCTCTCTCTCTCTCTCTCTCTCTCTCTCTCTCTCTCTCTCTCTCTCTCTCTCTCTCTCTCTCTCTCTCTCTCTCTCTCTCTCTCTCTCTCTCTCTCTCTCTCTCTCTCTCGCTCTCGCTCTCTGCTTCTGTATTTGCACTGCCTCCAGATGGAGGAGGGAGGGAGAGGCTACCCCCTCTCTCTCTCTCTCTCTCTCTCTCTCTCTCTCTCTCTCTCTCTCTCTCTCTCTCTCTCTCTCTCTCTCTCTCTCTCTCTCTCTCTCTCTCTCTCTCTCTCTCTCTCTCTCTCTCTCTCTCTCTCTCTCTCTCTCTCTCTCTCTCTCTCTCTCTCTCTCTCTCTCTCTCTCTCTCTCTCTCTCTCTCTCTCTCTCTCTCTCTCTCTCTCTCTCTCTCTCCTTCTCTGTCTGAACTGCCGTCGGATGGAGGAGGGGGGAGTGGCTACCTTCTCTCTCTCTCTCTCTCTCTCTCTCTCTCTCTCTCTCTCTCTCTCTCTCTCTCTCTCTCTCTCTCTCTCTCTCTCTCTCTCTCTCTCTCTCTCTCTCTCTCTCTCTCTCTCTCTCTCTCTCTCTCTCTCTCTCTCTCTCTCTCTCTCTCTCTCTCTCTCTCTCTCTCTCTCTCTCGGGTTCCATTCCTAAAACAACATTAAGAAAAAAACAACTCTCACCATATACATATACATATATATACAAGCACATGCATGTCTTTTTCTATGCACACACACCTAGTTTAGTGATCTAACACACACACGATCATGCATACTAACACTCATGTATAGTTAGAACTCATGTTTGGACTTTCCTACTATGAATCACTCACTCTCCACTTACACACATCACTCATCCTTAAGTGCACATACGATGACACTTGGCCACACGTATATAGATAGGCTTACAATTTTTTTTAATATAAACAATTCGTTACACATATAAGGTTTTATTTAATTTATGGTTTAAGTCAAATTAATAACATGATTTACATGGTTTAGGCACATGAATACATAGGTAGCATAAATACATACAGTTAAACATTAGTACACATATAGATTATTAGGCCAATGCATACACACAAGCACAAATGCATATTCTTACCTAGTTACACACATACATAAGCACATAATAAATATTCTTATACACATAAAATGACACATCCACGTGCACATATAACACAAATACACACACATACTTTCACACACATATTCATAAATGCACATTCAACCCACAAACACATTCTCATAGGTTTATTGGCTCACACAGCACACAATACACATAAGCACTTAAACATATAAGTTGATACATATACACACACATAGTTACACACATTTTGATAGCACGTATTTCTATGGTTCAAGTGAAAAATCACACATACTGCTCATAGAGGAATTAAGAAAGCTTATATCTATAGAGGGTACAGATAAGGGTTCATATGCCTGCAAGTGCTCAAGAGAAAAGATTAGTTAAAGAAATGTACCAAAAAAATTCGAGAGAGATAAAATTTATTCATCTTAAAATCAAAAAGTTTTTCTTTTTCTGAGTGTTGATATGGACTTGGAAATCCTTCCGATATCTGCCCCCACAAAACCTGCACATTGTCCCGATGGGCAACCTGCAGTTCATGGAAAGCAACATCAAACTCTTTGAGAAAACTTATAAATTGACTTTAAATAAGATGATAAAAAATGCTTCTAAATTCAAATTAAGTTCTTGATAATAAATTAAATTCATAAAATTAGGTAAATGTGAATTGGAAATCCTTTCGTGTAATGCATGAAGTCAAAAAGTCAAATTTAGAAAATCCTATAATAGTCATTTAGATAGTCGTGGTACTTACCATTCAATTAACCTTGTTCGTAAGTAAGATTTAATTTATAGAAGTATTCTATCTTCTATCTCTTAGTCGTCTGCCATAAGATACATCTAACTAATTCTTCTGCAGCAGACCTCTGCCTCATATAGCCCGCAAAACATTTCAGAAGTGATTTCGAGATCACAACTGAATAATAATTTTTCTTTTTCTTTTTCTTTGTTTTTCTTTTTTCTTTTGTTCTTTTTCTTTTTCTTTTTCCATCATACAGTAGCCATTAATGTATTGCTTGATGTTCTCATTTTTCTTTCTTTTTCGCAACTTTTTTGTTAAAGAGGAAAGGCTTAACCCCTAATCAGAGCTGAGGATCTAGAAGCATGCTACAGTCAGAACTAGGATCTCATTTGCTAAATGGTTTTAGAAAATAAAGAAGCCTACTTGTATAAAGTAAATTCACTTTTACTAAGAATCACAGGTCAAGTGTTCCTCTCTCCTATCCTCACAAGACATTATAAGTTCCCTAAATTGGACCTTCAACTTACATACATATTCCTACTTTAATTTCATTTTCATTATCTACATAGTTTTAATAAATTTCCTTTTATACCAGAAACATATAAAACCCTAATTATGAAATGCATGAAAAGAAATTTTTATAAACATTAAAGAACAATTAGAATTATTTCACCTAATTATGCTTCATCTTCATCTTCGTCATCCAGAAAGTCTTCATCTAGCTCGAACTCACTGCTTGCCCTTCATTTAAATAGCTTTATTCTCTTCCCTGCAATCACATTTCTTAACATAGTACCATCAAGTTCTCCTAATTTATATGTACCTGTTTCAAAAACAAAAACAACAACATATGGTCGAAACCAACACTTAGTTAATTTACAACATGCATCATATTGAGTCTCTAAAGTACTATCATATACAAGCACCCAATCCCCACTCTCTATTGGTTGAGGCCTTAATTGATATTTCTTATCAAAATAAATTTTATTTTTCAATCGTGATGTTTTTAATTTTTTAATAGCTTCTTTTAAATTTTCATTACCTTGTTTCAGTTGAATAATTCTTACTGCTAATAATGCTTCTCTTGAAACGTTGTCTTCTTAATCTTAGCTCATCCAATTTACTATCTGAGTATGAATAGGAAATATCGGCTTCTGACAATACATAAGTTCAACTGGCATAAAACCAGTTGTTCTTGTGTACCTCATTCTATCGGCCCATAGAGCAAATGGGAGATATTTTTTCCATTGTCCAATATCCCCATGGCATGATTTTGAAATAGCCTTCAATATGGAAGGATGCCCTCATTCAATTTTTCCATTTGCCTCTCGATTGTAGGCACTCATAAGAGATAAGCGAATTCCATGATGTGCAAAGAACTCTCTTGCCTCTCTAGCATCTAGCTCACCTTGATCTTCTACTACTTTTTCTACATATCTAAATCTGGATATTACTTCTTCTAAAAGAAATAAGTATACATTATAAGTAGTATTAGAATGAAGCGCTCTACCCTCAACGTGATTTATTAAATCTTCACGTGCAAGAACAATGTATCTCATACCACTATTGCTTTTAGGCATGGTCACAAGGTCGACTACCCACTTGTAGTGAATACAAGGTGGATAGGTCGGATGTAAAGGGTCTCTATGCTTGACAAAGCAATGTAACTGGCACGTAGTACAAGTGCTCACAAATTCTTTAACAGTTACATACATCCTCGGCCACCAGTAGCTTTCCCGAATCTTCTCATATGTAGCTACAAAGCCCTTAGGACTAGACCAAAGGTGTCCATGCAGTTCTTTCATAACTTGCACTTGAAAATTTCTTAAGCCTAATACTCTCTACAGGTTTCTCACCTTTCCTTTAGCATGTCTCCAAAGATATCCATCTCTCAAGAAGAAGTTGAAAGACTTCTTCCTGATGTTCCAAAATCGATTTGAGGACCAACTTGGAATAGGTTGAAACGTACTCAGATAGTATCCTATATCCTTCCACTCTCCCTCATAGTCTTCTTCTCTAAACCTCTCATACATGAAAGTAAATGTTTCATAATTAATTAAATTTATATGTTTATCCATTGCTTCACTATCATTGTCAAACTTTGCTCTTGAGAGCATATCAACAACGGTATTGTGTTTTTGAGCAATATGTACAAAAGCAGGGTTAATAAACTTAATAAAGGCTATCCATTGTAAGATAGCTATATCTGGAAATGAACAGTTGGCAATTAAACCAGTTAATGGAAGACAGTCAGTCTCTACTATTACATTAGCTCCTATAAAATATTCCTTATTTGTTTTTAAAGACGTAACTAATCCCCATAATTCTCTCTTAATATGAGGATAATTCCTTAGAGTATCATGTAAGATTTTTGCTCCAAAGCGAACTGCGTATCTTTGCTCCTTCTCATCATCTTGCCCAATGACCCAGCCTATACCAATAGGACTAGTGTCAATGGTTAGGATCACATGCTTATTTGTTGATTAATCAATATGTTTCAAGATCGGAGCATTGATAAGCAATTGCTTCAATCGTCTCATCGTTCTAGTATGCTCATCAGTCCAAAAGAATTTCTTTCTTTTTTGTAACAAATCATAAAGTGGGTTTGCAACATGAGCAAAGCGAGGGATCCAGATGACATAGAAAACACATGCACCTAAGAATCTCCTTACTTCACTACCATTACGACACCCCTCAGAAATTCTACAAATGGCATCAACTTTTGTCGAGTAAGGTCGACGACCATAATGACCGCATAAATGCCTTACTATCAGCACTTCATTAACACCAAAAGTAGATTTTTCTAAGGAGAAAGTTAGTCCAACCTCTTCAAACCTTTGAAATATCTTCTCACAATCAGAAATATGGCTGGAAACAAACTTTCTACAAATAGATGAATCTAAACTTTCATCTTTTTCTTTTTTTACACCCTTTTATTGGAATATCATCAATAAAAGGCATTGTCACTTTTGGGATAAAGTCAGGTAAGACCAGGTTCATAGCATTCATCATGTGTGCCACAGAATTCGTCGCTCCTTGTGGTAAAGTACACATGCATACTAAACCCAAAGGAGTCTTCATCGTGGTCACATCTCGACTTTGGATGGCTAATTGAAAATGATCATCACCTAAATACAGGTCTCCCATTGAATAGATGGAATGACCGGAAAATGCCTCAACAAACTCATCTACAATAGGACCCGTTCCTACATTCCTAATAGTGACTTTATTAACAGGTTGCAGATCCTGAATAAAGCGTAGCTTCCCGTTCTTTTTCGGTACCGTGAACCACCTATTGGAGTATGGTGCCGATGATGGTTCCAAGATTCTCATGGAAATCTTCTCCTTTAACAGTCTCATTAGCTTAGGTAAATGAGCCTTTGGTTCTGGTATTGAACAAAGATTCCAAGGAATGTGCGGTACAGTAAAAGTAATCATTGGAGCTACAAGATTTGGGTTTTACTTCCTATTTCATGTGGGAATAAAGAAAATGCTTTACCATGACGAACGATAATCTTTGTAAACTGATCTTTGTAAAATTTTAAATATGATTTCTTAATTTGAATATTTTAAATTTTTAATGTAATACTGGTAAAATTTTTTAAAGTTGATTTTGGATTTTAATGGAGTAGGAAAGAAATAATAAAAACTTCTTAAATCAAAGAACCTAAGCCTAAAACTCTTTTTGTGCAATAGAGTGTTAAGTAATTAAAAAAAACTCAATCTTTCTATTTAGAATAAAACTTTTTTTGTGCAATAGAGTAAATCTTTTCAAGTACTTTATAAAGCTATTCTTTGTTCTCAAATAAACAATGTTGTAATCTTATATGTAGTTGCTTGCAATGCTAAACAAAACTAATCTTTCCTAATGCAATGATATTCCAATGCTTTTCTAATGCAAGTTTAATGCACTATTTCTAGTGCAAATGAAAACAATCCTTCTTTTCAGTGATTTGATTGTACGAAAATAAAGGAACTTGAATAAACACCTTACTTGAAGTGGCTTGATGCAGAAGGTTCTAATGTGCACTATGATAATTCTTTACAAACTTTTTGAATCAATCCTAAGTACAAATCTAAAAGTGATTGTGTAGATTTGGTCTTCTTGTATGTTGATAGGGGGGGGGGGGGGGGGGGGTGAAGTGACGAAGCTTCTCCATCTAGAATACCCTTTCTCCCGTGGAGGCACTTAGTTCCCTAAGAAGCAGCCCTCAACAGCTAGGGAAAAAAAGTAGGTAGCAACAGGATCTTCACTTTTCTTGACAGCTTCTTCCTTCACTTTCTTGCATAAAGAAGAAAATAAAGGTTAATTATTTTAAATAAATACTGAAAATACAACCAAAATCCTAAGCACACTAGCATCATGTTTCACATCAGGTTCACCAAATCTATCGAGGGGTGTGAAAGAAGGCAACCGCACATCAGAACTCACTCGCGCTAGCCTCTCTAAGTGACTACACGCTGGGTGTTTCGTTGTGTGCTTTAAGAACTAGGTTGTGTTTTCAGTGCGTGGGGAGTCATTAGCTATATTTTAATGCACTACTTAACTTTAGCCTATGAGTTTATGGTCCGTAAGGAAGTGCAACTCTATATCTAGCAACAACGTCTCGATGAGCTTTCAAAGTTAAACTTTCACTGGCTAATCGATGTTTGATAACTTCAGTTACGTTGTTTTTAGTATGTTTATATTGAATGTTTCTTTTAGAAGATGGTGGAAACAGAATTTCACTTCCTCACAATCTGGTGATGCGATTGAACATAAGTCTAAAAAGTTAGATAAACAGTAAGCATATAATAGAGAATGTAAAGATTCAGTAACTATACGATTTTTAACTACTTCTTCAACTCCTACTACTACACTAGTCTCGTTCTTGTTGGATTGAGTAGTAGTATTCTCTAACGAAGCAAGTAAAAGAGTCCCTAAAATAAAAGAGCTATGAATATCGTTTTTTTCAATAGAACATTTACTTGAAGATGCAGTATTTGTAGACATGATAAATAAAGTGCAAAGTAACATATTGATGAATATTTGATTTGTTTAGAAATAAAACTAAGATTTCAAATCCAAAATATTCCTATACAAGTGCTTTGAGAAAAGTTCTAATATAGATACTTTGAAGATATCCTATACAAAAAATCCTAATACAAGAATTTATGTTTTGAAATGTGATAAAATGAAAACTAAAATAAGCGGCAAGAATGCAGCTCCAAGCTCGTAAATCTCATCAAGTCATCACAGTTCATCGATTCTCTTCAAATGGTTTAAAAAACAACATCAAGAAAAACATAAGTATGTCTCGTTAATCATAAAACACACTCATATATATCATACTCATTCATTTTCAAATATTCATTTATGCTTACATACTTCATTCTTGATTACCATACATTTATGTACCACAATTATACTCTCTTTTACATGCATACATACATTTCTTGAACATATACACCTAACTCATATGCATGCACACATGCATATGCATTACTCATTTAGATGCCTTCATTATGCTTACATGTTAACTTACATTTATCTTATATGTATAAATACCTATATTCATACATACATACATATACTTAAGCACATAGGGATGCAAATCCATACTAGCTCATTACTCAAGTATAAATGTAGCTACTTATGCATGTCTTAATCATGTACATTCCCACTTACACTTATGCACATGTATATAAACATGCATTCATACATACACGCATTTACATGCAATCATGCTCATACATTCTCTTGCATGCTCATGCACCTTAACATAATCATTCTATCTCTTGCATCATTCTAACATGTATATCTCTTCATTCTCTTACTTTTTTTTTCTCATTCTCATTTATGTTAATACACACACTTTTCATATGCATAGATTAACATACATTATTGTGCAAATGTACATGCAATCACATGCTTATGCATACTATCACTTAGATGCATTCATGCTCATGCATTCATGCACATGCATTCATGCACATGCATTCATGCACATGCATTCATGCACATGCATTCATGCACATGCATTCATGCACATGCATTCATGCACATGCATTCATGCATTTACGCATACACATTCATCACACATATGCATTCATACACATGCACACATACACACATGCACTTATCTATACATGCACTTCATCTAACTCTAATATGCACATGCACACACTACATATGCACATGCATCTTCCTCTAATATGCACATGCACTCATTCATATGCACATACACTCTCTCATATGCTTATGCACTCTTTCATATGCACATGCACATCACACACACACATGCATACAACTCATATGCACATGCACTCTCACACTTATGCATTCATACACATACACACATGCACTTCATCTAAACCTGATATTCACATGCACACACTACATATGCACATGCATCTTACTCTAATATGCACATGCATTCATTCATATGCACATGTACTCATAAAAGCCTATTTACATCTCTCTCTCTCTCTCTCTCTCTCTCTCTCTCTCTCTCTCTCTCTCTCTCTCTCTCTCTCTCTCTCTCTCTCTCTCTCTCTCTCTCTCTCTCTCTCTCTCTCTCTCTCTCTCTCTCTCTCTCTCTCTCTCTCTCTCTCTCTCTCTCTCTCTCTCTCTCTCTCTCTCTCTCTCTCTCTCTCTCTCTCTCTCTCTCTCTCTCTCTCTCTCTCTCAGCGTGATGCGTGTCTGCAGGCAAGAAGAGGGGGGAGAAGAAACAGAATCTCTCTCTCTCTCTCTCTCTCTCTCTCTCTCTCTCTCTCTCTCTCTCTCTCTCTCTCTCTCTCTCTCTCTCTCTCTCTCTCTCTCTCTCTCTCTCTCTCTCTCTCTCTCTCTCTCTCTCTCTCTCTCTCTCTCCCTCCCTCCCTCCCTCCCTCCCCCCCCCTCCCCTCTCTCTCTCTCTCTCTCTCTCTCTCTCTCTCTCTCTCTCTCTCTCTCTCTCTCTCTCTCTCTCTCTCTCTCTCTCTCTCTCTCTCTCTCTCTCTCTCTCTCTCTCTCTCTCTCTCTCTCTCTCTCTCTCTCTCTCTCTCTCTCTCTCTCTCTCTCTCTCCTCTCTCTCTCTCTCTCTCTCTCTCTCTCTCTCTCTCTCTCTCTCTCTCTCTCTCTCTCTCTCTCTCTCTCTCTCTCTCTCTCTCTCTCTCTCTCTCTCTCTCTCCTCTGCGTGATGCGTGTCTGCAGGCAAGAAGAGGGGGGAGAAGAAACAGAATCTCTCTCTCTCTCTCTCTCTCTCTCTCTCTCTCTCTCTCTCTCTCTCTCTCTCTCTCTCTCTCTCTCTCTCTCTCTCTCTCTCTCTCTCTCTCTCTCTCTCTCTCTCTCTCTCTCTCTCTCTCTCTCTCTCTCTCTCTCTCTCTCTCTCTCTCTCTCTCTCTCTCTCTCTCTCTCTCTCTCTCTCTCTCTCTCTCTCTCTCTCTCTCTCTCGGGTTCCGTACCTGAAAAATACATTAAGAAAAAAATAACTCTCATCATATACATATATATACAAGCACATGCGTGTTTTTTTTATGCATCACACCTAGTTTAGTGAACTAACACACACAAGATCATGCATACTAACACTCATGTATAATTAGAACTCATGTTTCGACTTTCCTACTATGAATCACTCACTCTCCACTTACACACATCACTCATACTTAAGTGCACATACAATGATACTTGGCCACACGTATATAGATAGGCTTACGATATATATATATATATATATATATATATATATATATATATATATATATATATATATATATATATATATATATATATATATATATATATATATATAATTAGTTACACACATAAGGTTCTATTCAATGTGGTTTAAGTTTAATTAATAACATGATTTACATGGTTTAGGCACATGAATACATAGGTAGCATAAATACATACAGTTAAACATTAGAACACATAGATTGTTAAGCCAATGCATACACACAAGCACAAATGCATATTCTTACCTAGTTACACACATACATAAACACATAATAAAAATTCTTATACGCATAAAATGACACATCCACGTGCACATATAACACAAACACACACACACATACTTTCACACACATATTCATATCATTCAACGCACAAACACATTCTCATACGTTTATGCGCTCATAGAACACACAATACACATATGCACTTAAACATATAAGTTGATACATATACACGCACACATAGTTACACACATTTAGATATCACGTATTTCTATGGTTCAAGTGAAAAATCACACATACTGCTCATAGAGGAATTAAGAAAGCTTATATCTATAGAGGGTACAAATAAGGGTTCATATGGAGATAACATCGAAGATTCAAATGAGGATACAAATAACTCTTCCATCATTCTGTGTTCAAAACACATTCTCATCTTCTTTTGCCTGCAGGTAAAGAGAAAAGATTAGTTAAAGAAATGTACCAAAATAATTCGAGAGAGATAAAAGTTATTCATCTTAAAATCAAAAAGCTTTTATTTTTCTGAGTGTTGATATGGACTTGGAAATCCTTCCAACAACGTACACCTTGGGGTGCTCATGACCATGATGACTCCAAGGTGTATAGTATTGGTGATGGAGCTCCGGTGATAGATTTGGCCTGAAAGGCCATGCGTCAGCATATACGACAGCTTTGCTCCATATAGTTTGGACACTCTGTAATGTTGAAATGGAGTGAACAAGATAAACATCGTAAAAATTATATCACAGAGACAATCTATCAGGAGTTTCGACTAGCACATGGGCATCCTGTTGTCAACTCCGAGTGAATTCAACACACCGCACATGAAGCTATGTCCCATCGATGATCTGAGGCTCGTGATGCTTTCAAAGCACGCTTACCAAAGCATGTATGGTTAGATACTGAGGAGTGGGATATGATTCATGACAAGCAGCAGCAAACACGTAACCGATATCACCAACAGCGAGATATCACAGCCACATGTCTTGATACGGTCGGACCGTCACATTTTCACAGCAGCGGATATTGACACTATGCATCACAAATTTGTAAGTATCATTTGGTTCATTGAATTTTTTTGTCTTAAGCATGTCATGTATGTTCATCTAATGTTCTTCATATTTCTTGCAAGAGCTAGCAGTCGGTGGTCCTCCAACATGAACAGAAGAGGCTTATGGATATCATCATGGATTGGTTGCACTATTGAAGGACTTGGAGGGATGCGATGCGGGCATTTCATGGGAGCATTTGATTTGAGGTGATGAAATTAGAGAATTGGTTTTTACTTTTTGTTTGTAAATATCATTTCAATTTATCTCATTTCATGAATGTTCTTTGTTGCGAGACTGTTGATATAGATGTTTCAATCCTTCTGTGCATGTGTATGGCAGTAATGTGCCACAATTTTATATTTGGCTCATATATGGCAGTGGTGCACCATAATTTTGTATTTGATTCTTATATGGCAGTGCTTTGCCACATTTTGTATTTGGCTCATATATGATAGTGGTTTGCCACACTCTTGTACATACTTCATTTATGAAATATATAAATTTTTTTGTACATAGTTCATGGTTCATTCTGCTCATCTCTTTTGTGTCCCATAGTATTTTGCTTTATAAAATCTTATTTTGGTTGCCATTAGAGTACACATCACATGTACTCTATTTTTTTTGGGCAGAGTGTATCTGGGGAAATTTCTCATTTTCATCATTTTGAAACAAACTTCTATCTTTATTAGAATAGATTTTTAGGTTGGATTTATTAGACTCCCACATTGGATAGAAGCATTCATCATGCTCAGATAACAATACAAACTAGTTTTTTTTCATCCAATCTATCATGATTCCTTTCTACTCAAGTGTTAACAATATAGAATCTGCTTCTACCTCTAATAGACAAAAACTATTCATCGTTATTTTGGTCCAAAATCATCTCTCCTTCACCATGATGGGAATCCATATCATTATAGTCAAGTAAATCTTGATTTTCAATACAAATTCATCACAATTTTGACACCTCGTAGGACTATGCATGTAGTTTGATGAGAAATCATTTTCTTTATTCAAAATGTCATCATAGAATTCTACATTTATCTCAATTGTTTCTTTATCATTCTCTTCAGAGGATATACTTATCCACACTCATCATACATTTCTTTAATCATTGACTCTTGCTCATATTCTTCATCATGAATAAATCTCTTGGCATATCCATCTAATAGTTTCCATATCCAACTTCATCAATGTAGCCGTGTGATTGAATCTTCTCTTGTTCAATCTCATTAAATGATGTATTTTTATAATATTTTTCATATGTTTCAATGAATGTTGCATCCATCTCTTCATGCTCGATTTCCTCAATATATAGACTCGACTCAACATGATCATCATTCACATCAGAGTAATCATCTCTACTTTCCTTCATGTCATCCTCGGAATAAAGGCTTATGAGCCTTATATCCAAGGGCTTGCCCAAAACCTCTCTCTGAAATCTATACGTCAAGGGGGATTCAGAGCCAAAAGAAAATGATCTGTCATCATCTAAAAATCTCTCGTAAGATCTCTAATCCAAAAGCATAGATCGCTTCTCTCTAATCCATCGAGAAGTGGAAGTATGTGAGAGAACACACTAGAATTACAAGCATGGATAAGAAATTATTCACCCAAAAATTGTTTGATGAAACTGTTGATATATTTAGGCAGTGATGTTTGTGAACACTCTAGAACCGTCGGGGCACTTTTTTCCCTCTTTAGGAGGGTTTTTTCCCCCAGCTTGTACATACGCCTATTGCCCTAATGGGCTACTTATCTTTGTACATTCTAGTGGTAATACATTCAGTATTGTGTGTTGTGCTCCAAGCTTCTTCTTCTTCTTCTGTGTGCTGTTCGCGTGCTTCCCCAGACGTCTAACTCCAACAATTGGTATCAGAGCAGGTTGCCGCTTCATCTAGGGCATCATCGACACCTCTCTGGTTGTAGTCTCAGAATCGCACGATTTTTGGTAAGCATACTCAGCGTGTTTCCAAGATTAAAATTGCTTTGCTATGTGGTGTCGAAATCGCGATCTGAGCTCTTTCGGCCTCCGAATTCACTATCATAGTGCTTGTGTAGGCTATTTCATATTTTTGTGCCAAAGGTATATACTAGTTTCGGTTCGCCAGTATAAGCGTCTCGAAGTCTACTACAGGTCTAGCAGAATTCGTCTGGGCAGTTTTGTTCAACTTTTTGAGATATAGTCAACTTTTTGCATCAAGGTATTTTAGTCACCAGCCATGGCTGAAAGCACTGATGTATTCCGTATGTTGGTTGTTGAGGATAAGTTGGATGGTAGGCTTATATGATGCGACATGTATTCGTTGCAAAAGGACTATGGAACATTGTGCAGGGTGTTGAAAAACATCCTATCACACCTGCAATTGTTACAACTGCATGTATTGATGCTGATGCAGAAGGTGTCGAAGATGATGATACTCTACATATTCTTGTTCGTGCTGCGCTTTTTGCTGCACCTACTGCAGAGGAGATTCATTGGGATGGCAAAGATGCCCAGGCACATGCATTGATAGCTTTGTCTATCAAACGTGCCATTATTCCTCACATCTGCTCTTACAGAACAGCTATGGATGCTTTGGATACACTTACCACATTGTACGAAGCTAGGAATGAGGCTCGTGTTGCTTATCTCCAAAAACAGTTGGAGAGTGAGCACATGAATGAAGGTGATTCTATCGACAGTTTTTTAACAAAGATCAAAGACTTGAAGGAATAGTTGATTTCTGCTAATGAGGTTATACCAGATAGCTCACTTGTGCTGACCGTTCTGAATGGTCTTCCTAATTCATATCAGAGTTTTGCTTCTACTCTTCGGGTTGATGATGAAAGGCAATCCAAATGCCTCATCTTTTGAGGAGTTAGTCTCTGTTTTGTTACAGGAGGATCTTTCCAGGCAAAACAGGTCCATTATGCGTGTTGCAGATCAAGCTTTCCTGGCTAGTCAGAAGGGCAGAGGAAAATGGATCTCTTCAATTAGTAAGCAAAAATCTGCTAATTCTATACAATCGAAGAGGGAAGACAAAGATGAAAAGAAATCAAAAAAGCAGAAATTGTTTTGCAAGTACTGTAAAGGAAATGATCATATCATAAAGAACTGTCCAAAACTGGCTGTTAAAGAGGCAAAGAAGAAAGAGGCTGGAATGGTTGTCGTAGAGGCCTCTACACCAAAAACAGAGTCTGCTAATCTTGTGCAAGAAGACAAATGGGCGTTTACTGCTGATTGCAGTTTTGACCCATCTTCTCATGAGCAAAGCATTTCTGCAGTAGACTCAGATGTTTGGTACTTTAACAGTGGGGCGACCAAACATATTACCTCGCAGTGCAGTTTCTTCTCTTCACTTGAGCCTGCCCCTACAGGGAATAATGTTACATGTGCGAACAAATCCTCTTATCCTGTTATGGGAGTTGGTAAGATCATTTTGACTACTATTGATGGTAGTTCTTTCACTATCAGATGCTTTGTTTGTGCCAGGGATCAAGAAAAATCTATTATCAGTACTCCATTAGCCAAGATTGGCTTGGTTGTGAAATTTGTTGATGACATGAGTACAGTTCATGATCTATCAAATGGTGATGTGATTATTGCTTATGGCATTTTATGTCGTGGGTTGTATAAGCTCATAGACTATGAAAGATTTGTAAATGATTCGGCATGTGCAGTACATGATTCTCAAGCTATGTTAGATGCAAAGCTTTGGCATGCACACTTTGGTCATCTGAATATTGCTAGTTTACTATGCCTGTAGAAATCTAAAATGGTTTCCTCTTTGCCCAAACTTGAGGAACCTAGAAAACATGTTTGTGAAGGATGTATTTTGGGCAAAATGCAGCGTTCCTCCTTTCCAAAAGATGGTTCAATTCGCGCTACTTATTGCTTGGAGTATCTATTTGTACATTCTTACAACAACGCTCCTTTCATACTTGTACTTTCCATGCCCTTATTGTGGAACACAAAATTATACTTTGCACAATTCATTTTGAAATTTTTGTTATATCAAGCATTGGTTAGATTATATTGTATTGCATCTTTCTTCCAGCTTTATTAACATTTCTCTCCTTAGCTTTAGGTTATACTAACATTGAGATATAAATTCCGTCTGGATTCTTGACCATTGAAGATTGGAGGCTCTATGGTATATCTTGCAATCTCAAAATGTGCTCATGAGACAACATACATTCTCCTCCATGTCTCTTGCCTCATTGCTTAGGAAGCATCAAACTACTACTATTCAAACTCTTCCTTTGAATCACCATTCAACTCTACTTCACAACCTCTCTACTATTCTTAGGCTGCATGATAATCATATTCGTCATGGGGAATTGCTCCATATACATTGATAAAGGACTATCTCCAAAAGAAACTATATGTATGTATGGGTATATATTTGTATAGAGAGATGAGTTCTCTCTTCTTTTTGGCACAGGTAGAAATACACATTCCCTCGCTCACATGCATACACACAAATTCCTCCTTCATGCGTTTCCTCTCGCACATGCATAGACACACCATTTGGCCCCTCTCCTCCTCTCCCACATTACATAAGCACAAATTTCTTTCTCATTTATTTGCACTTCCCCGTGCAAAAATTTCCTCTCATTTTCTAGCCCCTTTCTTCTTTTTGATACACTCTTCAATTTCTTAATACAAGCTGTTGCTCTAGCACAATGGTGAGAACCACGTTAAGAAGCTCCACCTCCTTAATGTCAATCCGCGGAAGAGATAGGAGTGATATGAAGATCGTGAATGTGAGATGAAGTGAGAGTGAAGGTGAGAAGCATAGAAATGCACACACACATGCACACACACTACGAAGAGACAAGCAAGACACAATGGAAGGTGAGAAATCAACTCTATTACTCAAGAACACTATTACAAGCTCAAAAGAACTCTAACCTCAAACATGCTAACTCCAAAAATGAGCTCTCTAGCTCTTTTTATAGTTTCTAGACTAGTTTTGACCGGTTTCACATCTAGTGACCGGCATAGTTAAAAATTAGGTCCTAGATGCTATTTGGAAGGGTAAACGGTATCTAAAAATAACGAAAATTGGTACGCGCATTCTACCTAAGCTCCTCAAGCTCGAGGACTCCCCGGCTTGCACAAAATGGAGCTATGGATTACAAAATGGGGTTTTCTATGTTACATATGTTACAATAGTGATAAAAATCACTGTTGGAGGTTTTTGGAAAGTATTTGAAAACATAATTCTTTGAAAAACGATTCGACTGGCTCCCTGCTCTATCGTTACATGCTTCCGTGTCGTCTGTGCCTCTGGCTGCTTCCAACACCCCCCTCCCTCTCGCTTCTGTCGTCCCTGACAGAACCCTGCTGTGAGGTCTGCCGGATATAGTTCTGTAGGAGGTCTTGAGCGAGGGTGTGCTCGGAGATACGAATGCCTCGGGCCAGGTCTGCCTCGAGTTTCTCCCAGTTGATTGGTTGCGGTTCTTCTGGTGGCGGGAGCTGATAGTGTGTGGAATAGACCATTCGTTCACAGGCAAATAATTGTAGTAAATGTGTAGGCTTGCTTATGAATACCTCTGAATGGTATTCCCAGAAGCCGGTTGTGAACATCTCTTCGAATGTCTGCTTGTAGCACGCCGGTAGGTACTTTATTCTGCAGTGCCAGGCATAACACACCCGCAGCGATGGCGTTGTACTCATATCATATACCAGGTCAAAATTGCCATGCTCGAAGCCCGGGTGTTGACATGGGGTGCCTTGACGCGTCGGAAGACTTTAAAAATCATTTGCATCATGTCAAAGATTTTGACAGTCATATGCGCTGCTATATCATCCATATGCTTTAATCTAGGGAGCCAGTGGCGAATTGTAGCCATCATGTAGCCAACAGTTGGTAACTCAATGGATGGCTTAAAATAGGGGTAATTCAACCAGTCTTGGCATTGCTTATTGTTTTGTACCTTAATAGCAAAGGCAGTCCAGGAGCGGCGTCGTGGCACTGGTCCCCAACACGGATTGTACTTCAAATGCAAAGGTGCCTTTACCCATGTACTCATCATCTCTGGATACTGCTGTAGTAAATTTTTTCGCCACTCTGGTTGATAGATCCTTCCTTTTTGTGCATCTGGTGGTAGATCAGCCGCCTCGAATTGAGTTGCATGCGATGGTTTTTTACCTGTCTCTTTCTCAATGGCTAACTGGTATTCGGCCATTAACATGAAATAGGGTTTATACTGTAGCTCATGCCCAGATATGTATCGTCGCGGGGCCAAATGAGTAAAGAATGGAGACTGTAAAATTCTTTCTTCTATCATCGCCATGGCATGTAATTGTGCCTCTACTCTCGCTGAGTGCGTTGTTCCAAGTTCCTCAATAGTCTTCATCCACGCGGGGGTCGGAAGTTCGTACGTCATCTGACCTTCGGTCGTGACGCGTCCGCCTAGGATGGGTTGTGGCTCGTACGCTTCTTCAAACGTTTCCTCCACCGGAATGGTGACCGTTTCTTCCTCAGCTGGAAGCTCAGGTGGGGAATCTGGCCTTGGTGGCGCTTCATATACTGCAATCCTTGATTCAAGGGTCGATACCTGGGCCCGTAATGAGTTGAGTTCCTCTAGGAGGTAAGGAGAGGGGTCCACAGGTGCTGGTATGTCTTGGTGTGCCGGTTCTCGTAACTGGAGTAATTTGTGATCTTCTTTGAGTTTCTGTAACTCCTCGTTCATGCGGTCGTATTCATCTAGTAATCTTACATGATCGTCTAGCAGCATCCTCATCGAGTCTGAAGGAATGGCTTTGAACCTGCTAGGACTGAGTGGTTGGTCTGGGTGGTCGAGCGCTGCTTCTAAGTTTTCTCGGTTCTGATCCTGTAAGCGCTGGTTTTCTTCCTTGGCGGCTGCTAGGTGTCTTCGTAGTAAGCCCATGTTTCGTGTTAGCGTTGCATTGCGGACTGTCTGGGCTCTTAATAAATTATCCAGGTCAGCAGTGGCTTCCTTGGTCTTTTCTTCACTTTCTAGTTCCAATTTGTGATATGCCTCGCGTAATTCCTGGTATCGGGTGTTCAGAGAGGCATTCTCAATAGACAATAAATTAAGCTGCGACTGTAAGTCATTGGTTGTCCTCTGCAGCTGCTGATAATTATCACCAAGAGATGTGAACTCATCTCTTACTTGCGTCATACACATGAACATCTGTAGGAATGCATTATCTACAGTGGGTGATAATATTAATGGGGTGCTAAATGAAGATGTAGTTGGTGTAGATGCAACGGGAATGGGGAATGGGGATGGGAAGGTGGATGATGTAGTGATTGTTGAAAATTGTGATGTGCCTAAAAATGTTTGTGCTGTGAGTGAAGTGAGTGATGGTGCTGTGGGTGGTGAGATGTCCATGTCAGTGGACGTATCTAGTGCGGTGACCGTGAATATGGGTGTGATCGTGGGTGCTCGTGCTGGTGTAAATACGGGATTTACAAAGGTTGAGGGGTGATTTACAGGGGGGCTGGCTGGAGCAGCTTGGTGGAAAGGGGAAAGAGGGGTTACAGTGGGTCGGGGAGGTGAGACGGGGGAGAAGGTTAATGGCAGGGGGAATGGGAAGAGGGGTCTTGGAGTTGTGGGAAAAGATGGAAAAGATTGATGAAGGAATGGGTTGGGTAGAAAGGTGGGTGTGGGAGGGGGTAGACTAGGGTTAATGGGTGCGGGAATTGTGGGGTGAGTGGTCGTAAAGACGATTTCTGCAACACCACCGGCGAATGAAGATGTGGGTCTGGGGGAAGGAGGGTGAAGAGGGGAGGCTGGATGGACGGGTGGTGAGAGAGGAGCGGTTGGGGTGGTCGGTACTTCAGTGACTGCTGAGGTAGGTATAGTTGTAGCGCGGGGTGGGGAATCTACAATGATGGTTTCTACGGCCAATGAACTTTCGGGGACGAGGCGTGCCTCCCTGGCTTGTTCTGAAGATTGTTCTCCGGTTGGTACACGAATGTATTCGCCGGGCTTTGAAAGTAGTCGTACTCTGCGGGGGTCAAACTGTGGTAGTGGCTTTCTTTGCAAGTACCTGAGGGCTTCGTTGGAGCCTACTGATTTGACTAACTCTCTGAATCCTTTGATGTATGCGTCTCCGAATCCGCCTGTGACAAGTTCTTGTTCTATTATTGTTTGACTTTCTTCCTCTGTCAGCTTTTTGTGTGCCCAAACTTTTTCCATAGTTCTATACAGCTTCTTGATAGCTAGTGTGTAAGCTGCTGCCTCGTAAGTTTCATCTTCATGGGTACTTGTATCGCCATGTGTGTCTGTTTGTTGGCCTTGGCCATCTGTCTGTTCCTGCTCTTGGGATTCATGTGTTCCCTGGCTAGCTTCGTCGTCACCTTCGTCGTCATCGGTTGCTGTTCTTTCGTCATCAGAGCTGGACACGACCTATCCTTGTTGCTGATCCCTAGGTGTGGTAGGGTAGCTAGGCCTTTCAAATTCTTGAGAAAACATTTGTCCTTCTGAAAACTGGAACTCATTGGAGAATGCATCGGGCATCTCAAAATCAAACGTTTGGTCCAGTGGCTCTGCTTGTCCTGGTTCTAAATGCGGTATTGGAAAAGAGAAAGCTTCCGCACCAATAGTGGTGGGAAGTTCAGCTGCTGTGGTGATAGGTTCTGTGGTTGTGGCTGCTTGGGGTGCAACAGTACTGGTGGTGCCCTCCGGCGTAACTGGTCTTGATAACCGTATACGAATTGGTGGTACCATGCGAGTGGCTGCGGTTGGTGACTTCTCTGGAGATGGTTGTGGCGAGGGTGATTCTGGGACTTGTAGGCACGGGATAGTACCTCTCATCCGCTTTCCGGCTCTGCCTTTGCTAGACTTTCTAGCCTTCCTAGTGGTGCCTTTGAATGCTTTCAGTTCCTCACTAGTCATGGCGCGCTCAATTGGTAAGTCATACGCCAAGCACATATATATGATCCTGGTGAGGGCGCAGCACCCATTGATTACCTTCTTTCGCTCCCACCTATGTTGTGCCAAATAGAGCTGATCAATGATCCAGTTGGCTAGATCAACCGTTTACGGTCCAGTACATGCTAAGTATAATCCGAACCAGATTCTCTTGTGGGGCATGGTAAAACGATCCTGAGCTGGGAAAGCAAAGTGCTGCATGCATATCCGTAATGGCTTAGAGAGCTCAGGTGTTATAGCAGAAATATCCTCCCACTTAGTTACGTCACCACGTTTCATCTGCTCTGGGACTAGCCGTTCTTTCTCCGTTGGAGTGTGTGTTCCATGTATTTTTAGAGCTGCGCGAATCAAATCTTTAGACAAATAGAACCTTCTAAATGGAGGATCATTTACCAAGGATGGTAACATAAATGTGCCGGGTAGATCCTTGTTCTCTGAAGCCATTAAGGTGGTTACCAAGTAAAAACATCTGTAAAAATCGGGTTTAGGCAGAGGGTCGCTAAAATACTTTGTAAATCCCGCTCGTGCCCAAACGTGCGTTAAATCTTGTGTATTCTGCAGTCCTTCAAATTCTCTTGACAAGAACTGGTACTTGGTCCATGTGCGAAGATCAAATGCCAAATTGGCCTCAAATATGAAATCAGTGTCTGCTAAGGGTCCTGCTAGGCCTTGAAACCAATGAGAGTTACGATGAATCTTCTCTGTATATCCTCTAGGAGGATCATCGATGGGCATGGGTCCTGGAAAACCTTGAAACTCTGGTGGTTGCACCGTAGGATAAGATTCCGCTAGTAATTCTCCAATAGTGGCCATCGATGCACTGGGGCCAGCCTCTGATGGTCCTGCTTCGGTTTGCATGATGACTGATGAGCTAATGGAAAAGATCTGCTACAAAAGATTAACACATTAGCATGGAAATTAATTATGATCCCATTAAGGTGAGACCGCAATCCCTTTCCATAACCGATGTGTAACCCGTGTAGCCAAATGTCGTGAAGTGATTGATGCAATGATTATTTGCAAAACTAATGCAGGTCTCTAGACACCTATATGGTTCAGATTATGCCTACAATTGTTGATGAGCTTTTATTATGCATGATGTGGGGTTTGGGTGTATGAATTTATACAAGGTTTGGTTGAGGGTGAATTATTACAAGGGTGGAGTTTAAACGGGGTGGGAGAATTGTTAGATAAGGGGGTACAAGAAGACGTCTGGATACGTTTCGGTATCCATTTCCTAAGAGTCTTTGAGTGGGTGGTGTGTTTCTGCTGAGGGACGAAAAGTGGTATCGGGTTTGGTGGTATTGAAGGATGGAAAGATTTCTGAGGGGTATATATTACATGGCTAGAGGGTTGGGCTATAATACATTGTTTGGGTACCCAAATCTGCATGGGTGTGGGTCGATTGATAAGATACTCCTTGGCGATCCAAATCTGTCGAGTATTTGTACTTGTAGAAGAAGATCGAGGGGACTTTGGATACTGACTCTGCTTCTTTTGAAATTTTGTCTTGTTCTTGTCTGTAGTGTTGCCAATAGCCTGTGGTTGTTGTCCTTTTGGCACCCATATTTGTTGCGTGCCACTTGTTCTGTGATGTTGATAATGCTGCTTTCCTTGCCTTGTCTGGTGGTGTCGTTGGTCTGGGTTCCTCTGTTGTGGTTGACTCCTTCAAGGTTGGGTTTGAGAGGTCCAATGGACGCTCTGCTTTGGAAAAGAAGGGAGATCCAACACTTGCGTGACCTGCCCATTAGGAAGTGATTCGTTCTTTATCTTTAATCTAGGCCAGTCCGCAGCAAGTTTGGAAGGATGAGCACCGCAGGGTGTTGTGCTCATTTGGCCGCTGATGCAACCCACCTGACCGCTGATTGTGTTCATCTGCCCTAGCGGTTGGGTAGCTGCCCCTTCTAGTTTGCAGGAAGCCCCAGGGAAGATCTCCTCTCGTCCTTCTGATTGACAATTGTCCATAGCCAAACCCAAGTGGGTTGGTGTAGACGTAACGTGACTGATCTGATCCAAGATCTCCCGGTCTTCCGTCGCATGCATTTCATAGGGTCTAGGGTTACAAACCTCAATCGGAATGCCGTTAGGGAAGTCAAGCGGTATCACTCGCTTCTGTTCTAAGGTTCCAATCTGTATGGAGCCTTGTCTAAGATTTAGGTCCACTGAGTGATCGTATAGCCAATCTTGGCCAAGGATTAGGGGTTCTATCAGGTCGTCATCATAGCACACTAGTAGCTTCGCTGTCATGGTCACATCCTTAATGAGGATAGGAAGGTCCACCTCACCCATGCAAGGGGTTTCCATGCCTCCTAGGCCTATGAGGTATGCCTCAATTGGCCGCATTTCTATTCCTGAATCCTTATAGTGGGACCATCTAATAGCACTAGTCGCAGCACCTGAGTCAATTAAAGCCCTGAGCTCTTGGCAAGGGTTGCCGTGCTCTAACCTGACTGTAATGAATGGTCTCCTGTCCACTATACTAGGATGAGTGGTTGACTTTATTTGACACATGGCCATGGGGTATCTGGGTGTAGTTTCCAGATGGTTATAATGTTCTCTCCCTAGTCCTTGTCTTCTTAACTTCATGTGTTTAATGCGTTCTATTGCTTCTGCCTGAGCTTCCGCTCGTATTCTATTTTCTTCCTCCTTACACTTCTTTGCCAACGTGAGTCGTCTAAGCATATCCTCAGTAAGAGGTTCCTGATATAGCCTGACTCTATAGCCACTAATATAATTAGGCATTATGTCTCCTTCTAAAGTGGCTAATTGTACTGCTCCACTTGTTGAGAGTCTGTTAATGATCATAGGTCCATAACCTCGCTTTTCTAACTTACGTGCGTGTTGTTTTAGCGTATATACTAGAACTAAATCTCCTTCTTTTAGGCCTTTATCCTTCACATGCGCATCAAAATATGCTTTCTGTCGCTTCTTCGCTGCATATATTCCTGTTGCTGCCTTTAGCCTGGTTTCTCCTAATCGTTCCAAGTCCATTATTCTCGCTGATAATTCATGGCCGGTCCACTGATGTTCTTGTGCAACCTTAAGGGTCGGTATCAAGAAGTCCAAAGGAAGCACAGCATTCTGACCAAAAACCATCTGAAAGGGAGTTGCATTGAGTACGGTCTTGTAGGCCACTCGATATGCCCAAACAGCGTGGTGTAACTGTTTGTCCCAATCTGAACGTTTGTTGTTCACGAGTTTCGTCAGTACATTACACAGGATCTTATTAGTGCTTTCAGCCTGACCATTGGCCTGAGGATGATATGGTGCGGATTTCTTGTGAATCACCATAAAATCCTGTAACAAATATTCAATGACTTGGTTTAGAAAGTGAGTGCCTCGATCGCTCACTAACTCTATAGGCAATCCATATCTTGTAAAGACATTTTCAAATAAGAATTTTGTAGTTGTGTGTGCATCATTCTTTTTCGTGGCTTTTGCCTCTACCCATTTCGTAAGATAATCTGTGGCAACAATAATGTATTCAGCATGTGTACCTTTTGCAGGGGGGTTAATGGGTCCTACAAAGTCTATACCCCACTTTGAAAATGCACGTCCGCCCATCATGGGTTTCAATGGCATTTCATCTCTGCGAGTAGGAAACTGAGTTCTTTGGCACACATCACATCTCTTTACATAGGTATGAGCATCCATGTGAAGAGTGGGCCACCATAATCCTGCAAAGAGGATGGCTTTGATTATCCTATCGGGTCCAAAATGACCTCCTGCAACACCTTGGTGTGCAGTCTCTAGTATGCTCAGATAATCGCTCTCATGAACACATTGTCTTAGATATCCATCTCGTCCTCTTTTGTATAGATTATCGCCAATAAGTGAATAATCTTGAGCTTCCTGCTCTAGACTGCGTTGTCGAGCTAAGGTCATTCCTTGAGGGAATGTGTTCGTCCTCAAGTATGTCACTAATTGTTCACTCCAGTCTGGTGTGAGAGACACGTGATATAGTGTAGCATGCTCTACTGGTGGTCTTTCACAACAAACATGGCATTCTTTACACAACCTGTAGACATCTGCTTCCATCGTAGGCCAATATACTCCTAGTCTATGCAGAGTCTGTAATGTTCGATGTTTTGAATGATGTTGCTTTAATGCACCTATGTGTGCTAATTGCAACCAATTCGCATGTTCTGATTCATCTACACAACAAGCAAGAATCTTTTGATTATCCTGTTTATATATGCCTCCTGCCATTATTTTGTATCTTTGAGACTTGGTAATCTCTCCTTCTTTGATCTTTATCCTAGGATTCTTGGGTCCATATGTGAGAATAGGGACTATAGGCTTAGCCCATTCTGGTGCTACCTCAAGATTAAACAAGTATGCATCTGGTAGATCATCCGCTACTCCTTGAGGAGCTTCTCCTGAGGTTAATCTCGAAAGGTGGTCAGCTCTAAGATGTGTCTTTCCTTTCCTGACTACGACTTCAAAATCATACTCCATGAGTAATAGAAACCAACGTATCAATCGTCCTGTGTTACATGGCTTGTTGACTAAGTACAATAGGGCTTGATGATCCGTAAAGAACTTGAATTTGTTGGCCAACAAGTAGTGCCTAAACTTCTTTACTGCGTAGATCATCCCTAATCCTTCTCGTTCCGTCGTGGTGCAATTTCTTTCTGCTGCGTTCAATTGTCTGCTCGCGTAAGCTATGGGGAGATCTATGTTACCTTCATTCGTGGGTTGTGCTAACACACATCCTATGGCGTAATTGGATGCATCCACATGTACATGGAATGGCTTACTCCAATCTGGTGTAGTCAATATAGGTGTTGAGCACAAACGTCGTTTGAGTTCGTTGAATGAATTTTCACATTCATTTGTCCATTCAAAATTGGTTAAAAGAGAGTACAAAGGCTTGGCTATGATTGCATACATGTGTATGAATCTCCTATAATAACCACAATGGCCCATAAATGCATGTACCTCTTTCACATTAGTTGGTCTAGGTAATTCTGCAATTACCTTCACCTTTTCTTCATCCGTAGAGATTCCATTTTTTGACACAATGTGTCCTAGAATTTTGCCTTGTCTGACCATGAAAACGCATTTTTCTGGGTTCAAACAAACCTGATATTCTCGACATTTGTCAAATATTTGTCTTAACTCTGGGATATGTGTCTGTCTTACATTTGAATGTGCACATAAGTCATCGACATAAACTTCCAAACTCTTGCGTAAGAATTCCTTAAAAACATGACACATGAGTCGCTGGAAAGTGGCGGGTGCATTTGTTAAGCCAAATGGCATCACACGAAATGCAAATATGCCCCATTCAGTGGCAAATGCCGTCTTGTGTTGATCTTCTGGAGCAATGGCTACTTGATTATAGCCTGAGAATCCATCCAGAAAGCTGTAAACTTCCTTGTCCGCGACTCTTTCCAATAGATGTTCTGTGATAGGAAGAGGATAGCTATCTCTAATTGTGGCGGCATTAACTTTTTTAAGGTTAATACACACACGCAATTTTCCATGCTTCTTGGGGACAACCACAATGGGGGATACCCATTCGGTATGCTCAATTTTGTAAATGAATCCTGCTTCTATCAAGCGATCTATCTCCTCTTTAATCTTCGCAGCGTAATTATCATTGTACGTGTACGGTTTCTGTTTTGTCGGTTTTGCATCTGGAGTCATAGGGATTCTATGAGAACATATATCTGGATCTACTCCTTTCAAATCTTTGTAACTCCACGCAAAAACATCTCTATATTCGCGCAATAGGGCAACTAGCTCTTCTTCTTCTTCAGTTGTCAAATCATGCCCTATGTATGTACATTTTTCTTCTTCTCCTTCGATAGCAACTATTATTTTCTTGGTTTTCTCTCGGTTATCATATACTTGTCCGTCATTCGCTTTTCTATTAGGCATTCGTACCATGTTTCTTCTATCTTCGATTTCATATTTCTTGAAGTTCTCGGGTACTTCAAATAAAGATTCCTCTTTTTCTGTCGTGGTTTCTTTCTTCTTTCTTTTCTTGCCTTCACTCTTGTTAGTCACTTCCGTGGCTAACCTCACCTCATTCATAATTTCCTCGTGTCTCTGAGTGTGAGTCTCTACTTCGAAAAAATATTCTTCCTCTGATGCAAATGGAGAGTCCATGATAATTGATTCTAAATCAAAATCGCTTGCATCCTCAAATGCATCAGTGTTAGATTCACATTCTTCTAGAATTGCCTCGCACATGATTGGCTCTATCATGAAAACTGATATATCATAGCCATCCTCGTCACAGTGGGGTGTCCATTGTTCTTCATTGATGGCTACATCCATGGTTGCTAGGATTTCTGCCCAACCATGGGGTTCAAACTCTTCGTCTTGGAATACTACAGGTGCGTAGGCTGGATCTTGAAGGGTTCGTGGATTTTGTTCTGCACCTAAGGTCCTGGCTTCTAACCTTTCTTCCTCTTGTTTGGCTACTTTACACATCCATAAATGAGTATCCTCATGCAACCAAGAAGGATCTGATTCTAATGAGTGCACGGATTCCGTCTCTACTGGTGTCTTATGTATGGTATTCCATTGTATTGGGGGTACATCTCTATGTGAATAGTCTTTAAGATTGATTTTGGTAGTCACTCCTAAATGTTGCAAGTACAACGAATTAGTTCCCCAATCTTGTACAATTTGCAACTGACGCATGAATGGTCGTCCCAATATCATCTCATAAGCATGGTTTTTTGCAAAGTCACAAATGGAAAAGGTATGCTCAAATTCTACACCACAAGTGGTGAGTGATATGCCTTCTAGTAAGCCTAATGGTTTTTCTATGTGTCCATCAGCCATTTGTAGCTTCATCCTGGTGGGTCTCAATGCTGGCTTACCCCAACGTTTCCATAAAGCGGTGGTAGCGATGGCTACTCCGGCTCCTGAATCTAAGATGGCTTTCGTGGTGTAGCCATGATGGGTTATCGGAAGATAAGTGTTACCTTCCTCTCCTTCGCTCACATCTCCAATCTTTTCTACGGGTATTTCTGGTACCTTATTTTGTGATCCTATTTGTGAGGGAGTAGTAGCAAGCTCGGGGAATTGATTTGCTACATGTTTCCACAATTCTGGTTTTACCTTCAATAACTCCTCCAGAGTGAGATTACATTGTACTTTAGTGTTCTTGATCACTTCCGTGTTTCTAGGGATTACTGATTCTTCATTCCTCACTATTATGGTGGGTGCTCTCATACTAATAGACTTTGCTTCCCAAGGTCCTGTGAACTGAGGTAATTCTTGTAACGAATTAGATTCAAATCTGGTGTTTTCACTCAGTTGTTCTTCCTCTACACCATCGTAAATAGAGGGAATGTCTTGGGGAAATTGTTCCTGCAAGTCATCTATTTCTTGAATAGGAGGATGGGTTCCTTGTTCCTTTCTCCACTTCTCTTCTTGTATTTCTCTCAAAAATTCATGTGAATATTTATGTATGGAAGATAGGTTGTCTTGACTTTCTGTATTGGGTACTTGAGACAAGGATGGTGCATTCCTTTCCTGTGTCTCTGGGACAATAGGGTTCCTATGCTGATCCTTTTTCTCTTTGCTGTCAATCAAGTATTCTAGCCTCTCCATTAGTCCTTGAAAATGTAATTCCGGTTTTGCCATGTTATTCCAATTAAGATATCTAGAGGCTTCGAACAAAGCTTGTGCTAATTCTACCATCTTCATGCACAGTTTAGTTCTCTCAATTTCTAGATCAGCTCGAGGGTAGTTTTTGCTCATTTCAGCTACCTGAGGTCCCTCTTTTAATCTAGCTTGATATGCGTGAAACATCATGTCTAGATTTTCTGGTATGGGTTCCGCTAAAGCTGATCCTGATTTTTGAGCTGGATTCTCTTGATTCAATTCCTGTGAAGTCAATTCTTGGATTTTGGCTCTAGATTCCTTCAAACTTCCTTCCAACTCCGTTATCTTTTTACTCCACTTTCTCTTTATTCTTTCTCTAGAATCTTTCCAAGATTTTGTCTTTTTATTGCTAGATTCTACAACTTCACTACTTCCGACTACTTTCTCTTGATTAAGCTGTTGGTTCTGTAAGAGCGCCTCGGTTCTTGTTATCGCTTGGATAGGCACGTATGTAGGGTTGGATCCATCTGCGTTATTTACAATACCTATCACATTGATCGGTGTCACATTCGAAGCATTAACAGGGTTCTTAGGACAATCTTTGATTACGTGCTCTTTGCCACAATCAGCACAAAAGCCTTGGATGTTATAGTACTGTGATTGTCCTGCTATCGGGGGATGTGGACAATCCTTTATGAAATGATCTCCTTGGCACCTAAAGCATGGTCCTCTAGGGCCCTGTGGTCTCTGTTGTCTTAATTGGGGCCGTGGATTTGGGTTTGTGTACATCACATTAGCATAGTCGGGCTCCCAACTAGGTTCCACTGGTGGACTATCATAATGATATGTCTCCACATGTTCTGGTGACTCTGTGTAATATGCGGGTGGACTATCTACATGCGTAGAGTCAAAACTGTTCGAATTCGGGTCACCCTCTGTGATCAAAGGTGAAGAAGGCACTAAAGCCCTACTTAGGTTCTCTTCTGCAGCAGCGTATTTGACTGAGATGACATTCGTTGGTGGGGGTGGCTGCTGAGCTAAGACAGGTTGAGGTCTCTGTTGAGCCTGGTATGGGTAGTTCTGAGGAGGCCTATAGTAATAAGGCTGAGCATTGAAATGGCCTTGATACCTACCTGGCTGCGGGTATGCTTGCGGGTAGTTCTGTCTCACGGTTTGTTTGTTGTATGGGCAGTCCTGAGCCGTATGATTCGTGTATCTTCTCTCAATTGTACAGTATTGGCCACTAGGGTTGACTTGTGGTTGTGGTGCATTGGGACACACATTTGCCATATGGTCACCACCACAGGTGTAACAACGCTTGTTCATTAGTACCCTAGGTTTACTAGAAACTCCTAGTTTCTGGGCCACTTTTTCTGCTAGATCTTCTATTGAGCTAGACAATTTTGTGGATGCTAGAGATGAACAGTCTGAGTCCTTATAGACCTTTGAGAGTTCCAACTCGTCTCCTAAGTTGTCCTCAATGTCTATACATATTCTCACACATTGCTCTAGCGTTCTGGGTTCTTTTAGGTACACATAGGAGCGCAGTTTAGAGCTCAACAAGCCATCTAGAAACAATGACACTTGCTTGGCTTGTGAGGGTAGCTCTTGCATTGGACATCGTTCAACATATTGTCTAAACCTACGTCCTGCCAGTCTTACTGTTTCTTGAGGGTTCTGTTTAAAGCTATGAATCAACGAAGACGTGTCATGTCTAATCCCACTTTTAGAGAATTCAGTGATGAACGACTCTAAAAAGTGATGGATGTCTCTAAATTGCCTTTGTTGCAGAGGTTGGAACCAAGTTAAAGCGGTATTCTTTAACGTTAGTCCAAATGCGTTGTATTGCGTGAACATGTCTTCAACTTGTTCGGCTCTTAGTACTTGCTTGAATTCTGCGACATGGTCATAGGGATCTCCTGTCCCATCAAAGTAATTTTTCATTGATTTTACTAACTGTGTGGGTCTCAGTATTCTTGCGTGTTCACGTGGTCTAGGTAGAGGAAAATCATCTCTACCACCTAGTATTCCATTATCTCTTTGTCTATCTGCTCTATTAGTGTCTGTGGTTGTTCTATCTCTCCCTACGGGGTGATTAAATCTTAATTCCGGTCTCTCTTTATTTCCCTCTCTTTGATTTCCATGGGCTGAGGATGTTCCTGCCCCTTGTTGACTTGTATTCATGTTCGTTCTAGATGGAGGGAATACCAATTCACCTCTCCATGTGTATGTGTTTTTAGCGCGGTCAGGCACCACAAAGACTCTTTCTGAAGTCTCATCCAGGTATACGACCTTTCCAGGTGTATCCGGGTCCTTGAACTCGTATATAGTGATGATACCTACCTCACTAAGTATTTCGGTCTTGTATCTCCAAAAGGCTTCATCAGTTTCTTTATTTACAAACAACTCTATGCTTCTGTTGTCCTGAGGGATCCATTCCGGGATTAATACTCGTGTCAGTACAGATTTCCCTCTAGGTGTTCTAGGCTCTTCTAATGGTTCTTTTCCTTGAGATTTTGCTTCCGTCTCTGGTTGAATCACGCCAAACTCGTCGGTATTGTTTGGCTGCGTACTTAATATGTACATTGTTCCTTCCTTGTCTATGTACGCGTCTCTTTCGAATTTCACCACTGGATGTTCCAATCCAATGGGTTGATCGGGGTTGTGCATTTGCACCACTTGCCTTCGCAAACCATCCTCATAGATGCGAGCACCTAATCGGTTGGTCACTCAGTACACGCTCAGATCGTCAATGATTCTTTGTTATTACTTTCTTGATTCTTTTTAAATTTCTTTAGATTCTTGTCTTAATGTATGCGTCAGGAATTCGACTTTTCGTTATAAT